>CP032571.1:55932732-56532732 GCA_008044935.1 Gossypium turneri
CCAAATTAACCTTAATAATTTACTAAATTCCAATGATGAATAATCATCCTTATCTACTAACTCCTATAAATGGTTTATTTTGTCATAGAAAGACCTCCAATTTTAAATTTCATAGCTATTTGATACCTTTAGCTACGAGAATTCAGCTTTGCACTTTATACAATTTGGTCCTTTTTACCAAGCTCGGCATGTAAATGGTAAAATTCTTAACAAAATTTTCATACAATTTTTCTATCATACTGTAAACCATAAAATAATTTAATAAATTTTTCTTCCAACTTTGGATTTGTGGTCCCAAAACCACTATTCCAATTTCACTGAAACGGGCTATTGTAGTCGTAACTTTTCACCCAACCTAAACATGGCGGTCGTTAATGTTAAAAAGGGGGGAAAAGTTAAATATGTGGAAGTCTCCTCATGGTTTTCCCCCATTAAATTGTTTTTTATTCACAATATTCAATTTTTATAAAATTATTACTTTAATAAATAAATTCACGTAAGAAAATGGGACAAATAGATATTCATTTATTTAATAAATATTTTTATAGTTTTCATGTATTTTTATTGAAAAATATTTTAAATATATTTTTATATTTTTAAAGTTTATTTTTAAGAACTAAAACTAATTGAAAATTTTGTAAAGTTTAGGCATTTGTTGGATTTTTTAGATTTAGGACTAAATTGATAGAAATGTAACATTGGAGAGTTAAATTTATTATTATACAGTAAAGAAAGACCACCATTAGTGATTTAACGGGAGTAATCAAAATTTTAAATTTTGATAACGTAGACTAAAATAAAAAATTTAAACTCAGGTGACCAAAATAGAAACATGCTAAAAGTCGAGTGACTATTTTTACAATTTACCCTTAATCTATAACCGTCATTGAAAATTAATGAGTGGATATTTTCCAACAACACTCATCTCTTTACTAAGAAGATAATAATTCATCATTCAATAAATAAAAATATATCAAAAACATTTAAATTTTATATTTTCATATGTATCGGTACATTGTATTCTAGCCATACAGATGAAATCTTGGACTTATTAAATAACTACTCATTGAATGAATTGCATGTAGAACCAAATGGATAGAAATGAATAAAATGACATAATAATTAATTTAAGGTTTTTTGAATTATTATTTAATTAGTTATAATTAAATAATTGGAGTTCGAAAATGAAATTAAATTAATTAGCCTGTAATCTATTGATAAAGAAATTAAATATATTTTCTAAGAGATTCTTTTATGATGAAATTATCATATTTAACAAATTAAATTGAGTTGAAAAAATTCTTTAATTGAGAATTTTTTATTAATTTAATGAATTTAATGAATTAATTAACTAATTAATTAAATTTATTTTAAGAAATAGAAAACAAATATTGAGTTGGATTAAATTATAATGTATTTGGTTAAATTTCTAGAAGCACGTATAATTGGACCCAATACATGAGAGACCCAAATTCCACTCATTAATAAGTGAGGGGCGACAACCCTAGTATTATTAACTAGGTGTGTCACCCACCCCTGTCTTAGTTAGACTAGGATTTTTTTTTATTTAATATATTATTTTACAAAGGCTTGTTCACTATAATTATTTTATCTCTCCCCTATAAATAGATGACATCGAATGATCTAAAATTAGAAGTTTAATAAGTTTTCAGACATCATTTTTTACTAGAAAGTATTGAGAATTTATTTACTTAGAATAAATTCAATTGTTTGGGAATAAATTCAATTGTTTTGGGATTACGATATTTGCCGGTTATTATTGAGAGACTACTTTCCTACTGAGAGTAATTACATTGTTTCTTTTTTTGTGTTTGGTGTAACACCTTATACTCGACGATCAACAAGTCCAAATATAAAATGTCACATAATCTCTACGATAACTATGAGCACTCTACAACTAAGTGTCCAACCAACGCAACTAAAACAACCAAATATGCTTTTATAATCATACTTACTTAGCTAGCTAAATTGCTAATTGAAAATATAATTATCAAGTCTAAATCAAAAATCCTTAACAAGCAGACTTATGGAAAACTTACAATAATAGTTTTAATATTTTAAACGTTTTCTCTTTGCTATAAATATAATACTACAATTCATACTTAGTTACAAAAAGAAAGTTCTAACCCTGAGGCTCAACTCTAGGTCACCCTACTATATGCATGTTAATGTTTAGCACACAAGTTCGGCTAAACTTGATCGAATTTTGGCTTGATCCCTCTTTAGCTCCTTATATAAACCATTATACCTGAAAAGCATAATAAATCTAAGTTCATTCAAATGAACTTAATGAGTTTTCCAATATAATATATCATTTATGAATTATAAGTAAAAAACTTATGGGTTTGAATATCTTGGTTTGACATCACTTGCAAAAGTAGGGTTCACACATTCTTTCTGTATACTTCTGTCCTCCCTTACATTGTCTCATCTTGAGAATCTATACACTTCCTACATGACACAATCCTCCATTCCTATACTATAGGATACAATGCGAATTGATTTTTACTTACCCATTTGTACTGATTTTTTACTAGATGGAATATTCCCTCTTTTGCCAGACGAACATATGAGAATTACCTTAGCAATTGTTATCATCGCGAATTAACATACAAAAGATTAATTCCAGAAGACTCACGCATGGAAATTCACACTTGGAGAATTTCTTTTACATGCAGATTTACATTTAAAAGTCATTTATACACAGACTTGAGCTTGGCAAACATATACCCTGCAAATCTTACTTTAAAACATTTATAAGCAAGATCATAATCGCATATTCCACATATGGGTTCTTACTTCTGAACTCCATATTAACTATAGCTACTGTTAGGCTCTTGTTTGGTAGATAGTCATTGCAGACTCTCGATTTAAAGTAGTCCTTGGCGGATTCCTAATTAAAGAAAACCCTTGCGATTTTGACTTGATATAACTAGTTCATACAACTCTTGTAGCCCCAACCATAAGAATAAGTTCATGCGGTCTCTTGCTTGGATAATAGTCATGCTGGCTCTTATAAAGGATAATCTCTTTGATATCTTAAACTTGAAACATGAATATAAGATCAGCAGACTATCATAGCTTGAATCATAAAGATAATTCCAGTGGATTATCATACATATAGGTTCATGGATGCGAACTCAAATATGGCGGACTCATGCGTGCAGATCAATAGACGAATACTTACATATAACATAGTACTGATATATATAATAACCACAAAGGGTTTGAGTTTAGAAACTCACCACAAAATACCTAAAAGTTGGTACGGATTACACTTGCTTAGGTTTTCCTTCTCACCTGAGCTTTCTCATTCTCGATTAGCTAACATAATAATCATATCAAGATCAAAATGAAGGCATTCATATGTAAGAAATCCATAATTCATTTGCATAAAGAGAGATTTAAAGGTTAGCTGCAACCCAACCCCAAACATCTCAGTATAAGTTCGATGAATTAAACTGAAATTTCAATTTCCCCTTCTTCTTTTTCAATTAAAGATACAAAAGCTTAGAAAGATTAGCAGTTTACTAAATCCTCAATCACTTAAGCTGATACATTATTTTCTCCCTCTAAGTAGATTGTTTCTCTTACTTTTTCTCTCTTACAAAACAACCAAAGAAGAAGATAGAAGAAAGAAAATAAATACCAAAATAAAAGAATCCTCAATATATAATCTTTCCATTATCGCCTCTCTTAATCCCAAGTCGGCCAGTACTATTAATACCTTTAATCATTGTTTTCCACTAAAGAAAACTCATGGTTCTATTGTAACGAGACTAAACTTGAATTGTAACTATTTACCAATCAATCTACAGGATTCTCATAATCATACTAGAGCCTGCTTAAATATATATTTTTTTCTAATTTAATACCCGTAATTTCCATGACACTTAACCTTTAACGTTTTCGGGTGTAACAATTCACTCACCCTTTAAAGAATTTCATCCCTAAAATTTTATACTCATAAATCAGAGAAGATATTGGCCCTTCGAGAAACTCTTCTTCTTTCCCAGTAGCTTTAAAGTATACATCTCTCGTCTTTACTTAGTCTGAATGATTAACTTTATTTGCACATGGTGAGCTTGTTTAAAGATCACTTCACCTGACTTATGATAAAAAATTGAACAAATTGCACTAAAGTAGCGTACACTAACTAGTAACTCGCACAAGTTACTTCATATAATAAATAACCTTTGCCCGTAGGTACTTATCTAATTAGTCTGCATGTAACATGATGCGACTAGCTCTATGTATAATCTTATTAGATAGATTTGTGATTCCAACGAGTGGCCAATATACTGAGAAAGGTAATGGAGATGCTCAAATTGGCCAGGTCAGATAAATTTTGATAAGATTTTAAAGAATGCTAAAAAGGTACATCTTGGTATTTGTTTTCATTCCCCTCTCTTATCTTTCAAGTGTTGTACACTCAAAATACTTGGTTTGTTCGAGCAACAAAACAATTTGAGAAGCCTATGCCAAAATTGAAGTTTTCCCACAAATGTGTAGAAGGGAAACACATTGTGAATGATCCAACCAAAGAAGCTTAATAATTGAGTCAGATAATGCAAAGAATGAGGAAGATGCTCAACATCAGATGAGTCTACTATTGTAGGTACCACACCCATCCCCTTATTCATTAAGTAAATGATTATTGCTAAGCTAAACTCTAATATTGAGTTCAATCGGAGACATGTAGACAAGCTGCATGTAAAGGCCAATGCAATAAAGAAGTGATTAATGGACTTCTGAGCTGATCTTCTTGCCCTTCTTGATGATGAATAGTTTGGCAAGTTAGTTGACTATAAGAGGGAGTGTTACTACCATTAGGGGAGTTGATGTTAAGGGGGAGTTATTTGGTGAACTGTTATTTTATTTGGATTACTATAATTTTTAATTTGCTACACGATGATATGATACTGCTAAACTTTATTCCTTGTGAACGAATGACTTTTACTGTTGATGCATTATTTCCTCTCATTTCATTAACTTAGCTATAATTATGATTGATTGATTATTGATGAAAAACACAAAATTGATATTGATGGTGTTGGAACAATTTTAAATATTTATAATGTTTCAATAACTATAAATGAAAGGATATAATGTATTTTGGTTATTGATCAAGAGTTATATCACTTGATTTGTGACAAAGAATTATAACTATACAAGTATATTACTTAGAATTATAACTATACAAGTAATATTGCTTGAATAATTATGAGATATTAGTTGCATAATTATGTCTCTTTTAAAAAGAGATTATTCAGAAAAGACACCTATTGAAAGTTGTGTCCCTATTAAGAGACATAAGTATTCCTATACATGGGAGTGAGGTTTCAGTTGAAAAAATACAAATATTCTCAAAAGATTTTTCTATCATTCCTCCATCTTCTACTATTATTAGATTACTTTATAAAGAAATACTACAGAAATTCTTTATAGAAATTTATTTTTTTGTTATACTCTGTTTTGTGCTTAGCGAACTATTTCATCAATACAAGTCGCAAATAGTCACCGAGCTTCATTGTATCTTTAAGGTTCATTTGCTTAAAACTCATTTCCACACCGAGTATAGGTAGAGCAAATAGAACCTTAAGATAGATGTTTGATACATGCATTGGAACCTTGTTTTATTGCTTCATTTTTCTATTCGAGTTATTGTTCATGGTCCGTTTGAACTCCCTTTATGTGTTTGAAATTTTCCTCACCAAAGTTCCAACTAACATATGGTTAATTTACTTAATTATTTTCTAAGATAGTTTTTGGAAATAATGGGAAATGCTAAGGGGGAGATAAAGTTACTTGGTGATTTTGCTTCAAGTGTTGTATATGTTTTGTTCAACAAATTGTCAAAAGGGAAGATTGTTGAAAAATATGGAATGACTGAGATATACTTGAGGAAGTGTCACTTCCTGAAGCACTGCAATTGGTTGAACTATTTTCATATCTAGGTTATTGACAATTTATTGAACCGAATTTTTTGGTTGTGCTGATATTGTGGATTGTATTAGCCCATCAAAAAGATCATGTAAGCCCTGATTATTTAACCTTGTTTCTGTGAATTATGTCATAAATATGTATTTGCTTTAGTGGCTAAGTGTTTTGATTGTGTGTTTTAGGTCTTGAGTTCAAGTCTCACTTTTGAAAAATATGATATTTTTTATCCTAGTCTTATCCCTGTTGGGTGGGCTTATGTTATACTTCCGGTAAATTTGTATTAGAATGAGTTTGCTGGTTCGAGTGGTAAAGAGTTAGCTTGCCTAAAGGTCTCGTGTTTGAGTCCCTGCGAGAGCAAGGATGATAATTTTTGTCTCGGTAGTCTGATAGAGTTTGAGCGGAGCTGAAATTCTAAGGTGGTTGGATTAGTGGAGAGTTGAAGGGATATTTTATTTAAATATTATTTTTTAAAATTTTCTTTTATTTTTTTCCCCAAAATTTTTTTCCCTTCTGACGTTTTTCTGCTCTCCCTCCTGTCAAAATTTTCTTTTTCTTTTCTTCTTTTTGATTCTGTCATAACCTCCCTTTCAAATCAAGGTGTTTCGATCTTCCTGTTTTTTGTATGGCTTGGTAAGTAGTGGTTTAAAGGTTTAGCTTGGGTAAGGGAGATTTCTTTGAAAGCAGTTTTTCTTTTTAACAATGTTGTCTCTTTTCGTTGGTATTGATTTTTGAGTTGTTAGCAGTAGCGAATCGTGAGGAACGGAGCTCTCCTCTTGTGGAATCGTAGAATCGAGGTCGTTCGGGAAGTTGGGTAAGTGATGAACGCTTGATTTCCATTGTAGTCAATTTTTGTAATTTCATTTAATTAAGGAGTAAGACTGATTTTGGGAGCGTGTATTATGATTGTTAGGTTCTGGTGGTCTCGGGATTACTGTAGCATCAAAACGACCCAAGTGTGTAACGAAAACACAAAAACATAAGGTTCGATGAAAGTAAAAAAAGTGGCCTATCACGCCACACGGGTGTGTGCGACATACGGGCTAGGCCAATTTGGGGCCATGTCATGTGGGCCACACGGGCAAGGCCAATTTGGGCGTATGGGCCTACACGAGCATGTGAGCCCAAAATTTAAAATCTTCTCTAGGGTCACAAAAGTCGATTCAATCGACTGTGGGCCTTCTGTCGGGTCGGTAATGGCAAAACATACCCTAATGCATGATACATGTATTCTGATAGCCTGATTTGAGCATTTAGAAATTGATATGTATGGTTTGACTAGTTCGTAATAACATGTATGCTATCTATATATATATAAGCATGCAAGACTTGATAATTTTGTTATATCTGTTATCTGCTATTTGTATATATATATATGGGGTGGGATCTATTTATTGGAGAAAGTGTTCTGTGAGGTGATATTTCACCCTTATTCTAGCAGCATAGCTGCAAATTATTCTGATAAGTGTCGTGCGGACACTATGTGGTATGTAGGGATGGGTGGGTGTTTTATACCCCACATGGTGTGATAGGATGGTCAGAGATGGTGTGTAGAGGATGAGGGTAGGATTTTGCATATCTATGTTCTAACTATCTGGTTCTGTTAAGGACTTATGTCCGTATCTGTATCTGTTTTGCATATGGAAATTCTGAGTATATTTGTACGTCTATCTCTGCTGCTGGGTTACACATTGAGTTTATGAAAACTCACATATGTTATCTGTTTTGTTAAGGTAATCCTCAACATAGGCGGGTCGATGCGACAGAGTCTCAGTGGTGGCCACTAGTTCGCGAATTGTTTTGATTAACGGTTTTTTTAAAATTTGAATTATTGTTGAGAGTTTTGTAATTTTGGGACTCTCTGGACTATTTGTTTTAATTCTGGTTTTGGATGTGTTTTTTGACTTTTATACTACGAGATTTGACAAAACTACGGTTTTAACGCAAGCAAATATTTTCTGAAACACAAACTCGGTTTTCAACTTTAACAATATCAAACTTCCGCTGCAAAATAAGTTTTCTGAAAGATCAAATTAACAATATTTCCCTTAACGAAAATAATAATAAGATTGATTTTAAAACCCTTCTTTGTAACACTCCCAAATTCGGCCATAACGTCTAGGCCGGGTTTGGGGTGTTACGGATCATATCACTTCAGGAAACATGTTTAAGGAATCGGATTGGATCGGACCATGTCTAACTAATCGCTCAGATCGAGGAAGTTGAATCAAATGGGAACGTTGAAGACTTACCTGCCAACAATCCTTGTTTACCTTATTTATTATTATAATTTATTCAACTAGTATAGTTGTTGTTTAATAGAGATTGATATAGGTTTTCATTATGTTAGTAAATCTCGAAATCTATATATAATTGAGAGACTTGAATAGGTGATTGTATAGAGAATTGAGAGCACTTAGTCTATTTAAGCGAAGAATATTATTTGTAAGGGTGCATTTGATTGTAAAACTCGTGTGTTGTGATTTTATAAATTAAGTTCACAGGGGTGAATTTAGTGGTGAGAGTACCGGTCTTTAAAGGTACAAAAGTGAGGAAATTGTCACTGGGTTGTGATAGATTTAAGATCACTTATTATAAATGTTGGAGATAGTAGATATTTCTCACTAAACTAAGATCCTCAAGCGTAAGAAAACCAAACTACGTAAACAATGTGTGTCTCCCATTTTTATTTTTTATTTTGTAATAACTTGAAAAAGTGTCAACTTCGCAATCACTTCTTCCCGCACTCAGATATGCATACTTTTAAAACCACAAAGTGGAAAGACTTTAGATTGCACAACGAAGTTAAGCAGCCGTCCCAAACCAAACCCAACAAGGGGTAAGCCAATGAATACTTAGAAAATTGGAGAGCCATTACTGAATCTATAGAGATTTTAAAAATGGTCAAAAAAGTTATGAAACGTTGGTGACGGGGTATGTTCCCAGCACCAATATTGTAAAATTGCTTATATTTTTATTCCAATAATTTATTTTAAAGCTTATAATTAACCTAATTACAGTTTTGATATCTTAGATATAAAACCAAATTTAATCTATCTTGGATAATTGTAAAAAGACTGCTGTAACTAAACTCCTTCTGCTGTTATGATTTAAATTTAAGATTTTTAAATTGAAAATTCTTGATTAATTTCTTTATTCAATAATTTCCTAAAATAAATTAAGTGAATTATTTTCTATGTCATATTTTATAACTTTTTTTTTTACAAAATATTTAGAATTATCTATAATATTTTGTTAATCCTTATATAAAAGGATAAATATATTTCAATAAGCTCAAACCTGTGTCTTTTTATACAGACAACAACATCAATTTTCTTGCTAAAAATCTAGTTAAATGAACCATACTTTATATTCTTACTTTATGGTGGCGTGTTGTCGAGGGTACTGATAAGACAAGAAAAAAAAAGTATAACAATTTCTCCACCTTCCAACTTTATAAAAAAAATAATTTTAGCCATTTATTTAATTTTTCGTCAGTTTTAACTCTTGAACCTGTATTATTTGTCAAATAACTTATAATGGATAAAAAAATAATATTTGTTAACTTTGTTGATGTAGCATACATATACATTGCCACGTATATGTTACGTTAGCAATTAATTAATTTTTTAAAAATTTTTTTATACTTTTTAAAATAAATTTAATATTATTTACATCAACAATGTTAATCAACATTAATTTTTCCATTCATTTTGAGACAATTTGATAAAGAATATAAGTTTAAAGACTAAAAAAATAAAAAAAAAAAAGCTTTTTAAAAAAAAATTAGAAGCCAAATAAATTATTATTTCAAAAAAACAAAAATTAAAAATAAAATCTTTCAACCTCATTGAATGTTGCAAAAGATTTCATGGTTATTTTAATTTTTAGTCAATATCCGTTTTCTTCAAAAAAATTTTAGTCAATAGAAACACGAATTAAGCAAGCGGTAGGGTTATTTATATTCTTCGAAGTGACTGCCCACTTGTCACTTTGATAAAAAGATTCTCATATAATTTTATCATGCTCTCTAATAATTTTAATAATCTAAAATAATTTAATAAAAAAGTTGTAACCTTTGTGCAAGTGCAATTTAATTTCAATACTGTAATTTCTAAATAAAATTTAATACTGTAATTTCTTAAGAAAAAAATGAAATTTAGAAAGAAGCAATAATTACATAATTATATTATCACACCCTATAATAAATTCGGTAGTTTCTACGTAAATCACATTAAAAGAATTTGCAATCTTGCAAGAAGAAATTACAACATAAACTCCCTTTATAAATACACACATATTATGTAAAAGACGTGAGGTGGACATTCAATTATCTGTCTAGCAACCTCAGTTCTGCCTTCGTTGGTAACTTGATAAACACCCAAAATCAAATGGGGAATACTTTCCTCAACTTAGCTCTTCTTATCATCTTCCATTTTTCTATGCCTACTTTCTCTATGAAATTAACCACCATACTTACAGATCAATCAGCTCTTCTAGCACTAAAAGATCATGTTATTCATGATCCTGAAAATGTCTTGACAACTAACTGGTCAGCCTCTTCCCCCGTTTGCTATTGGTTTGGTGTAAGTTGTGGATCCAAGCACCGTAGAGTCACAGCTCTAGACCTTACTGGGTTGGGACTCGTAGGCACCCTTCCACCTCACTTGGGAAATTTGTCATTCCTTTCTCTTCTTTATGTCACAAACAATAGTTTCTATGGCGGATTACCTGTCCAGTTATCCAATTTGCGACGGCTGAAATATTTAAGCTTTGGTAACAACTCCTTCAGTGGAGAAATCCCATCATGGTTGGGATCATTAACCGAACTTCGAAGGTTGTTCTTGTACCAAAACAACTTCAAAGGTGTTATTCCATTCTCTTTAGGCTATTTGTCAAAGCTAGAGATTTTGAGCTTGTATGAAAACCAGGTTTCAGGTTCAATACCCTCCTCTATCTTCAATATATCTTCTTTGCAAAAGATTGATCTAAGCGATAATACGCTCTCTGGTTCCATACCCTCTGTTCCACGTGCTTTGCTTTCGCTAGAATTGATTGATTTCGCCTCCAATAATCTCAGTGGTCATATCCCAAAAGATATGTTTGATCACCTTCCAAATTTGAAAGAATTGTCCTTGGGCCTTAACCTGCTTTCTGGTACAATTCCTGCCAGTCTATTCAAGTGCAAAGAGTTACAATTGTTATCTTTAGTGTATAACAAAATGGAGGGGAGCCTACCAATCGAAATTGGGAATTTGAGTATGCTTCAATACATCTATATTGGTCGGAACCACTTTGAAGGTAATACATGCTAACCATTTTTTAAAGATTTCTGAAGTGTTTACTTTTCTTTTCTCTTTTTTTTTTTTTGTAAGTACTTTGAGAATGTAAGGAAGGATTTTTTTTTTTTTTGAAAAAGAAATTAAGTTACTGAATATAACAATTTAGATCAATCTTCTATTGAGATTGAAAATATAAATTTATTTATTAAATGAATTCATAGTTGAAAATTTTCAAAAGAAGATTGAAGAATAAACTAATAAACTACGAGAAAATGATGAGAGAAATATTTTTTAATTTCCAACTAGACTTGGAAGCGTGTATGACACCTAATATGATGTGAAATTAGCCTTTTTAATTTTATAAAAAATTTATTTTAAATTTTTATTTAATTTTTGCCTAAAAAATAGATAGGAAAATAAATGTTTGGTAACTTTGCTAACATGACATACACGTGGATTGTCGTGTGTAGGCCACATTAGCAATTAAATAATTTTTTTAAAATTATTTTTATAACAAATTTAAGGGTTAAAAGAGACGACAAATTAAATGAAAGAATAAAATAAATTTTTTTTTATAAAGTTAGAGAGTTATATAAGTCATTATGTCTTTATTTTATTCTTATAATCCTTGATAAGAGAAGAATTTTGAATTTAATATGTGAATTTTATAATTGCAGGTGAAATTCCTAAACAAATTGTGAATTTAACTCTTCTGACGCTGTTTGATTGTTGCCAAAACAATTTTACAGGTGAATGTATAAGAAATAATTAAATTATTTCCAAACATTGTTAGATAATTTAATTTAAATTTTTTATAATGTTTAAAAAATAAAAGCAAATGTTCCATATTTGTCTAATATTTCTGTTTGATAAATTTTATAGCAGGTATAATACCACGAGAGATTGGCAACCTAAAGAATCTAGAATTGTTGAATTTGGACCTTAACAATATTGCTGGTTCTATTCCTCCACAAGTATTTAATATTTCAACTCTAAATGTGATTTCTTTGGATACAAATCAGCTCTCTGGCTATCTTCCATCAAACATGGGCCTTTTCCTTCCAAACATGGAGGAATTATATCTTGGTGACAATCACCTTGTCGGCTCGATCCCAATGTATATTTCCAATTCCTCTCAGCTTACTCTTCTTGACATGTCTAATAATAACTTTTCAGGGTCCATTCCTGATAATCTGGGTAATCTAAGAAATTTAAAGCTTCTCACCGTGGAGAATAACAGTTTAACTTCCTCAGGAATGAGCTTTCTCTTTTCTTTGACAAACTGTAGAGTCTTGGAGAACCTTCTTTTCGGTAGCAACCCATTTATTAGTAGTGAACTTCCAAGAGTGGTAGGAAATCTCTCAAGTTCTCTTGAACTGTTCTCTGCTTATTCATGCAACATCAGGGGTAGCATCCCCAGTGAAATTGGAAACTTAAGTCACTTGATAAACATTGAGCTAGGAGGCAATCAATTCATAGGACAGATTCCTACTACAATTGGAGGATTGGAAGAGTTGCAAAGTCTTTCTCTTGTGTACAATAAGTTAGAAGGATCCATCCCATCTGAGTTATGTCTTCTAAACAAATTGGCTTTCTTGTTCTTGACCAATAACAAATTGTCTGGACAAATACCTGCTTGCTTAGGTGATCTCACTTCATTAAGGCAACTATTTCTAGACTCCAATATGTTTTCCTCCTCAATACCTTCCACGTTGACAAGGCTTAACTATCTCCTCATCCTATACTTGTCTTCAAATTCTCTAAGTGGTTCACTGCCAACTGACATTGGAAAATGGAAAGTTTTGACTAGTTTGGATTTGTCGAACAATCAGTTCTCAGGTGATATCCCAACTGGAGTTGCAGATCTCAAGGACCTCACTCATTTTTCCTTATCCAATAATAGAATCATGGGTTCTATTCTTGAGTCTTTTGATGAATTGTTGAGTTTGGAATTCTTGGACTTGTCAAGAAATAATCTATCTGGAGAGATTCCCAAATCCTTAAAGAAACTCCGTTATCTCAAATATTTCAATGTCTCTTTTAATAGACTTGAAGGAAAAATTCCTGAAGGAGGATCATTTGGAAACTACACAATCGAATCATTTAAGGGTAATGAAGCCTTGTGTGGTGCAACTCGACTTCATGTTCCAAACTGCAAAACAAGACCTCTTAGAAATTCCAAGGCAAAAACTAAGCTGAAGCTCATAATATATGTAGCTCTGCCAATTGCCTCCACAATTTTGGTTGTGGCTGTGATAATCATTATCTTGCAAAACAGGAGGAGGAAAGACAAAGTGCCAACTCAAGAAGACATGATACCTTTAGGAACGTGGAGACGGTTTTCATACCACGAGCTTCGTGAAGCTACTGATGGATTCAATGATAGTAGGTTGCTTGGTAATGGAAGTTATGGTTCAGTATTCCAAGGGACTCTCCAGGATGGGACGGTAATTGCGGTAAAGGTCTTCAAGTTAGAGTTAGAAGGAGCTTTTAAGAGCTTTGATGTTGAATGTGATGTTCTCCGCAACACTCGTCACAGAAATTTAGTCAAAGTAATAAGCAGTTGCTCTAATGATCTTAATTTCAAAGCGTTGGTGCTTGAGTTCATGCCTAATGGGAGTCTTGATAAATGGTTGTATTCCAACAACCAATATTTGGATATCCTACAAAGGTTGAACATAATGATAGATGTTGCATCTGCATTGGAATATCTCCACCATGGTAATGCTACACCCGTGGTTCACTGTGATTTAAAACCCAACAATGTTCTATTAGATGAAGATATGGTTGCTCATTTGAGTGATTTTGGCATCGCGAAACTCTTACATGAAGAGGTTTCAATGATACAAACCATGACAATGGCAACATTCGGATATATGGCACCAGGTGATACTTCTAATCAAACTCCATGTTTATTTTTCCATTTTCAATGTAAGCGTGGCATGTGCATAACAAGAGGGATCATATATGTTAAGATTTGAGTTTCAAACATATTAAATGTGACTTTTTAAGGAAGCAACTAGATTAAATCCCAGTTCAATTATAACATGCAAGCATATAATGTTTCGTATATTTTATACGGATTTTTCATTATCAAGATATCTTTGAATATTCATAATGTTGTTTTTATATTCATACACAGAATATGGAATCGAAGGAATTGTTTCGACAAAAGGTGATGTGTATAGCTTTGGTATTCTTTTGATGGAAATCATCACAAGAAAAAGCCCACAGATGAAATGTTTGAAGGAGAAAGAAGCTTGAAGAGTTGGGTGATAGAGTCGATATCATCTTCGCGAAATCAAATTGTAGATCCCAAGTTGTTGAGCACCATTGGAAGGGAACATTTAAAAGTCAAGAATTGTGCCTTATCCATTTTGCAAGTTGGCTTAGAATGTTCTGCAGAGTCACCAAATGAGAGGCTTCATATGAAAGAGGTTGTTACAAAGTTAAAGAAGATCAAAGTAAAGTTATCAAGGGATATGCAACGCGTTCGATGAAGAGGCCATTGTTAAATTGACTAAAATAAACATAAGCTTTGCTTTCAAGCAATGTCTTTGATAAATATTTATACAGATGCCCTGTCTTCGTATAAAGTTTATTAATAGTTATTTCTGGATTTTGTGAATTTTTTTAAAAAAAGAAACAAGTTCAAGGAATTAGCTACAATTAGGTTGATGGGAGTCTATATTAATCATGAGCATCTTTTTCTAACAAAGATTGAGCATGATCAGCTGGGTCTTCAAAAGTTGTTAACCCATTAAGATTACTAGGAAAATCTTTGTTCATGCAATCTGTCAGTCTATTATGTTCTTGCAGGACATGCCGAAACTTAAGTTGCCAATATTACTTGCATAAATCATGTATTAAACGAAGTTCAAAAAGATTATTATCAATTGCATAATTGTTCCCAATTATATCAATTAGCAATATATTTAGGTTCAAATAAGTTACGCTGAATTTTGATGATCATTTGTACTAATTTTATGAAATTGTATTGGTACTATTTTTTTTTAAGAATATAGGTACAAATTATTAAATGCCCAATATCAAAACATAGCAAATTTTGATCTCTTTTTTCAGTCTTTGCATAAGGTTTTCATTTATTTTTTATTTTAATAAAAATAATTTTTATAAGCTAAACAAATCTTATTAAAAGAACAAAAATATAAACAGTACATAAAAGGGACATCAACATCTAACACACTCGATACGTATCTTTCTGGTGTTCAACCAATACGAAATAGTATAGGTTTCATTATGGTTAAGATTTTGATGCGTTTCGACCATTCCAGTATGTTTCAGTTCGTTCTAGTCAATACTAACTTAAACTAGTTCATACTGGCTTGTACCAATTGATAGGAGCTGCTTGTCTTGATATATAGTGCAGTGTGTCTAGAGATAATTGATAAATTGTCTCGAGACATGACTTGCCAACGACTATACAACAACTATAAAAGCTAGAGGGAAGGTTATATCTAAGCCTTAAGAAAAAGATAGTGCTGTAAATGTTGTACCTTCTCCTCGAAAGATATAAATTCTTATAGTAATTTGGGAAATTATTGATTAAAGTATACTAAAGTAGTGGAGGTAGGCAATTAGATGTGAACTACTTAAATTGAATTGCCTAAGTTTTCCTTTCCTTTCCTTATCATTTAGAAAAGTTTACATTCCGTAAAAAAGATGATCGAGTTATCCAACGAGTATCATGGGAATTGTTGAGAAACTTCCTATTTTCACAACGAGTATCATGCCTAAGCAATTAGAGGTGAACTACTAATATCCTTCTATTTTCACACACATTCACGTTGTTGACACCATTTTTTGGATTGAAAACGGGGTCGACTTGGGTTTTAAAAAAAATGAAATCGAATGTGGGAGTCGCCACCAATCCTTTTTAACGAGGTGTGATTGGATCACCTCGAAAACTGATTGTTTTTAATAAACAGTTTAATTTTATTAAAACAACGATTTTGGTCCACAAAATTCAGAAAACGGGTTCGGGAGTCGGTTACGTACGAGGAAGGATTAGCACCCCTCGTAACGCCCAAAATTGGTACCTAGTTGATTACTTAATGTCTTAATGTCAAAAATTGAGAACTTTGAAGAAATTTAAAAAATATGATCTTTTATTAAAATGCTAAAAGTTTTCGAGAGAAGGGCATTTTCACGATAATCAAGAAAAAGAATTATATCCCGTAAGTTAGGACACAATGTCTTTAAATTCCCGATTCGAGAATAAATGCCGAAGAAATTATTTAAAAGCTATTCGATTATCTCGGGTTTAAAAAGGGATCATACCCAGTAAGTTAGGATACGATCTTTTATATATCCCGAGATTGTTGAAAATTTGAGTTTGAAAAGATCCACGTATTTAGATTCATTGTGAAAATCGAAACCCAGTAAGTTAGGGTATGACTTTCTCAAATCTAAACACGAAATTTTGTTTATTCAAAAGTCATAATTTATACATTGAATGAAAAATAATTTAACGTGTAATAGTAGAAATAAAACATGATGTTAATGCTCGTAACAAAACAATAATAAATTCGATAATGTAAGTATGAATAATACAAGTAACAACAAATAAAAGATAAATAAATAAAAAACGAATTAAACATGCAAAAGAATAAGCAAATACACTATTCGAATGAAAGTGGGCATGAATAAATAAAAGAAAATAAACACAGCGTGAAATAACGAAACCATAAAAGAAATAAAAAATATATAAATACATGTATATATATATATTTTAGAATTATGAAAATATAAAATATTTAAAATATGTATACGTATATCTATGTGTAATGAAATACGTAGAAATAGATATAGGTATGTGTAAGTATGAAAAATGAAATATAAAATATATTTATAATAACTTTAAAATGTATGTGTATATGCATTAGGAAAATGTATATATTTACACACAAAATAAAATAAAATAAAATAAAATATGTACATATATATTATAAAAAGTATGCGTTTGTATATGTAAATATATAACAAGAATTTAAAATTAAAAGAGTATAAACATAATAAAATATAATAATAATAATAATATAATTTGAAAACATGAAAAGCTTGAAGTAAATGATAAATAATAAAAGATACAGTAAGATAAAATATATATATATATATAAAACAAAAAAACTAAAAAAATATATATAATATATAATATAATATAATATATAAAAAGGTAATGCAAAACTAATTTATATAACAATGATGAATAAATAAATAAATATAACATAAAAACTAATAATAAATAACGATAATAATAATAACATATCATTTATTAATTTAATAATAAAACAAACAAAATAACAAAGAAGGGCTAAATTAGATATTAAAACAAAATTCGGGGCCAAATCTGTAAATAAATAAAAGAGGAGGGACAAAGTTGAACGCGCGAACAACAAGAAAGGATCAAGAGAGCAATTTTTCCTTCTTACCCAAAACGCACAGCATCATGGGACCAAATTGTAAAGTAAAATAAACTAATGTGCGAATTCAAAAAAAACAAAAGGGGCTTGACTGTAAAATTATTTAAAACCGGAAGGGCTGAAAGCGAAATTAGCCCTTCCGATAAAACACGCGGATCCTTGCTTGGAGCGGGTCGGGCGAATCGGGTCAAAGCCAAAACGACGCCGTTTTGGTGCCAGAGTAGGCTGCCCAAAACGACGTCGTTTTGGGAAGCCTATTTAAGTTAAATTTTTTCAAAAATTTTCATTCTTTCCCCTCTTTTCAGAAAAAAATCCGAAAAATGCTCGTTCTTCCCCCTTTCTTCTCCCCAAAATCCGGCCAAGAGCCCCCGCACCGGCCGCCGCTCCGGCGTCACGGTGGCCGGAAAATTTTAAAAGGTAAAATTTTTTATTTTATTATATATATTTTTCTCTGTATGATTTTGCACAAATATAGACTGTTATTTTGAAAAAATATAAACAAAAAGGTAATTTTTTTTATTTTCGTAAATATAAACTATTATATATATGTATATATGTATAAAAATAAAATAAACAGATAAAAAAGGAAGAGATGCGAAAAAAAAAAAAAAAAAAATAAAATCTAAACAGAAGTTCAAAGTAAAAAATCCACCTTTGATTTTTCTTGATTGATTTTTTTCTGTTGTATTTCTCCCCTTTCTTTATTACATTTTTCCTCAGGCTTTATAGCCGATTACAAAGATTCGTTTTTTTTTTTTTTTTCTCTATGTTCTGTCCTCTATTTTTTGTTTTGTAGGGTCAGGCAAGGTCAACGGAGGCGACCTTGCCATTTCGGTGCAAAAGGGGAAGCAGACCTCGGGATGAAGCACCTCGGGTGGCCCGCAAAGGAGGAAATGGCGCGAGAGAGGAGGGAATCCTAGGGTTCCCTGGTGCTTGCTTAGTTTTTGGGTCCCAATGGGCCATTTAGGGTTTAGTTGGGCTAGGTTTGTAATTGGGTTTTGGGCTGGGTTTATTTTGCTAGTAGGGCCCAGGTCAAATGGGCCTTTAACACACGTAATTTGTTAATTGCCATGAGATTTTGAAGCACTCTAATCTAACTCAAAATTTTCACCCAATGAAATTTATTGAGAAACTTTTTATGGTAGAAATAAGAAGATAACTCCCTCCATTGAATTTGCCACAATAGAAGTAAAAATTACTTGTTCAACGATTCAACACATTGAGAATGGGTTATCATAATAAAAAACATCAATAATATTTTTTATTTGGAATTGATAATTGATAATTAATCCTTTTTCATATCTAAGCAGAAAAATCTAATCAATTAATACTAATTTCATCAATCATTCATCAATAATAACATTTAGAAATTTTAACAGTTTCAAAAATTAACACTCGAGTTAGCTAAACTAGATTAAAATTACAATAATCTCAAAAACATAAAATTCATGAAAAACGAGATTAAAATTACTCACCGTGTAAAATGAGAAGCTTGGCCGAACATGAGACTTCAACAATGGCTGCTCATATGTTTTCTTCTGTTCTCACGGTTTAGAAAAAGACTTTAGATTGCACAACTTAAGTCAAGCTATAAAAGTCATGGAAAATTGGTTGGCCATTATTGAAACTATAAAAGTGAATTGCAAAATAAAAAAGTCCAATTTATTTTGAAGTCATTGTTGTATCCATTTCTCGTAAATTCGATGGCTCAATATGGAATTTTATTAGTCAATTGCATAAAAAACAACTTGATAAAGATCTTGTCCAAGTTAAACCATAGATACAAATTATTAGTCTGAGAAGAAATTAAAGAAAGCTAAGTTTGCCGCGTTACTCATAGAATTGCAATCAGTAAAATTAGCTGATTCTTTTTCTTAGTCCTCGTCAGTTCTGAAGCTGCGGTAATTATGTATTTATGTAGAATTATAGAGTAAATAATTAAAAATTAAATATACTTTAAGCAAAGTTTTTAGAACTAAAATGGTGGTCGAAATATTGGTTTGTATAGTTGGATTAAAAATTAGTAAAATATTAAAAAAAAACGATTCAATCAGTTTTTTAGTCTAGTTTTATTGGTCTGTACTGGTTTGCGGGTGAACTGATCTAATGCCTCCCTCCAGACTGGTATCATTGCCGGTTCGATTGGTTCAGATAACCATGTCTCAATCTACATTTTTATCTGTACCATTATTTTAAGTCTTTAATTGAGTTGATATTACGAGTCAGACGAGCATCAACTCGGTTAGAGAAATTATGGAAATGTTCTTTCATAATTAAATAAATTATATTATTCGGGGGTACTTTAATCTTTTACTTTCTTAAAAAATAAAAAATATACATATTATAATATCTACGTCAATCACATTAGCAAAACCCTAAATTAACCACTCAACCAAAGTTTTATTTTGATTTTTTTCATATACAATTTAATTTTATTATGCACACTTCATCCATTGAATATATTAATAATGTTATTAGTTGAGTTGGTTTAGTATTGTTAATTTAATGTATTTATATGTTTAAGTTTAGTTTTACTCACAATTTAATCTAATTTTTTAACTTTAATATCATACATATTGTACAAGCCCATTTTACCCGGGGCCCAACTAACCCAATACCCAATTGAAACCCAAACCTAAACCCCTACCCATTACAACCAAACCAGGCCGAAAATAAAAATAAACCCTATCCCAAATGGAAAACAAATTTTAGCAGTAGAAAACCCTAGCTACTGCTGGCCGCCGCTCCTGCCTCTGCCCAGCTCCAGCGCCGCACGCTCCACCCCCTCGCACGCCACCGTCGTCGCGTCCCATCTCCCCTCTATGCGCGTCAGAACACCTGCAAAACGGCAAAAGCACGCAACAACAAACAGCCAAATAGCAAAATGACAAAAATAGAAGTTTAGGGGTTGTAAAAATCGGCTATATAGGCCGAACAAAAACACTGTAACCCTTCTTTTTTTTCTTCCCTTTTTACGGATATTGGAATCAGCTACAATTAGGTTAATCAGTGCTCGATGAGCATCTTCTTCTAACAAAGATCGAGCATGATCAGCTGGGTCTTCAAAAGTTGTTAACCTATTAAGATTACTAGGAACAACTTTGGATGCAATATCTGTTAGTCTATTATGTTCTCGCAGAACATGTTGAAACTTAAGTTGCCAATATTACTTGCATAAATCATGTATTAAACGAAGTTCAAAAGATTATTATCAACCGCATAACCGTTCCCAATTATATCAATTAGCAATGCATTTAAGTTCAAATAAGTTAATGATCATTTGTACTAATTTTATGAAATTGTATTGGTACAAATTTTTTTTAAGAATATAGGTACAAATCATTAAATGGATAGAAATGAACAAAAACGAATGAAAATGACTTGAGAATTACTTTAAGTTTTTTAAAATTATTATTTAATTAATTATAATTAATAATTAAAGTTTAAAATTGAGATTAAATTAATTAGTCATTACTTATCCGGAATAAATAAATTAAATATGTTTTTCTATAGATTCTTTTATGGTAAAATTGTCGTGACTGTAACGAAATTAAAATTGGATTGAGAAAAATATTTAATTAAAAATTAATTTAATTAATTAAATGAATTAAATAAATTATATTTTAATTAATAACTAGAAGATTATTTTTTATTTAAATAATATAAATTTTCCAATCACTTCTAAACTGACAAAGTAGAAAGACTTTATATTTTAGCTCTCTATTTAATTAATCATCTCTTTTTAACTCTTGAACTTGTATTATTTGTCAAATCACCTAAAATAGATGAAAAAGTTAGTATTTATTAATTTTGCTGATGTGACATACATGTGGATTGTCACGTTAGCAATTAATTATATTTTTACATATTCTAAAAAATTAATAATTTTTAAAATAAATTAATAATTTTTATTTTTAAATTTAAAAAAAAATTAATTGCTAACTTGGCATTCGCGTGACAATCCACGTGTATGCCACATCAGAAAAATTAATAAAAGTTAACTTTTCCATCCGTTTTGGGGTAATTTGACAAACAACTTAAATTTAAGGATTAAAACAATAAAAAAAATAAATAAAAGACCAAATAAATTGTTATTCCAAAAAACTTTTGCCGTAGAGTCACAGCTCTAAACCTTACTGGGTTGGGACCCGTAGGCACCCTTCCACCTCACTTGGGAAATTTATCATTCCTTTCTCTTCTTCGTATCAAAAACAGTAGTTTCGACGGCCGATTACCTATCCAGTTATCCAATTTGCATCGGCTGAAATATTTAAGCTTTGGTAACAACTCCTTCAGTGGAGAAATCCCATCATGGTTAGGATCATTAACTGCACTTCGAATATTGTTTTTGTACCACAACAATTTCAAAGGTGTTATTCCATTCTTTTTAGGCTATTTGTCAAAGCTACAGATCTTGATCTTGTCTAAAAATCAGATTTCAGGTTCAATACCCTCCTCCATCTTTAATATATCTTCATTACAAAAGATTGATCTAAACAATAATATGCTCTCTGGTTTCATACCCTCTGTTCCACGAGATTTGCTGTTGCTAAAAGGCATTGATTTCAATCTCAATAATCTCACTGGTCATATCCCAGAAGATATGTTCGATCATCTTCCAAATTTGAAAGAATTTGCATGAATGACATTTACGTTAATCTAGGGAGACCTTTTATTTCAAAGCTGCTTATCAATGGAAATTTACAAAGAGTCGAGTAGAGAGTTTACCTGTGGTGTGCTTCTCGTGTGGGCGTTATGCGCATAATAATGAAAACTGTCCGTATGTTACCTATATTAACGAGTCGACGAATGAGGTGGAATCGTCGACAAAAAAAATCCAAGAAAATACGGCAATCAGAGATAGAGATTTGGGGCCATGGATGTTGGTGGAGAGGAGAAACAGACATGCTACACTGGAAGACAACAAAAAAGGAAAGAGTACTATGGTGGAAAAATCAACGAGATTTAGGTTTCAAACTTTAACAGATTTTACAAAGAGGGATGGACCTACATGGTACTAATTCTCTAGTACAACCTGAATTGAAGGTCCGGGGGGGGGGGGGGATTGAGAATATTCTTGATCATGAGGAGATGCTTTGGAAACAAAAACTGAGATGAGAGTGGTTAGAATTGGGGGATTGAAAACCAAGTATTTTCACAGACGCGCGATTCAGAGAAGGAATTTTAATAGAACTACTGTTTTATGTAATTCAGATGGGGAGTGGATTTTTGAACTTTATGTCCTTAAAATAGAAGCAGTTAAATTCTTTTAGAATCTTTATGGACAGACTCCTGGCCTGTTAAAGACTTTACCTTTAAGTGGCTTCTCGAGTCTTAATCGAAAATATATTGATTTCCTTTGGAGGGATGTTTCTAATGAAGAAATCAAGGCTGCCCTTTTTAATATGGCTCCACTAAAGGCTCCAAAAATTGATGGTTTTCACGCATGTTTCTTTCAGACTCAGTGGAATAATATAGGAGGAGCTATCTGTGAGTGGGTTAGGAAGATTTTTGGAGGTGGAATTATAAACTCAGGGTTTAATAATACTCTTATTGTCTTAATTCCCAAAGTTCCAAATTTTGAAAATTTCTCGCAGTTCAGACCCATTAGCCTTTGCTCTGTGTTATATAAGTTGGTTATGAAGGTTATTACGAACAGGTTTAAGAGCATATTTTCGAAGATCATTGGCTAAGAGCAAGCGAGATTTATAGCAGAGAGAAGTATCATTGATAACGTAGTCATTGCACATGAAGTCTTACACTCTATGAGAATTAAGAAGAATCTCCAATGGATGGCTGTCAAGATAGGCTTGGAGAAAGCTTATGACAGAGTGCGTTGGGACTTCGTAGAAGCTTCACTCAATGCAGTAGTTATTCCTTCTTGTTTAATTCAGGTTATTATGAATGTTATTTCAACGTCTACCATGCATGTTCTGTGAAATAGAGCTGCAACTTCCAAATTCAAGCATGTAAGGGAAATACGTCAAGGATGCCCTTTGTCCCCCGTACCATTTCGTCCTATGCATGGAGTGGTTAGGGCATCACTTTCATTTGGCTATTTCGTCAGAAGAGTGGAGCCCTATTTGATTACCACATTCTAGGCCAAATCTCTCACATATTTTCTTTGTAGATAGTGATTTTTAGTAGAGCTGATTTGAAGCATGATCTTCTAAAAAATTTTCTAGATAACTTTTGCGAGCTTTCTGGTCATAAGGTTAACGGTAGGAAGACCAATGTCTTTTACTCTACTGGTGTTAAAGAAGATTTAATGAAGGGTATCAATAGTATCCTTGGTTTCCAAGAAGTTAAGGATCTGGGCATTATCTAGGTGTCCCTCTTTTTCATCAAAGTGTTACAAAAAGCACTTTGGATTTCTTGGTGGAAAGAGTTCGCAACCGCTTATCAAGTTGGGACGCTAAAAAATTTCCTTTGTAGGGAGGGTCACTTTAGCACAAATGATTCTGTTGACTATCCCGAGCTATCTCATGTAGTCTATTTTGGTTTCGAAAGGTATTTGCAACTCAATTGAAGAAATGGCAAGGCAATTATTTGGGGTGCTTCTGATGGGAAAAGGAAAATGGCTTTAGTCGGGTGGGATTCCATTTGTCAACCTAGATCACGTAGAGGTCTTGGGTTTCATCATCTGTGTGATCAAAATGAAATCTTCATGATGAAAATGTGTTACAGTCTTATCACTAAGGCTGAAGCCTTACGAGTTAGGAATCTTAGAGAAAAGTATGGAATTAATGAGACTATGTTGGATTGTATCATGAGAAGTAGATATTTCTCATTAAACTAAGCTCTACAAGCTTAGAAAAACTGAACTATATAAACAACCTGTGTCTCTTATTTTTATTCTTTGTTTCATAATGCTTAAAGAAGTGTTAACTTTCCAATCACTTTTTTCGACATTTGAAGAAGTGCCAACTTTTCAATCACTTCTTCTAACACTTAGTTTATATATTAGCAACTACTTTCAATTTCACAGTAATATATAATTCACTTAGCTTAAAACGACAAAGTGGAAAGACTTTAGATTGCACAACAAAGTCAAGTAGTCGTCTCAAACCAAACCCAACGAAGGGGCAAGACAATGAATACTTGGAAAATTGGAGAGCTATTACTGAATCTATAGAGATTTAAAAAATTGGTCAAAAAGTTATGAAAGGTTGTTGGGGATCGACCCATATAAACAACGAAGTAGTAAAAGTAGAGAAGGGCAGACACAAATATTTTTCGTGGAAAATCCTTAAAGAGGGAAAAACCACGAGCAAATGAGGCTTCGACTTTTCATTAAATGAGTAAACAAATGAGAGTATAATATGGAGAAAATAAACATAAAAGTACTAAATGTACGTTTCCTAAAACCCTGAATACAAAGCTTAAATTCATAAATAAAACCACAAATCTCATAGGTCACTCATAAAAGGGGTATAAAAATACTCTTCATAATTATCACAAAACTCTCACCAAAACTCATATGGGACTACATCCTGTCGCCTTCAAAGAAAAAGCCTACGACTACATCTTGATTAGCTTATCAAAGCAAGGATACAGTGGCCTTTCAAATTGGCTTAAATTAGAGTTCTAATCATACTAAAATATCCTCGATATAGTCATATTCCAACTGGGAGAAGATAATAGAGTTTAACTGGGAGAAGAATACAAGACACACCCCACAAATCTCCACATTGACTCATATTTATTATCTCTCTTTTTCCATGCCTCGTCACAGGCCAAACTCAAATTTTACAAAATGTCAACCAAGTTTAAACTATGCTTGAACTTGAAAACTGAAAGACTTGTAGTCTTCAAACCAAATTTGTATAATGCAACAAGGGTTAGTAATACCTAAATAGCCGAGACTCTCTCCACTTGACTATAACCCTCTACGACCAACCTTGCCTCAAATACTCTACAAACCACTCGAGTCTTAAAGACCAAAAAAGGGATGAGATTCTTCTCTAAATCAGGCAAATGCCTAACATTTGACACAACTCCACCTTCAACCAGATTATATGTAGAGAACAACGAATCATCATCTTTGTCTTGGCCACATCAACTTCATCCATAATTATTTGAAATTGCCAAAAATTGAAATTTATGATCCCGTCGAACTTCTCGATATCCAAACTTTTTGTTGTGTCACCAAATGATTTGATCTATGAAAGCTAAAATGTAGCTCTGAAACTGATTTATTGGGGACCGACCTGTATAAACAACAAAGTAGTAAAAGTAGAGAAGAATGAACACAAATATTTTATGTGGAAAACCTTCAAAAAGGGAAAAACTATGAGCAAATGAGGCTTTGACTTTTCACAAAATGAGTAAACAAACAAGAGTGTAATATGAAGAAATTAAACCTAAAAGTACTAAATATACACTACCAAAAACTTGGAATACAAAAGTCAAAATCCTAAAGAAAAAATCGGTAAACAAAACCCTAAATCTCATAGGTCACTCACAGAAGGGGTATAAAAATATTCTCTATAATTATCATGAAACTCTCACTAAAGCTCATATGGGACTATATCTTGTCGCCCTCAAAGAAAAAACTTACGACTACATCTTGATTGGCTTATCGAAACAGGGATACAGTGACCCCTTTATATAGGTTTAAATTAAAGTTCTAATCATACAAAATAAGTATACGAAGAATACAAGACATACCCCACAATTCCTAGGATGAATATTGTAAAATTACTTAAATTTTTGGAACTTTTGTTTAATGCTTATAATTAACCTAATTATAGTTTTAATATCTTAGATATAAAACCAAATTTAATCCATAATTTAATCCATCTTGGATAATTGTAAACTAAAATCCTTCTGCTGTTATGATTTAAATTTAAGATTTTTAAATTGAAAATTCTTTATTTCTTTATTCAATAATTTCCTAAAATAAAAAGTGTGAATTATTTAATATGTCATATTATATAATTCTTTTTATAAAATGCTTATAATTATGCATAATTCTTTGCTAATCCTTATATAAGTGAAAAAATGTGTTTCAATAAGCTTTACCCTACACCCTTTTGTACAGACAACAATATCAATTTTCTTTTTAGAAATCTAGTTAAATGAACCATACTTTATATTCTTACTTTATGGTGGCATGTTGTCGAGGGTACTGATAAGATAAGAAAAAAAGCATAATGATTTTTTGACCCTCCAACTTTATTAAAAAAAAAAAGTCATTTTAGCTATTTATTTAATTTTCCATCACTTTTAACTTTTGAACTTGCATTGTTTATATTCTTCGAAATGATTACTAAGTTGTCACTATATATACTTTGTATTTGATAAAAAAAAGTTATCATATAATTTTATCATTTTCTCTAATAATTTCAATAATCTAAAATAATTTAATAAAAAATTTTAACCTTTTAATAAAAAAATTTAACCTTAGTACAAGTGCAATTAAATGACAATACTATATATTATTTCTATGCAAAATTTAATACTGTAATTTCTTAAGAAAGCAATGAAATTTAGAAAGATGCAATCATTACATAATTATATTATCACATCCTATAATAAATTCGGTAGTTTCAACATAAATCACATTAAAAGAATTTGCAATCTTGCAAGAAAAAATTACAACATAAACTCCCTTTATATATACACACATATTATGTAAAAGAAGTTATGTGGTCATTCAATTATTTCTCTAGCAACCTCAGTTCTGCTTTTGTTGGTAACTTGATAATCACCCAAAATCAAATGGGGAATACTTTCCTCAACTTAGCTCTTCTTATCATCTTCCATTTTTTTATGGCTACTTCCTCTATGAAATTAACCACCATACTTACAGATCAATCAGCTCTTCTAGCACTAAAAGATCATGTTATTCATGATCCTGAAAATGTCTTAACCACTAATTGGTCAGCCTCTGCCCCTGTTTGCAATTGGTTTGGTGTAAGTTGTGGATCTAAGCATCGTATAGTCATAGATCTAAACCTTATTGGGTTGAGAGTCGTAGGCACCCTTCCACCTCAAAAAGGAAATTTATCATTCCTGTCTCTTCTTCTTATCACAAACAATAGTTTCTACGGCAGATTACCTGTCCAGTTATCCAATTTGCATCGGCTGAAATATTGAAGCTTTGGTAACAACTATTTTAGTGGAGAAATCCCGCCATGGTCGGGATCATTAACTGAACTTAAAGGGATGTCTTTGTACCACAACAACTTCAAAGGTGTTATTCCATTCTTTTTAGGCTATTTGTCAAAGCTACAGATCTTGGTCTTGTCTAAAAACCAGAATTTTGGTTCAATACCCTCCTCCATCTTTAATATATCTTCGTTGCAAATAATTGATCTAAACAAATTAAGTTAAGGTCATCTAAACAAATTGGCTTTCTTGTTCTTGACCAATAACCAATTGTCTGGACCAATACCTGCTTGCTTAGGTGTTCTTGCTTCATTAAGGCAACTATTTCTAGACTCTAATATGTTCTCCTCCTCAATACCTTCCACATTGACAAGGCTTAACTATCTCCTCATCCTATAATGTCTTCAAATTCTCTGAGTGGTCCACTGCCGATTGACATTGGAAAATGGAAAGTTTTGACTCGTTTGGATTTGTCGAACAATCAGTTCTCAGGTGATATCCCAACTGGAGTTACAGATATCAAGGACCTCGTTCATTTATCCTTATCCAATAATAGAATTATGTGGTCTATTCCTGAGTCTTTTGATAAATTGTTGAGTTTGGAATTCTTGGACTTGTCAAGAAATAATCTATCTAGAGAGATTCACAAATCCTTAGAGAAACTCCGTTATCTCAAATATTTCAATGTCTCTTTTAATAGACTTGAGGAGAAATTCCTAAAGGAGGATCATTTGGAAATTACACAACCGAATCATTTAAGGGGAATGAAGCCTTGTGTGGCGCAGCTTGACTTGATGTTCCAAACTACAAAACTAGAGCTCTTAGAATTTCCAAGGCAAAAACTAAGATGAAGCTCATAATATATGTAGCTCTGCCAATTGCCTCCATAATTTTGGTTGTTGCTCTGATAATCATTGTCTTACAAATTAGGAGGAAAGACAAATTGTCAACAGAAGAAGACATAATAACTTTAGAAACTTGGAGACAGTTCTCATACCACGAGCTTCATCAAGCTACTGATGGATTCTGTTGGAATAAAGCACAAGGATGAATGAAACAAATAATTTCTTGAGCTAGAAGGCTCGATGTTTGTTGTGTAAACAAAACAGAATTTTGCTTAATGAACAAAAGAAAAGAAAAGAATCATGATAGCATTGAATGATGATTTCTATGATGAATTTTTCATTAACTTGAAGAATGGCATAATGCCAATACATATACCAGATATAAGCTGGTCAAAGAGAAACAAAATAATTACCTAAACACTACCTACTACCACTAAGTACATTGAAACTTGTTAAACTTAACTTGTACACTTTGCAAAGTTGATTTATTAGCCCAAACATCAACAAATTACATCAAGTACATCAACAACTTAGTTCTAATCTAACTAAGTTACAAAATATCATTCAAAAGTAGAAAAATAAATCAGCAGCATGAACTTCAGCTGGAACTGCTAGGCTCGGGCAGCTCCTATTGCTTCTTGTCAGCATGCAGGCCAACTTCAACACTCCTCCTTGGCTTGCATGCTGCAAACTCCCAATTTGACTCTCAAATGCTCAAACCTTGTTATACTAAGGGGCTTTGTCAAGATATCAACCAATTGATCCTCAGAACTGCAATGAATCAGTTTCACCTCTTGAGTTTGTTCCATTTCCCTAACAAAATGAAACTTAATCTTGAAGTGCTTTGTTCTCCTATGAAACATTGGATTCTTTGCAATTGCAGCAGCAGATTCATTGTCATATTTGATCTCTATTACTTTCCTTTGGTGTAGATTTAGGTTTGTCATGATCTTTCTTAGCCAAATGGCTTGGTTAATTGCACTAGCAGCTGCTACATTCTCTGCTTCAGCAGTTGATTAAGCAACAACAATTTGCTTCTTTGAACTCCAACAAAAAATTACTGAACCAAGGTAAACAGATACCCTAATGTGCTTTTCATATTATCTATTGATCCAGCCCAATCACTATCAGCATATCCAAGCAGCTTCAAGGTAGCAGCATATCCAAGCAGCTTCAAGGTATCAGTATATCCAAGCAGCTTCAAGGTTTCAGTCTTGGTGAACATCATTCCAAAGCTCAGTGTACCTTTGATGTATCTGAGAACTCTTTTGGCAGCTTGAAAATGCTTCTCATTGCAGCAGTGCATGAATCTAGATAGCAGACTTATAGCAAACATGATGTCTAGTCTAGTGGCTATCAAATAGAGCAAACATCCAACCAAACTTCTGTAGGTTGTGTTATCTACCTTCTCAAAATCATCTTGACTTGACAGCTTCTCTCCAACAGCAACTAGAGTACTTATTACTTTACAATTCAACATGGATAACTTGTTCAAAATCTTTAAGGAAAATACCTTCTGACTTAGAAAGATCCCATGTTGAGTTTGAGACACTTCCATGCCAAAGGAGTAGGACATTTATCCCAAATCAGACATCTCAAACTTTTTCTCCATTTTGTCTTTAAAATCAGCCAGCATTTCATAACTTTTTTCTGTCACTAGCAGGTCATCAATATATAGAGACACTATGAGTTGTGTTTTATTGCCATTTTTCTTTACATACAAGGTTGGTTCACTGATACTCCTCTCGAATCCTGAGATTGTTAGGTAGCTATCGATTCTGTCATAACAGGCTCTTGGTGCTTGTTTCAAGCCATACAAGGCCTTCTTCAGTTTGTACACTTTGTCCTCTTCACTAATAACTTTCAAACCTTCAAGCTGTTCAACATAGATTTCCTCATTAAGAAAACCATTGAGGAAGGCTGACTTTACATCAAGTTGATAAATTTTCCACTACTTTTGTACAGCCAAAGCAACCAGCAGCCTAATTGTGTCAAACCTGGGTATTGGTGCAAATGTCTCATGGTAGTCAGTGCCATACTTCTGACTGAATCCCTTCACTACCAGTCTTACCTTTAGCTTGTTCAAAGTTCAATCAGCATTTTGCTTGGCTCGAAACACCCATTTCACTCTTATGACCTTCCTGTTGGTTGTTCTAGTAACTAGCTCCCAGGTCTGGTATTTGGAAATCATGCTCATTTTATCGAGCATAGCTTCTTCAAAGTAGCTTGGTTCAGTAGTAGCTACTTCAGCCCTTTCATATATCTTACTCAAAGATCTGGTTCCCCTAATTGGCTCATGGTCAATGTCTATTTCAGGGCCATTTCAATCAGCTTCAGTCTGATCTATCATCAGATCTTCAACAACAGTTTCTGGTTCATTTTTATTCCAGTTCCAGCCTGACTTCACATTAAACACAATATCTCTGCTCACAAAGACTTTGTTGGTTGAAGGATCTAGAATCTTATAGCTTTTCTTCACACTGCTGCAGCCCACCAGGATACCAGGTTGTGCTTTTTTGGCTAACTTGTCCCTCTTGACAGCAGGAACATGTATATAACAAATGCAGCCAAAGACCTTCAGGTGAGTAAGTGATGGTTTGTACCCAAACCAGGCCACAAATGGAGTTTTATGGACCAAAGCTTTAGTTGTTAGCCTATTTTGAAGATATATAATAGTGTTAACAGCATCAACCCACAAGGTTTTGGGCAAATTTATCTCAAACTACAGACATCTTGCCATATCCATCAAGTTTTTATTCTTTCTTTCACTAACACCATTTTGTTGAAGTGTGTAGGTGTTGGTGAGTTGGTGCTTGATGCCTTTTTCATCACAGAAACTCTGAAACATTGCTGAGGTATACTCTGTCCTATTATCTAACCTCAATGTCTTCAACTTGCAACTTGCTTCTGTTTCTGCTGTAGCCTTAAACTTCCAAAATACTGAGGCTACTTCTAATTTTTGCTTCAAGAAGTAAATCCAACAATATCTCAAGTAGTCATTAATGAAAAGGATAAAATATCTGCTACCATTCAAAGACCGTGTCTTCATAGGGCCACACACATCAGTGTGGACTAGTTACAACTTTTCAAAAGCTCTCTTGGCCTTGTTCAAAGGAAATGGCAATCTGGCTTACTTTTCTAGTTGACACACTTCACAAACATCTTTTTTCTTAATAGAAGTAGTGAAGTTTTCAAACAAGTCTTCTTTGGTTAGTTGTGCCAGTGAGTTGTAGTTGACATGGCCTAATCTTTTGTGCTACAGCTTGGATTCATCTAACACTGCTATGTAGGTACTGTCTGAACTCTTATTCCAGTCTACTACAAAGCTTCTGTCAGCCATGGTCATAGTCATAAGCTTGGATCCACTTGGATCACTGATTAAGCATTCTTTGCCTTTGAACACTACAGAGTAACCCTTGTAATACCCAATTTTAGCCCGAACTCACATATGGAAACATAATCTTCGAGGATATGCAATCTTAGATATGATATATGCAATCTCAGATATGATATATGCAATCTCAGATATGATATATGCAATCTTAGATATGATATGTAATCTTAGAAGATATGATCTTAGAGATTTAATTTGTAGATACCTTTTAATCTTCGCCGTTGATGTAATTGATCTGTACCGTTGGATTTGGGAAGGCTTAGCTATAAATAGAGGCCTCTCCCTTCATTGTAAAAAAAAAGAGAATCAATAAAAAAGGGAGAATGATTGGTAGTTTTTTAAAGGTGGCTTACTGTTTTCTTTTTTTTTTTTTCGATTATTTTTTACTTATTTACGATTTTAAAAAAGGGAGAAGGTGATACCACTGCGAATTTTATTTATTTATTTTATTTAGCCCTAATAAAGTGATGCGTTTCAAAGGATGGAGATATTTTCTCATTCGAGCCCTATGAGTTATTCGCGCCTTTTAATTGGGCCCTTCATTTTTTTTTAATTCTGTTGATTTTCAATTTAATCCTTAATCTTTCATTTTAGGTTTTTAGTTTATTTTATTAATTTTATCATCATCATCATTATTATTATTATTATTATTATTATTATTATTATTATTATTATTACTATATATACATACGTATTTTTTTATAATAATATATACGCATTTTTATATATAGTATGCACGTGTTTTTATATAATATATATATGCATTTTTTTATATAGTATGCACGCATTTTTTTATATAATATATATATGCTTTTTTTTATAGTATACGTCTACCTATATATATTTTATACATATGGTTTTTTTATATATTCATTTTCTATAGTATATACATTTTTGTTATTTTACTTTTAAATCATTATAAGTTTTTTTTATTCTATATATTCCGTTATGTATATACATATTGTACATATATATAAGTGTTTAAATACATACATATATGTATTTTCATGATTTACCAATATATACTTATACATCTTTTTTATTTTGTAAATATATACATATACAAACTTTTCTATTTTTATCTTATTTTTCATAATTTGAAATGTATATATATTTTGTACCTCTTATTCTTTATATTTTTGTTTATTTCCTCCATTTGTTTATTGATTTAGGGTGTCGTTTATATTTTAAAAGAATATTTTTTATTTTGTTTATTTATTTGATACTTTGCATGTTATCGATTTTGTTTATTCATTTATTCATATTATTTCTATGCCATTGTAATATTTATTATTGCATTGTATATTTAATGTAGCATCACATCATTTTTTTTACTCGATTTCAAACTTTTCAAAATTAAGATAATGCTTGTATTTAGGATTTTCAAGGAAATTGAGCCCTAACGTATTGGGTTCCGATTTTCTTCGTTAAATCTAACAATCGAGCATTTCTGTTTAATCAAAAAATAAGAACTCATTATTGGGAATTCAACACGTTGTGTCCTAACGTATTGGATGTGACGTATTGATTTCTCGAAATGAAGATTTTTTCTAAAAAAATAATAAAGGAAATATTCCGAGTTTGGGATTTTGGAGGAATTGTGCCCTAACGTATTGGACCGCGATTTCTTAAATCTTGAATAAATGGATATTCTTTTAAATTTTTATTACACGAGTATTCTGGCCTAATTCATTTTTGAGGAAATTAGAATGTCGTGCCCTAACGCATTGGGTGTGGCATTTTCTTTCTCTGAAATGATAAGGATCTTAATATGTAACGTTTTAAGTTTTTGCTAAGGATTATATTTTTCAAATTTCGACATTAAGACATTAATTAATTAACTAGGTACCAATTTTTGGGCGTTATGAGGGTGCTAATCCTTCCTCACACGTAACCGACTCCCGAACCCATTTTTCTAAAATTCGTAGACCAAAGTCGTTTTTAGGTGACCCAATCACACCTTAATAAAAAATTGGTGGCGACTCCCAATTTTCATTTTCTAAAGTCGACAACCTAAAATTTCTGTTTTTCAAAAAAATGGTTTCGACAACCCTTTTCTAGCAACTGAGCTATACTAAGCAGATTTCTATCAATTTTAGACACAAACAAGACATTAGAGACAAGTTTGTTACCTGTAGAAGTGTCTATCAGCACATCTGATTTACCTTCTGCTTTGATGAAGTGTCCATTGCCAACTTTCACCGTTATTTTGAAGCTTCTGTCAATGTTCTTGAAGATAGCAGCATTAGGAGTCATGTGGTTTGTGCAACCACTGTCTATCAGCTATCCTTTTGTGGCTTTTCGTTTGGCATCTGAGTAAGAGACTGTAAAGACTTGCTCTTTCTGGTCACTGCCATCTTCTGCCATTTGAGCTTCAGCTCTTGGCTGTTGAGGTTGGTTTTGTCTCAGCTTGCCTTTGTTTCTACAGACTTTCTCAACATGGCCTATCTTTTTGCTGACTTTGCACTGCACATCAGGCCTAAACCAATAATTTTCTCCTGGATGACTGAGCCTTCTGCAATGTAGGTAATGTGGATATCTTCTTCTTGCTTCATCTCTTCTTGGCTTGTCAGACCAGGCCTCTCCCCCTTTGTAGCCAGAGGAGCTCGAGGCAGGCCTGCTCTTAGCTTGGAAAGCACCTTCTTGATGCTCCTCCTGCCTGCTAGCCCTTCTTTGCTCTTGTGCATAAAGAGCATTGATCAGCTCAGTCAAAAAGAAGCTAGTCAGATCTCTCGAGTCTTCAAGGGAAGAAATCATGGCTTCATATCTCTCAAACAAAGTTGAGATAACCCTCTCTACAATTCTTGCTTCACTAAGCTGGTCCCCAAGCAATTTAATGTTGTTCACAATGGCCATAATTCTGTCTGAATATTGCTTTACAGTTTCTTCCTCTTTCATCTTCAAAATTTCAAAGTCCCTTCTCAAATTTAAGAGTTGTTGCTGTCTTGTTCTCTTAGTCCCTTGAAAATCCTCCTTCAGCCTATCCCAAGCCTACTTTGGTGACTCACAAGCCATGATCCTTGTGAAAATCACATCAGACACATTGTTTTGGATATAAGACATGGCCTTGTGTCTTTTAGTTCTTTCATCTGTGTGCTGCCTAATTTGAGCCACTGTGAGATTGACTCTTAGAGGTGCTGGTTCAACATCAGAGTTAACAACCTCTCACAAGTCAAATGCCTATAGGTAGGTCCTTAATTTCACTAACCAAATGTGGTAGCCTTCACCATTAAACACTGGTGGTGGAGCTAGAGGGAAACCATATGAAAACATGATTTTTTTAAAATTTAAAAAATGACAGGTCCACTAAGAAATAAGCTCTTGATACCAATTGTTGGAAGAAAGAACAAGGATGAATGAAACAAGCAATTTCTTGAGCTAGAAGGCTCGATGCTTGCTGTGTAAACAAAATAAAATTTTACTTAAAAAACAAACGAAAAGCAATGAATCATGAGAGCATTGAATGATGAATTCTTTGATGAATTTTTCATTAACTTGAAGAATGGCATAATGTCAATACATATACCAGACATAAGCTGGTCAAAGAAAAACAAAATAATCACCTAAACACTACCTACTACCACTAAGTACATTGAAACTTGTTAAACTTAACTTGTACACTTTGCAAAACTGATTTATCAGCTCAAACATCAACGAATTACATCAAGTACATCAACAATTTAGTTCTAGTCTAACTAAGATACAAAATATCATTCAAAAGTAGCAAAATAAATCAGTAACATGAACTTCAGTTGGAACTACTAGGCTCAGGCAGCTCCTGTTGCTTCTTGTCAGCATGCAGGCCAACTTCAACAGATTCAGTGATAGTAGGTTGCTTGTAATAAAAGTTATGGTTCAGCATTCCAAGGGACTCTCCCGGATGGGATGGTCATTGAAGTAAAGGTCTTTAAGTTATAGTTAGAAGGAGCTTTTAAGAGCTTTGATGTTGAATGTGATGTTCTCTGCAACATTTGTCACAAAAATTTAGTCAAAGTAAGAAGCAGTTGCTCGAATGATCTTAATTTCAAAGCATTGGTTCTTGAGTTCATGCCTAATGGGAGTCTTGATAAATGGTTGTATTCCAACAACCAATGTTTGGATATCCTACTAAGGTTGAACATAATGATAGATGTTGCATCTGCATTAAAATATCTCCATCACGGCACTGCAACACCTGTCGTTCACTGTGATTTAAAACCCAACAATGTTATATTAGATGAAGATATGGTTGCGCATTTGAGTGACTTTGGCATCGCCAAACTTTTATGTGAAGAGGTTTCAATGATACAAACCATGACAATCGCAACATTTGGATATATGGCACCAAGTGATACTTCTAATCAGAGCACCAAGTGATACTTCTAATCAGACTCCATGTTTATTTTTCCATTTTCAATGTAAGTGTAGCATGTGCATAACAAAAGGGATCATATCTGTTAACATTTGACTTTGATACATATTGAATGTGACTCTTTAAGGAAGTAACTACAGGAAATCCTGATTCAATTATAGCAGGCAAGCATATAATGTTTCAGATATTTTATTGGAATTTTTCATTCTAAAGATATCCTTGAATTTTTATAATGTTGTTTGAAATTCATACACAGAATATGGAATCGAAGGAATTGTTTCGACAAAAGGTGATGTGTATAGCTTTGGTATTCTTTTGATGGAAATCATAACAAGAAAAAAGCCCACGGATGATATGTTTGAAGGAGAAAGAAGCTTAAAGAGTTAGGTGATAGAGTCAATATCATCTTCGCTAAGTCAAGCTGTAGATCCCAAGTTGTTGAGCACCATTGGAAGGGAACATTTAAAAGTCAAGAATTGTGCCTTATCCATTTTGCAACTGGGCTTAGAATGTTGTGTAGAGTTACCAAATGAGAGGTTTCATATGAAAGAGATTGTTACAAATTTAATAAGATCAAAGTGAAGTTATTAAGGGATATGGAACGAGTTCGATGAAGTGGTAGCTGTCAATTTGACTAAAACAAACATAAGCTTTGCTTTCTAGAAATGCCTTTGATAAATATTTATACAGATGCATTGTTTTGCTATAAATTTTATTAATAGTTATTTTTGCATTTTGTGAATTTTTTTAAAAAAAAAGAAATAAGTTCAAGCAATTAGTTACAATAAAGTTGATGGGAATCTATATTAATCATTGCAGGATGAGTATTTTCTTCTAACAAAGATTGAGCATGATCAACTTGGTTTTCAAAAGTTGATAACATGTTAAGATTACTAGGAACAACTTTGGCTATACAATCCGCCAATCTATTATGCTCTCGCAAGACATGCTGAAATTTAAGTTGCCAATATTGTTTGCATAAATCATGTATTAAACAAAGTTCAAAAAGATTATTATCAATTGCATAACCGTTCCCAATTATATCAATTAGAAATATTAAGCTTCGCTAAATTTTTATGATCATTTCTAATAATTTTATGAAATTGTATTGGTCCAATTTTTTTTTTGGTAGAATATAGGTACAAATTATTACATGCTCAATATCAAAACATAGCAAATTTTGATCTCATTTTTCAATCTTTGCATAAGGTTTTCATTTATTTTATTTTAATAAAAATAATTTTTTATAAGCCAAACAAATCTTATAAGAAGAACAAAATTATAAAGCAGTACATAAAAGAGATATCAACATAGAACACGCTTGATACGTATCTTTCTGGTCTTCAACCAATACGATGTAGTCTAGGGTATGGTTAAGATTTTGATGCATTTCGACCATTCTAGTAAGTTTTAGCTCGTTTCAGTCAATATTGACTTATACTGATTCATATTGGCCTGTCTTGAGACATTGTGCATTGTGTCTAAAGACAATTGATAGATTGTCTCAAGACATGACTTGCCAGCGACTATATAACAACTATAAAAGCTAGGGGGAAAGGTTATATCTAAGTCTTAAGAAAAGGATAGTGTTATAAATGTTATACATTCTGCTTGAAAGGTACTAATTCTTATAATGATTTGGGAAATCATTAATTGAGGTATACTAAGATAATGGAGGTAAGCAATTAGAGGTGAACTACTTAAATTGAAATGCCCAAACTTTTCTTTTCTTTTCTTATTATTTAGAAAAGTTTACATCCCGTAAAAAAAGATGGCCGAGTTATCCTACGAGTACTATGGGAATTGTTATCTAATTTGTTGATTGCCATTAGATTTTCACCCAATGAAATAAATTGAGAAACTTTTTGTGGTAGAAATAAGAAGATAACTCCCTCCATTGAATTTGCCACAATAGAAGTAAAAAGATTACTTGTTCAACAATACAACACATTGAGAATGTTTTTTTGGTAATATAAAATATCAATAAATTTTTTTATTTAGAATTTGATAATTATATATATAATTTCTATAAACGAAATTTCTGTCCCGATAATGCAATAAATACATACATTTTCTAGCTAGCAAAAATTATTTTAAAAATAATACAAAACTTAAACATAATATCATTATCAATTTTCTAGTTGAGCTAAGAAAGACTTTAATCCCTTTTAACACTTTATTCCATCAATACTTAATTATAAATTTCTTCAAGGCTTCCCATCTTAAATGGGACTCCATATTGTGTCACTATTGTGTCTAACCAGCAAAAAAGAATTTACAAATTACTAGTCAAATTTCAAACCCAAAGACCTTCTGCATATTAACCCACAACTTCTTTCCCTAATACAACAAGTTGTTTCTTTCTTTTCTTTTTCTTTTTTCTTTAGTTTCAACTTCTCCCTTTATACGTTGGTCATCAATTTAGCATTGAGAAAATAGCTCAAATCGTTTTATGGACATTTTATTTTAATAGTCCCAAATCATTGGTTAATGATATTTTATTTTAAATCTAATTATTTTTTGATATCTCAAATATATTTGAAATAATATAAATTGAAGAGAAGTACTTCAATATTTTAGAAACTATATGGATTAATAATTAATAGAATTTTTATTAATTTAATAGCTACAAATACTTAAATTGTAATAATTCATTTTCCTTATAAATTTGAAATTGCAAAAATGAATGAAAGACTTGTGTATATATGGATAAAACATATAAAATATGTGATAGGTATAACATAAATATAATGTGCATCAACAATTATGCATGAGATCCTATCTCTTTAAAAAATTATTTTTAAAACAATAAAGGTAAGGGATTGAGTCGTCGCTATGAGAATTCTAATTTTCGGGACTTCTATTTTGTGTCTATTTGCAAAAACATCATAAAAACTATGTTTTTATCCGCGACATTTTCTAAAAAGCTACAGTAAAAAGAGCCATGAAAGAATGCATTTTTAATGAATAAATAAATATTTTTTAATAAATATTTTTATTGTTTTAAAAAATAAATAAATAATTTTTGAAATTTTTCATTTTCTAGTATTTTTAATGAATAATTTTAGAATCATCATTAAAAAGTTTAAAAAGACCAAATAGAATATTTTAACTATAATTTAGAGTCAATTTAGATATTAACCCTTGAGTTAACCTGCCACATCACTTTTAAAGATGTAACGATGGTTAATGGACAAGTGACCAAAACGTTATAACTCGATACAGTTAGTGACTAAAACGTAACTTTTTGTAATTCAATGATAAAAAAATAAATTTAACCAAAATTGAGCGACTATTTTTATAATTTACCCAAAGAAAGACTTTAAAATGCACAACAAAGTCCAGGAAATTTAGGGATCGGTTATGTTTCCATACCAGACCTTAATTATCCTTAAAGAACAAAACTGATAGCTTCGTTGTCCAATTGATTATAAAATTATCCCAATACTGAAGTTTCTCTCAAATTAGACTATTATATTATAAGGTGATAAGCACTTGATGTTTTTAAACGACATAGTGGAAAGACTTTAGATTGCACAAAAGTAAGTCAAGCCAATTATTAGTCACCCAACAAAGGGGTGGAAAATTGGTAACCATTATTCAATCTAGGGCAAATTAAGTATAAAAATAGTCACCCAATTATTAGTGTGTTTCTATTTTGGTCACTCAAGTTTAAAATTTTCTATTTTAGTCATTATCATTATTGAAATTTAATATTTTGATCTCTCCTTTGTTAAATCACTAACAGAGGCCTTTTTTATTGGATAACAAGTTTAACCCTCCAATGTTGATAGATTCTATCAATTTAGCCTTAAATCTAAAAAATCAACAAATTTAGCTCTCAACTTTACACATTCTGTCAATTTAATTTTACTTCTTGAAAATTCAAAAATAAAAATATTTAAAAGTTTATTTTCATAAATATGCATTAGAGGTGATCATGGGTTGGGCTACCCGGCCCGGCCCGATAGCCCGCCCAAAAAATAGGAGGGTTCGGGTAAAAATACAGGCCCGAAATATGGGTTTGGACAAAAAACGAGGCCCGTTTAGAAAACGGGCCGAGCCTCGGGTAAAATTTTTTGGCCCGGACCAGGCCCGGCCTAGCCCAAATTATATATTAAATATATTTTTTTATTTTTAATCAAATATACTTTTGTTTCAATTTTAATATAACCACTTTTTATTATTTTTAATTTGTGTATTGTTTTAAGAATTGTTTTAGTCTCATTTTTTATTTTTTTAATATTTGTTTTAAAAATTTTTATTTAATGAAATAAGCTAAAAAAATAATACGGGTCGGGCCGGGCCGGGCCGGGCTTGGGCTTAGCAATTTTCTTTTGGGCCGGGCTTGGACAAAATTTTAGGCCCGTTTTCTAGGCCCGGGCCCGACCCGACCCGAAATATGGGCCTAAAAATTTATCCAATCCCGACCCAAAACTGGCCCGGCCCGACCCATGATCACCTCTAATATGCATACACAATTATAAATAAATGAATACCCATTTTCTCTTTTTTCTAACATAAAATTTATTTATTAAAATAATACTTTTATAAATAAAATATTAAAAAAAAAACCCCTCACAAACAAGAATTAAATCATATTCAAACTTTTCTCTCTATCTTTTTTTAGTTTATTTTATAAATAATAAATTTTATTACATGTCTGACTTTACTCCTTGTCAAATTTGTCAAGCATTGGGCATCGCCTTTGCCCACACCATCAGCACCAATACCCTTTACTTTGAGCTCATTGATTTTCACATCCTCCTTTATTGCACCATCAAATTAGGAATTGGTTGTAGAGTTCTCGGCATGGTACTTTTCCACCTCTTGGGTCATCAAGACCTCATTCTCGCCTATATATCCTTAATCATGGACGCCCTCAAGCATAACCTCATACATAACAAACTCATTCTAGGCAATAACCTAAAGACATTGATTCTCACCCTTTTCGACATTAGGTTGTTGTAACACCCCTAACCCGTGTCCGTCGCCGAAATAGGGTTACAGAGCATTACCAAAATTTACAAAACAAATAAATAGATATTTCATATAATATAGCATTCATGTCAGAAAACAGTCGTAATCAAGCATAATGTCCCTTACGTGAGCCCTCGAGGCCCAACATACACATTAGAAACAAGTCGGGACTAAATCGGGTACTCAAAGAATTTTTTAGAAAATATTAAATTTTTCAAAGGTGGATGGGACACACACCCATATGGCCAGGCCATGTGTCTCACACGGTCAAGAGACATGCCCGTGTGGGCATTCGAAATAGGGACACACGGCCGTGTCCCAGCCCATATCCAAACTTATGAGCTCTCTGACTTGGGTCACACGGCCAATCCACACACCCTTGTGCTAGGCCGTGTGAGGATTCTATTTTGTGCAAATTTAAGATACAGGGGACACACGGCTGAGACACACGCCCGTTCTGCCTGTGTGGACAAAAATAGGTCATTTCCAAGCCACATTTCTTACCTCATTCATCATCAACCTAACACAACACTTTAGCACAACATCAAGTCATAACAAGGCATTCAAATCAAGCCAAAAAGAAGTTTTATACATAACATATCAACACATATATTGTAATGGCTTAAATTCAAGGTTATCGGAATAGTAGTTTCGGGACCACAAATCCGATGAGGAAAATTATATTTTCTTATATTTTTATGGTCTACAATTTCACAAAATGATTTCGTGAAAATTTCGTTCAAAAATTTCGACGTTTGGGCACTTAATTTAGTTAAAAGGACTAAATTGTAAAAAGTGCAAAAGTTGAGTTCTACATGTTAGAGGTGCCCAATTGTTATGAAACTTTAAATTGGAGGTCCTTATATGATAATTAGACCATTGTTTAAGTTGGTAGACAAAAATGGACATGAGATAAGCGAAATAGGAAATTTTTAAGTTAGGGGCAATTTGGTAATCTAGTAATTAAAATAAATTAAAAGGGAAAAAGATGGTAAAAATCATCATCTTCTTCATTAGGACGAAATCAGCAAAGGGGGAAGCCATAGTTAGGGTTTTCAAGCTTCCAAGCTCCATAGTAAGTGATCCCAAGCCCCGTTTTTAATGTTCTTTACGTTGTTGAGATCCCGGTAGCTTAATTTAGCTTATTTTAGCGATAATTTAACCTAGGGTTTATATTTGGAAAAATACCCATAGGTGAAAAGTGTTTATTTTGATGCTTTAAGGTAGATTATGAAGCTATAAATTATGTTAAACAATTTTTGCTAGTCGATTTTAAGCAAAAACGAGTAAAACTCCATAATCGGTAAAATCCCTAATGGTTACAAGTACATGTTAGAGTGAGAATTTGAGGTTGTCATAGAAGAGAAAAATGTTCAGCATGTTATAAAACTTAAGAATAAGAGATGAAATTTAATTTCCGAGCCTAGGGGCAAAAATGTAATTATGTAAAAGTTTAGGGGCAAAATCGTAATTTTGACAAAGTTAGAGTCGAGGGCTGTTTTGATAAATGTGAGTATTAAATAAGTTAAATTTGCTATTTTAGATCAAGAAGAACAGAATTCGAGAGTAAACAAAGGAAAGAACAAAGTTGAGGACTAAATTGAAGAATCGAGCTATAATTGATACCGAGGTAAGTTTACGGTAAATAAATGCAATATTTCAATAATTATTACTAATGCTGCTATTTTCCAGCAACTATGAATTTATTCCATGAATTTATTTGATGTTGATTCAAGTATAAAATGATAAAGAATTTAATATTAAAAAGTCCCGTTGATACATAAGGATGGTACTGGATACGAATGTCATGACATTTGGGTAAAAAGGTCCCATGTAAGACCATGTCTGGGACATGGCATTGGCACCGAGATGAGAGGTCCCCTGTAAGACCATGTCTGGGACATGGCATGGGCACCGAGATGAGAGGTCCCATGTAAGACCATGTCTGGGACATGGCGTTGGCACCGAGATGAGAGGTCTCACGTAAGACCATGTCTGGGACATGGCATGCGCACCGACATGAGACCATCCCATGTAAGACCATGTCTGGGACATGGCTTTGGCATGTTATTATCAGAAGAGACCCGAGTATCCTTATTATTCCAATGTAGCTCAACAGGCTTGTAAACGAATCATGTTCAGGAAAGTTCAGTTTAAAGCATAAATGGCAAGCTCAGGTAAGTTATAAGAGTTAAGAACTTATTATATTAACAAATGATACTCAACGTTTCATCAAGGGAAGAGTAAGTTATGATCACGAGTTAATTAAGTAAACAAGCAAGAGAATGAGAATGAGATTTATTAAAGAGTAAATTAGAGACCTTGACATTCGAGTATAATTATTTGTGTTAAATGTTGTTATTTATTTGCTAGTAAACTTACTAAGCTTTATGCTTACTTCTTTTATTTCTCTTTCTCTTATAGTATTGCAAGCTACATCACGGATCCTAAAGAAGTCGGAGATCGTCCACACTATCAACCACAACTGCTCGGTATTTTATGTCGAAACACGTTTGAGTTATGGCATGTATAGGGATTTAGTTATTTTGTATGTTTGTGATTATGATTTTTGCTAAAGAATGGTGTGTAAGTATTTGATGATGTATGGTTATTAATATGGTTAAGTATGAAGGTATTTGTTGTTATAAGAGTCTAGGTGATAAATTATGTATGGAAATCATGAAAGGATAAAATTTTGCAAAGAAACAGAATTCAGGCAGCAACAGTGACGTGACTTTGAAAAATCACCTAAGATAGTATAAAATGAATTAGAAGGTGAATGATATATGGAATTAAATATTGTTGAGTCTATTTTCATGGAAAAATAACAGTTTAACAAAATGAGTTTTATATTTTAAGATATGTGAATTTTCGTGAGATAAGGTCAGAACAGTTTTTGGTGTCCCCTGTTTTGAGTTTAGAAAATTATTAAAATTGTAAAAAAATATTTATGAGTTGTATTTTACATGCTTAGATTCCTTATTGAGTCTATTTTCTGTAGAAATAAGTAATAACTTTATATAAAAATCCCATAGTGAGAAAACTTATTTTTAGGGACAAGAGGTCAGGACAGTCAGGTGGTGAAACAGGGGAGACTTTAACTAATAAACTGTACTAATTGGCTGAACCAAAAATTCTAAAACTTTTATGGTAAGTAGATATATGAGTCTAGTTTCAGGTAAAATTTACGGAGTTAAATTTCAAGTTCTGTAACTCAAGTTATAATTAATTTAGTAACTGCTACGCGATTGGACAGATTGCTGTAAATAGTGAAATAAATTTTCAAACCAAGTTTTTATGCCCTGAATTAGTAAGATAAGCTAAGTAATGCCTCATGCTCGACTCCGGCAACGGTCTCGGGTAAGGGGTGTTACATATATCCAAGTATTCAAACTTACCAAATTGACCAAATACACATATATGCATATTTTTACCAAATATACTATCTCATACCAATCATCAATATGCTTATAAATTATCCCTCATTCAACCACATCAAGCACACATCAAACATGGTAAGGCCACAAGTATATATATATCAAAATATACCAAATACAAGCCATACAAATGGCTAATCTCAATAAAATATTGGTATACCATCATTGGCCATATTAACCTATACATGCCATTATAACCAAAATTAGTTTACTATATGTACCAAAAAAGCTGATGGATAGTGTGAAGTAGCTCCGACCAACTTCCAACCAAATCGAGCTTCTGAATTAATATAAAACGTGGAAAATAAAATAGAGTAAGCATTTAAGCTTAGTAAGTTTGTATAACATGGAATTTAACTTACCATTTATTCACATTTAAGGTAAGCATTCATAACATATCCAAACCAATTTAGCCAAAAGCCTATACACATATCCTCAACATGTTAGTCATGTGAATCTCATGTAATATTCCATAAACATGGGTGAACATAATCACCAAACAAGTTCCATAGACATGTATCATCCCATTTCATGTTTCATTATCATCAATATCATTTGCATGTAATTCAAGTATACACCCATAATTGTTCACTTCAAACTCATATTGTTTCTTATCAGAACTTTACCCATTGAACCATTTAAAATATCGTTGGATACACGGGTAGTACACACGAAGTGTACAAATCTATAATTCATCAATTCATGTACTTGTATGCTTATATAAGCATGAAAACGGGAAGCTCTTCCGAGCCGTATAACAGGAAGCTCATGTGAGCTGAGTAATGGGAAGCTCATGAGAGCCGTAAATCGGGTAGCTCAAAAGAGCTATTAATTGGGAAGCTCATATGAGCTATATATCGAGAAGCTCTTGCGAGGCAAATATAGAGAAGCTCAAGAAAGATCTGGTGCGTCCGCAACACATGCAGGATCACAACCAAATCGGGAACCCTAATGACATGTCATTTGTATCCTTCGAATTTCTAAGGTTCAAACGGGACTCGATAATCATCGGATATGTAATCATAATTATACATGGCAATTTGTACAAATCACACACAACAATATTCAATTTAAAACATTTAAATATATAATTTAGTTACATGAACTTACCTCAACAAGTATACGTAGATTTATAAGCTACTAATTCAATACTTTTTCTTTTCCTCGATCCAATTTCGTACTAGGTCTATCCGGATCTATACGAATGAATTTAACTCAATTTAATACAATTCATATTCAATTCAATCCAATACACATCTTTGGCAAAATTATTATTTTGCCCCTATACTTTTAATTAATTATGATTTAGTCCCTAGGCTCGAAAAATGAAATTAATACAATTTAATCCTTATTTCACGCCTAACTGATTTTCATGCATATCAATAACAGCCCATATTTTTTATAAAATTCAAAATTTTTCCATAAATTTTTATCTTTTTAATTTAGTCCCTAAATCATAATTTCATCAAAATTCTCTTTACAAAAGTTGTTTATCTAACAAAAACCTTTCATTTTCTACCATAAAACTTCAAAATTCAACTATACTCATCTGTGGCAAAACCCTAATACTTTAAAAATTTTGTAAATTAATCCCCGAGATAGCTAGATTAAGTTATTACGATCTCAGAAACATAAAAATCATTAAAAACGAGACAAGAATACTCACTTGATTAAGCAAAATAACCTTGTATATCTTCAAGCTTCCATGGCTAGGGTTTCCATGTTTTATTTTAGGAAAGATGATGAAAATGATGAAAATTTGTTTTATTTTATTTATTTATCATCACTTTATCATTTACTTTCCAAAATTAACCTTAATAATTTACTAAATTCCAATGATGAATAATCATCCTTATCTACTAACTCCTATAAATGGTTTATTTTTCATATAAGGACCTCCAATTTAAAATTTCATAGCTATTTGATACCTTTAGCTACTAGAATTCAAGTTTTGCACTTTATGCAATTTGGTCCTTTTTATCAAGCTAGGCATGTAAAAGGTAAAATTTCTTAACGAAATTTTCATACAATATTTCTATCATACTGTAAACCATAAAATAATATTAAGATAAATTTTCTTCCAACTTCGGATTTGTGGTCCTGAAACTACTATTCCAATTTCACTGAAAACGGGCTGTTATAGTCGTAACTTTTCACCCAACCTAAACATGGCGGTCTTTAATTTAAAAAAGGGGAAAAGTTAAATATGTGTAAGTCTTCTTCATGGTTTTTCCCCATTAAATTGTTTTTATTCACAATATTATTTGTTTATAAAATTATTACTTTAATAAATAAATTTCACGTTAGAAAATGGGACAAATAGATATTCATTTATTAATAAATATTTTTATAGTTTTTATGTATTTTTATTAAAAAATCTTTTTTTTATATTTTTAAAGTTTTATTTTTAAAAACTAAAACTAAATTGAAAATTTTGTAAAGTTTAGGGCATTTGTTGGATTTTTTAGATTTAGGACTAAATTGATAGAATATGTAAACATTGGAGAGTTAAATTTATTATTATACCAGTAAAGAAAGACCACGATTAGTGATTTAACTGGGAGTAATCAAAATTTTAAATTTTGATAGCATAGACTAAAATAAAAAAATTTAAACTCAGGTGACCTAAATAGAAACATGCTAAAAGTCGAGTGACTATTTTTATAGTTTACCCTTAAATCTATAACCGTCAGTGAAAATTAATGAGTGGATATGTTTCCAACAACACCCATCTCTTTACTAAGAAGATAATAATTCATCATTCAATAAATAAAAAATATATGACAAAAACATTTAAATTTTATATTTTCATATTTATCTGGACATTGTGTTCTAGCCAGTACAGATGAAATCTTGGACTTATTAAATAACTAGCTCATTGAGATGAATTGCATGTAGAACCAAATGGATAGAAATGAATTAAAATAACTTAATAATTAATTTAAGGTTTTTTGAATTATTATTTAATTAGTTATAATTAAATAATTGGAGTTCGAAAATGAAATTAAATTAATTAGCCTGAATCTATTGAATAAAGAAATTAAATATATTTTCTAATAGATTCTTTTATGATGAAATTATCATATTTAACAGAATTAGAATTGAGTTGAAAAAATTATTTAATTTAGAAATTTATTTATTTAATTTAATGAATTTAATTAATTAATTAATTAATTAATTAAAATTTATTTTAAGAAATAGAAAAACAAATATTGAGTTGGACTAAATTATAAAGTATTTGGTCAAAAGTTCTAGAAGCACATATAATTGGACCCAATACATGAGAGACCCAAATTCCCCTCATTAATAAGTGAGGGGTGACAACCCTACTATTATTAACTAGGGTGTGTCGCCCACCCCTGTCTTAGTTAGACTAGGAGAATTATTGTATCTCTCCCTATAAATAAATGACATCGAATGATCTAAAATTAGAAGTTTAATAAGTTTTCAGACATCATTATTTTACTAGAAAGTATTGAGAATTTATTTACTTAGAATAAATTCAATTGTTTGGGTATAAATTCAATTGTTTGGGAATTACGATATTTGCCGGTTATTATTAAGAGAAACCACTTTCCTACTGAGAGTAATTACATTGTTTCTTTTTTTGTGTTTGATGTAACACCTTATACTCGACCCGATCAACTAGTCTAAATATAAAATGTCACATAATCTCTACGATAACTATGAGCAATCTACAACTAAGTTGTCCAACCAACGCAACTAAAACAACCAAATATGCTTTTTTAATCATACTTAACTTAGCTAGCTAAATTTCTAATCGAAAATATAATTATCAAGTTCTAAATCAAAATCCTTAACAAGCAAACTTATGGAAAATTTACAATAATAGTTTTAATATTTTAAACGTTTTCTCTTTGCTATAAATATAATACTACAATTCATACTTAGTTACAAAAAGAAATTTCTAACCCTGAGGCTCAACCTCTAGGTCGCCCTACTATATGCATGTTAATGTTTAGTACACAAGTTCGCCTAAACTTGATCGAATTCTGGCTTGATCCCTCTTTAGCTCCTTATATAAACCATTATACCTGAAAAGCAGAATAAAATCTAAGTTCGTTCAAATAAACTTAATGAGTTTCCAATATAATATATCGTTTATGAATTATAAGTAAAAAATTTATGGGTTTGATCTCTTGTTTGACATCACTTGCAAAAGTAGGGTTCACATATTCTTTTTACATACTCTTGTCCTCCCTTACATTGTATCATCTTGAGAATCTGTACACTTCCTACATTGACACAATCCTCCATTCCTATAGAATATAATATAGGATACAATGCAAATTGATTTCTACTTACCCATTTGTACTGATTTTATGCTAGATGGAATATTACCTCTTTTGCCAAACGAATATATGAGAATTACCTTAGCAATTGTTATCATCGCCGATTAACATACAAAAGATTAATTCCAGAAGACTCATGCATGGAGATTCACACTTGGAGAATTTCTTTTACATGCAGATTTACATTTAAAAGTCATTTATACACAGACTTGAGCTTGGCGAACATATACCTGCAAATCTTACTTAAAAACATTTATAAGCGGGATCATAATCGCATATTCGTACATATGGGTTCTTACTTCTGAATTCCATATTAACTAATAGCTACTGTCAGACTCTTGTTTGGTAGATAGTCATTGCAAACTCTCAATTTAAAAATAGTCCTTGGCAGATTCCTAATTAAAGAAGACCCTTGCGATTTTGGCTTGATATAACTAGTTCATACAAACTCTTGTAGCCCAACCATAAGAATAAGCTCATGCAATCTCTTGCTTGGATAATAGTCATGCTGACTCTTATAAAGGATAATCTCTTTGATATCTTAAACTTGAAACATGAATATAAGATCAGCAGACTGTCATAGCTTGAATCATAAAGATAATTCCAGTGGATTATCATACATATAGATTCATGGATGCGAACTCAAATATGGCGGACTCATGCGTGCAGATCCATATGCGAATACTTACATATAACATAGTACTGATAAATATATATAATAACCACAAAAGGTTTGAGTTTAGAAACTCACCAACAAAATACCTGAAAGTTGCTACGGATTACACTTGCTTAGATTTTCCTTATCACCTGAGCTTTCTCATTCTCGATTAGCTAAATAAAATAATCATATCAAGATCAAAATGAAGGCATTCATCTGTAAGAAATCCATAATTCATTTGCATGAAGAGAGATTTAAAGGTTAGCTGCAACCCCAAACATCTCGGTATAAGTTCGATGAATTAAACTGAAATTTTCAATTTTCCCCTTCTTCTTTTTCAATTAAAAGATACAAAAAAAGCTTAGAAAGATTAGCAATTTACTAAATCCTCAATCACTTAAGCTGATACATTATTTTCTCCCTCTATGTAGATTGTTTCTTACCTTTTCTCTCTTACAGAACAAACTAGAGAAAAAGATAGAAGAAAGAAAATAAATACCAAAATGAAAGAATCCTCAATATATAATCTTTCCACTACCGCCTCTCTTAATCCCAAGTCGGCTAGTACTATTAATACCTTTAATCATAATGTTTTCCACTAAAAGAAAACTCATGGTTCTATTGTAATGAGACTAAACTTGAATTGTAACTATTTACCAATCAATCTGCAAGATTCTCATAATCATACTAGAGCCTGCTTAAATATATATTTTTCTAATTTAATACCCATAATTTCCATGACACTTAACTTTTAACGTTTTCGGGTGTAACAATTCACTCACCCTTTAAAGAATTTTCGTCCCCAAAACTTCATACTCATAAACCAGAGAAGAAATTGGCCCTTCGAGAAACTCTTCTTCTTTCCCAGTAGCCTTAAAGTATACATCTCTCGTCTTTACTTAGTCTGAATGATTAACTTTATTTGCACATGGTAAGCTTGTTTAAAGATCACTTCACCTGACTTATGATAAAAAAATTGAACAAATTGCACTAAAGTAGCGTACACTAACTAGTAACTCGCACAAGTTACTTCATATAATAAATAACCTTCGCCCATAGGTACTTATCTAATTAGTCTGCATGTAACATGATGCGACTAGCTTTATGTATAATCTTATTAGATAGATTTGTGATTCCAACGAGTGGCTAATATACTGAAAAAGGTAATGGAGATGCATGAATTGGCCAAGGTTAGATAACTTTTGATAAGATTTTAAAGAATGCTGAAAAGGTACATCTTGGTATTTGTTGTCATTCCCCTCTCTTATCTTCCAAGTGTTGTGCACTCAAAATACTTGGTTTGTTCAAGCAACAAAACAATTTGAGAAGCCTATGCCAAAATTGAAGTTTTCCCACAAATGTGTAAAAGGGAAACACATTGTGAATGATCCAACCAAAGAAGCTTAATATTTGAGTTAGATAATGCAAAGAATGAGGAAGATGCTCAACCTCAAGATGAGAATACTGTTGTAGGTACCACACCCATCCCCTCATTCATTAAGTAAATGATTATTGTTAAGCTAAACTCTAACATTGAGTTCAATAGGAGACATGTAGACAAGCTGCATGTAAAGGCCAATGCAATAAAGAAGTTATTAATAGACAAAAGGCCTTTTGAGCTGATATTCTTGCCCTTCTTGATGATGAATAGTTTGGCAAGTTAGTTGACTAAAAGGGGGAGTGTTACTACCATTAGGGAAGTTGATGTTGAGGGGGAGTTATTTTGTGAACTGTTACTTTATTTGGATTACTATAATCTTTAATTTGCTACTCGATGATATGATACTGCTAAACTTTATTCCTTGTGAACAAATGACTGTTACTATTAATGCATTATTTCCTCTCGTTTCATTAACTTAGCTATAATTATGATTGGTTGATTATTGATGAAAAACACAAAATTGATATTGATGGTGTTGGAACAATTTCAAATATTTATAATGTTTCAATAACTATAAACGAAAGGATATAATGTATTTTGGTTATTGATCAAGAGTTATATCACTTGATTTTTGACAAAAAATTATAACTATACTAGTAATATTACTTAGAATTATAACTATACAAGTAATATTACTTGAATAATTATGAGATATTAGTTGCATAATTATGTCTCTTTTAAAAAGAGATTATTCAGAAAAGACACCTACTGAAAGTTATGTCCCTATTAAGAGACATAAGTATTCCTATAAATGGGAGTGAGATTTCAGTTGAAAAATACAAAAAATTCTCAAAAGATTTTTCTATCATTCCTCTATCTTCTACTATTATTAGATTATTCTATAAAGAAATACTACAGAAATTCTTTATAGAAATTTTTTTTTGTTATACTCTGTTTTGTGCTTAGTGAACTATTTTGTCAATACAAGTCGCAAATAGTCATCGAGCTTCATTGTATCTTTGAGGTTCATTTGCTTGAAACTCATTTCCACACCGAGTATAGGTAGAGCAAATAGAACCTTAAAGATAGATGTTTGATACAAGCCTTGGAACCTTGCTTTATTGCTTCGTTTTTCTATTCGAGTTGTTGTTCATGGTCCATTTGAACTCCTTTTATGTGTTTGAGATTTTCCTCACCAAAGTTCCACACTAACAGATGGTTAACTTACTTAATTATTTTCTAAGATAGTTTTGGAAATAATGGGAAATACTAAGGGGTGATAAAGTTACCTGATGATATAGCTCCAAGTGTAATACCCCAAAAATTTTTACAGTGAGATATTATCTTTGATATAATAAATAAGGAAATAAAGTGACAAAAATGGGAAATTTTGGAGCTATGTCAACGTTGGGAAGTATATTATGACATATTAGTTCAACAAAGGATTAAATCGCAAAAGTAAGAAATGTTTTGTTGCCCAAGAGTAAATACTCAAAATTTGAGGGGTTAAAGTGTAAATATGAAAAAGTTGAAGGACCAATGGTGTAAATATTTTAAGAGTGGAATGATCTAGAAACTAAGAAAAATGGATGGATTAGGACCAAATTGAAAAAGGTGAAGAAGTTTGAGGGACTAAATCACAATTTTACCAAATTAAGTGATGACTCAAGGATGGAATTTTAAAAGATCATTAAGGGAAAAATGGTCAATTGGAAGAGAGATAAATCTAGAAGATAATGATGATGTTGGAGATATTTTAGATTAATAAATAAATAAATATTAGTTTATTAATATTTTAATTTAATTTTTTAAATGATATTTTATTATTTTATTATTAATTTATTTAGTATATATATATGTGGAAAGAAAGATGAAAAGGAACCAACCCATCATCTTCCATGCATCCAACGTGAGGAGAAGAAACAAAGAAGGAAATTTTTGCTTTCTTTACAATTTGGTCCTTCCTCCAAAAACTTACCATTTTCACCTAGAAATCAAAAGAATTTTCATATCCATCAAGAGAGAAAGATAACAAGGAGACTATGGGGAGCTAGAATATCAAGTTGGATTCAAGAAATTGAAGCTGGAGGAGAGAGAAAATCAGGTTAAAGATTAAAATCAATAGGACAAGGTAAGAACATTGAGATTTCAATATATTTTTAAGTTTGATATTATTGAAATAGCATGGAAAAGATGTTATAGTAGAGTTTTCTTATATAAAGTCTTATGTTCTTGATATATTAGTGAAGAGAAATAAGTGAAGGTGATGGGAAATATTATAGAGAAAGGGAATACTGAGTTATAAACTTAGTAATTAACATTTTGCACTAAAACAGTTTTGGACAGCAGCAGTGGGTTAAATTTGAAAAATCACCATAAATTGTGGAAATGAAATTAGAGGATGAACAAAATATCGAACTAAAGCTTACTGAGTCTAGTTTCTCATACAAAAAATGGTGTAAGTAATGGAATTGTAAATCGTGAGATATAATAGATTTTGTGAGACAAGGTCAGAATGATTTCGGGTTCCCCTGTTCTGACTTTGGAAAATCACAAAAATTGTAAAAAAATAATTATGGGTTATAATTTATATGTTTAAAATCCTTAAAGAGTCTATTTTTAATAGAAGCAAATGGGGATATCATCTGAATTCTGTATAAGGATATAATTAAGTTTTAGTGAAGAAGGATCGAAACTGTCAGACAGCAGAACAAGGATGAATTTAAAGAATAAATTTACTTATTGGCTAAACTAAAAATTATAAAAATTTTATGGTAAGAAGATATGTGAGTCTAGTTTCAAGTAAAATTATCAGATCTTAATTTGGAGTTCCGTATCTCAAGATATGAATAATTTAGTGATTATTACTCAAGTGGACAGCTTTGAATGAATATATAAATAAATGGTGAAATTATAGATAATGTTACATATAAGCATGTTTTATACATTAAGGATATGGAATGGAGTGGAGGAGGAGGAAAAATATATGTGAATATTCAGCTAATATGAGTTTATGTTAAAATAGCTAATTTACATGTTTTAGGTTCAGGGACTAAATTGAATAAAAGTAAAATTTAAGGGAAATTTTATAAAAATGTCAAAAATGACCAAATTGCATGAAATGAATTGTTTTATTATTTAAATTAATAAATTGAATGAAATATTAATTTGGATCAAGATTGGGTGGAAATTTGAGGAAAATGAAAAATTACCAAAATGTCCCTAAATTTTGGTATTTCTACAATTTAGCCCGGTAAGTTCGTGTAACTTGAATTATATTCTTAAATGCTTGAAATGTATGTTATTGGTGTGAATATGATTTGAATGTTCATTGTATGAAAATTGATGAGACATTGATATATTTGATAAAAAGGGGAAAAAAATCTTGGTTGAATGGAAGGAAAGTTCGATGGATCTCTGAAAAGGAATTGACGGTAAAAAGGATCTAGCCCGGAGGGGTTATCCTATCCTGATATAGCCCTCCCGAAGAATATGAGTGAAAAAGATCTAGCCCGGACGGATGATCTTGATATAGCCCTCCCGAAGAATATGTGGAAATGGATTTAGCCCGGACGGGTAATCTGAATTAGGGTCTGAATTCAGTCTGGATTGGTAATTCAAATCCAAGCTCATTAGAGTAATTGTCGTTGCAGGGGATTTAGCCTGGACTGGTAATCCCGACAATACTCTATGAGTTTATATTACAGGGGATTTAGCCTGGACTGGTAATCCCACTGTAAGGAATAAGGTTCGCGGGAGTGTGCTTTCTTACAGGGGATTTAGCCTGGACTGGTAATCCCGCTGTAAGGATGAGGTTCGCGGGAGCGTGCTCTCTGAAATGGAAATGTGCGCACATGAATATGAATTGACGGACCCGGATTTGTACACTAAAAGTGTACCTTTGAAAATCCATCGAATTTTCGAGAAATTCAACGGGATAAATTTGGTAAATAATAAGGGTAATAGAAAACTTGGAATTGAATTATTATTGGAAATATATTATCGAATTTAATACCCAGTTTGGATTGAACGCGGGATTGAGTACAATCGTTCTGTGCCAAAGGATGAATTGACGGATAAGACCATAACTGGGTTATGGCATTACAAATGTAAAGGATGAATTGACGGTAAATTACCCAAGTAAACCGAGGTTTAGCATTTGTTGCAGACTTGCGTGTTAACTATCTGTTTAGCTCTCATGAGCTTAAGTTCAGCCTTCGGGCTTCTGAAAACGATGTACTCATATCCGTAAGTCGTTCTTCGATACAGAAAGAAACAGTAAAAGGCTTATGTGGCTGAATTGAAAGATTGAAAGATTATTATTGGTATTGATCTAAAATAAATGTAACCATTGATATTTAAATGATATAACGAGTAAAGTTCTGAAGTGAGATAACATGAGTTTGAAATGAACTATTACCGGTATGCACGCAAAATTCATGAAAATGATGGTACATCAAATATCGAAATAATGAAATGAATGATATATGCCTATGAAGAAATGATAAGAGAATGATATGTATCATGACATGTAAATGTATGATTATCTTTAATATGTTGATACAAGAAAATTATGTAATTTCTTATGAAATGACTTATCATGTGATCAATTCGAAAAAGACTGTGGTTAAATGCATAAGCTTGTGACTATGGTTGAATGATATATTTATGTCTTGTGTGATATGCATAAGAAATGGGAGTGGAAAAGAAACAAAATACTAAGTTCATGCTTGAAGTGTAAAATGATGCAAAAAGGGGACGTTAAGTTAAACGATAAATATGTATTAGTATTGAACTTTATGAAATTGAAATGTACGTGAATTAAATGAATTATTGTGGTATTGAAATGTATATTGAATTGAATCGTGAACATGAGAATCGTGAATTAAATGAAATGGAAATAAAGTATTGGATTGCATGAGTATGTATTGGGTCTCAGATGCCCTATTTGTTACAAATATAGTATTTTGAAGTTATAACGTGAAGATTTATAAAAGCATGTTAAAAATTTGAAGAGTTTAAATTTGAAAGAAATTTTATAACTCGGTTTAACATGTTTATAAGTGTATGTGTTCTAGTAATGCCTCGTACCCTATTTCGATGTCGAATACGGGTAAAGGGTGTTACACCAAGTGTTGTATATGTTTTGTTCAACAAATTGTCAAAAGGGAAGATTGTTGAAAAATATGGAATGACTGAGATATACTTGAGGAAGTGTCACTTCCTGAAGCACTACGATTGGTTGAACTGTTTTCATATCTAGGTGATTGACAATTTATTGAACCAAATTTTTTGGTTGTGCTGATATTGTGGATTTTATCTAGCCCATCAATAAAGATCATGTAACGCCCTGATTATTTAACCTTGTTTCTATGAATTATGTCATAAATATGTATTTGCTTTAGTGGCTAAGTGTTCTGATTGTGTGTTTGAGGTCTTGAGTTCAAGTCTCACTTTTGAAAAATATGATATTTTTTATCCTAGTCTTATCCCTGTTGGGTGGGCTTATGTTATACTTCCGGTAAATTTGTATTAGAATGAGCTTGCTGGTTCGAGTGGTAAGGAGTTAACTTGCTTAAAGGTCTCGTGTTCGAGTCCCTGCGGGAGCGAGGATGATAATTTTTATCTCGGTAGTCTGATAGAGTTTGGGTGGAGCTGAAATTCTAATGTGGTTGGATGTGGATTAGTGGGGAGTTGAAAGGATATTTTATTTAAATATTATTTTCTTTTTATTTTCTTTTCCCAAAATTTTTTTCCCTTCTGACGTTTTTCTATTCTCCTATTGTCAAAATTTTCTTTTTCTTTTCTTTTTGATTTCTGTCATAACCTCCCTTTCAAAATTTTCTTTTTCTTTTCTTTTTGATTTCTTTTCTTTTCGTACAGCTTGGTATGTAGTGGTTGAAAGGTTTAGCTTAGGTTAGGGGAGATTTCTTTGAAAGCGATTTTTCTTTTTAACAATGTTGTCTTTTTCGTTAGTGTTGATTTTTTGAGTTGTTGGCAGCAGCGAATCGTGAGGAACGGAGCTCTCCTCTTGTGGAATCGTAGAATCAAAATCGTTCGGGAAGTTGGGTAAGTGATGAACACTCGATTTCCACTGTAGTCAGTTTCTGTAATTTGGTTTAATTGAGGAGTAAGACTGATTTTGGGAGCGTGTATTGTGATTGTTAGGTTCTGGTGGTCTCAGGATTGCTGTAGCATCAAAAATGACCAGGTGCGTAACGAAAACACAAAAATAAGGTTCGGTGAAAGCCAAAAAAGTGGTCTGTCACGCCACACAGGCGTGTGCGACACACAGGCTAGGCCAATTTGTGCGTGTAGGCCCACACGAGTATGTAAGCCCAAATTTCTGAAATCTTCTCTAGGGTCACATAAGTCGATTCAATAGACTGTGGGCCTTCGGTCGGGTCGGTAAGGGCAAAACATATCCTAATGCATGATACATTTATTCTGATAGCCTGATTTGAGCATTTAGAAATTGATATGTATGGTTTGACTAGTTCGTAATAACATGTATGCTATCTATATATATAAGCAAGCAAGACTTGATAATTTTGTTATACCTGTTATCTGCTATTTATATATATATATATATACGGGGTGGGATCTATTTATTGAACGAAGTGTTCTGTGAGGAGATATTTCGCCCTTACTCTAGCAGCACAGCTGCAAATTATTCTGATAAGTGTCATGCGGACACTATGTGGTATGTAGAGATGGGTGGGTGTTTTATGCCCCACATGGTGTGATGGGATGGTCGGAGATGGTGTCCAGAGGATGGGGGTAGGATTTTGCATATCTGTGTTCTAACTATCTGGTTCTGTTAAGGACTTATGTCCGTATCTGTATCTATTTTGCATATGGAAATTCTGAGTATATTTGTATGTCTATCTCTGTTGGGTTACACACTGAGTTTATGAAAACTCACATATGTTATCTGTTTTGTTAAGGTAATCCTCAGACATAGGCGGGTCAGTGCGACGGAGTCTCAGTGGTGACCACTAGTTCGCTAATTGTTTTGATTAACGATTTTTTTTAAAATTTGAATTGTTGTTGAGAGTTTTGTAATTTTGGGACTCTCTGGACTATTTGTTTTAATTTTAGTTTTGGATGTGTTTTTTGACTTTTATACTGTGAGATTTGACAAAACTACGGTTTTACGCAAGCAAATATTTTCTGAAAACACAAACTCGATTTTCAACTTTAATAATATCAAACTTCCGCTGCAAAAGAAGTTTTCTGAAAGATCAAATTAACAATATTTCCCTTAACGAAAATAATAATAAGATTGATTTTAAAACCCTTCTTCGTAACGCTCCCAAATTCGGCCATAACGTCTAGGTCGGGTTTGGGGTGTTGCAGATCATATCACTTCAGGAAACATGTTTAAGGGATCGGATTGGATCGGACCATGTCTATCTAATCGCTTGGATCGAGGAAGTTGAATCGGATTGGAACGTTTAAGACTTAGCTGCCAACAATCCTTGTTTACCTTATTTATTATTATAATTTATTCAACTAGTTTAGTTGTTGTTAAATAGAGATTGATATAGATTTTCATTATGTTAGTAAATCTCGAAATCTATATATAATTGAGAGACTTGTATAGGTGATTGTATAGAGAATTGAGAGCACTTAGTCTGTTTAAGCGAAGAATATTGTTTCTAAGAGTGCATTTGATTGTAAAACTTGTGTGTTGTGATTTTATAAATTAAGTTCACAGGGGTGAATTTAGTGGTGAGAGTACTGGTCTTCAAATGTACAAAAGTGAGGAAATTATCAGTGGGTTGTGATAGATTTAAGATCACTTATTATAAATGTTGGAGATAGTACATATTTCTCACTAAACTAAGATCCGCAAGCGTAAAAAAACTAAACTACGTAAACCATTTATGTCTCCTATTTTTATTTTTTGTTTTGTAATAACTTGAAAAAGTGTCAAGTTCGCAATCACTTCTTCCCGCACTCAGATATTCAAACTTTTAAAACGACAAAGTGGAAAGACTTTAGATTGCACAACGAAGTTAAGCAGCCGTCCCAAACCAAACCCAACGAAGGGGTAAGCCAATGAATACTTAGAAAATTGGACAGCCATTACTGAATCTATAGAGATTTTAAAAATGGTCAAAAAAGTTATGAAACGTTGGTGACGGGATATGTTCCCAGCACCAATATTGTAAAATTGCTTATCTTTTTATTCCAATAATTTAGTTTAATGCTTATCATTAATCTATTTACAGTGTTCATATCTTAGATATAAAGCCAAATTTGATCCATCTTGGTTAATTGTAAACTAAACTCCTTCTGCTGTTATGATTTAAATTTAAGATTTTTAAGTTAAAAATTCTTGATTTCTTTATTCAATAATGTCCTAAAATAAAAAGTGAATTATTTTCTATGTCATATTATATAATTTTTTTTATAAAATGCTTAGAATTATATATCTATAATTTTTTGCTAATCCTTATATAAAAGGATAAATATATTTTAATAAGCTTAAACCTGTGTCTTTTTATACACTTGCTAAAAATCTAGTTAAATGAACCATGATTTATATTCTTACTTTATGGTGGTGTGTTGTCGAGGGTACTGATAAGACAAGAAAAAAAAGTGTAACAATTTTTTCACCCTCCAACTTTATAAAAAAAGAAGAAGGAAAAGTAATTTTAGCTATTTATTTAATTTTTCATCAGTTTTAACTCTTGAACCTGCATTATTTATGGAATAACTTATAATGGATGAAAAAAATTAACATTTGTTAACTTTACTGATGTGGCATACATATAGATTGCCACGTATATGTTACGTTAGCAATTAATTAATTTTTTAAAAATATTTTTTATACTTTTTAAATAAATTTAATATTATTTACATCAACAATGTTAATAAACATTAATTTTTCCATTCATTTTGAGATAATTTGATAAAGAATATAAGTTTAAAGACTAAAAAAATAAAAAATAAAAAAGCATTTTTTAAAAAAATTGGAAGCCAAATAAGTTATTATTTCAAAAAAAAAAAAAATTAAAAATAAAATCTTTCAACCTCATTGAATGTTATAAAAGATTTCATGGTTATTTTAATTTTTAGTCAATATCCTTTTTGTTCAAAATTTTTTTAGTCAATACAAACACAAATTAAGCAAGCGGTAGGGTTATTTTATATATCTTCGAAGTGACTGCTCACTTGTCACTTCGATAAAAAGGTTCTATTTAATTTTATCATGTTCTCTAAAATGATTTAATAAAAAAGTTGTAACCTTTGTACAACTGCAATTTAATTATAATACTTTATATTATTTCTATGTAAATTTTGTTACTGTAATTTCTTAAGAAATATTAAATTTAGAAAGAAAAATTTTAAGCAATAATTACAAAATTATATTATCACATCCTATAATCAATTCCGTAGTTTCTACGTAAATCACATTAAAAGAATTTGCAATCTTGCAGAAAGAAATTACAACATAAACTCCCTTTATATATACGCACACATATTATGTAAAAGTTGTGTGGTCATACGGTTAGTGATCATTCAATTATCTGTCTAGCAATCTCCTTTCTGCTTTTGTTGGTAGCTTCATAAACACCCAAATTCAAATGGGGAATACTTTCCTCAACTTAGCTCTTCTTATCATCTTCCATTTTTCTATGCCTACTTTCTCTATGAAATTAACAACCATACTTACAGATCAGTCAGCTCTTCTAGCACTAAAAGATCATGTTATTCATGATCCTGAAAATGTCTTGACAACTAACTGGTCAGCCTCTGCCCCTGTTTGCACTTGGTTCGGTGTAAGTTGTGGATCCAAGCACCTTAGAGTCACAGCTCTAAACCTTACTGGGTTGGGACTCGTAGGCACCCTTCCACCTCACTTGGGAAATTTGTCATTCCTTTCCCTTTTTTATGTCACAAACAATAGTTTCTATGGCGGATTACCTGTCCAGTTATCCAATTTGCGACGGCTGAAATATTTAAGCTTTGGTAACAACTCCTTCAGTGGAGAAATCCCGTCATGGTTGGTATCATTAACTGAACTTCGAACGTTGTTTTTGTACCAAAACAACTTCAAAGGAATTATACCATTCTCTTTAGCCTATTTGTCAAAGCTAGAGGTCTTGTATTTGTTTGGAAACCAGATTTCAGGTTCAATTCCCTCCACCATCTTCAATATCTCTTCGTTGCAAGAAATAGATCTAAGCTACAATATGCTCTCTGGTTCCATACCCTCTGTTCCACGTGATTTGCTTTTGCTAGAAGTCATCGATTTCTCCTCCAATAATCTCACTGGTCATATCCCAAAAGATATGTTTGATCATCTTCCAAATTTGAAAGGATTGTACTGGAGTTTTAACCTGCTTTCTGGTAGAATTCCTGCCAGTCTATTCAAGTGCAAAGAGTTACAAGCGTTATCTTTATCTTATAACCAAATGGAGGGGAGCCTACCAATAGAAATTGGGAATTTGAGTATGCTTCAATACATCTATATTGCTCAGAACCACTTTGAAGGTAATATATGCTAAACATTTTTAAAACCTTTTGAAGTGTTTACTTTTTTTTTTTTTTAAGTACTTTGAGATGCAAGGAACGATTTTTTTTTTTTTTGAAAGAAATTAAGGTAATGAATATAATGATTTAGATCAATCTTCTACTGAGATTGAAAATATAAATTTATTTATTAAAAGAATACATAGTTGAAATTTTTCAAAAGAAGATTGAAGAATAAACTACGAGAAAATGATGAGAGAAATATTCTTTTAGTTCCAACTTGACTTGGAAGTGTGTATGACACCTAATATGATGTGAAATACCTTGCTAACGTGCTTTATTTACTTTAAGAATAATTATTTATTTAGCCTTTTAACTTTATAAAAAAAAAGTCATTTTAACTCTTTATTTAATTTTTCGTTTCTTTTAGCTCTTGAACTTGTATTGTTTGTTATATCAGCCCAAAAAATGTATAGAAAAGTTAATGTTTGTTTACTTTCCTAACACATTAGCAATAAAATAGAATTTTTAAAAATTTAAAAAATTAATTGTAGATGTGGCATACACATGAAATTTTCAAATCATTTTGGGATGATTTGACAAACATCGCGAGTTAAAGGGCTAAAAGAGATGAAAAATTAAATGAAAGACTAAAATGATTCTTTTTAATAAAATTGAAGAGCTAAATAAGTCATTATACCTTAATTTTATTCTTATAATCCTTGCTAGGAGATGAATTTTAAATTTGATATGTGAATTTTATAATTGCAGGTGAAATTCCTAAACAAATTGTGAATTTAACTCTTCTTATGAAGTTTGATTGTTCCCATTGCAATTTTACAGGTGAATGTATAAGAAAGAGTTAAATTATTTCCAAATTATTTTTATTAATTTGCAACTTTTACTGATAGTTTTTATTAATTTGATCTTTATTTTGCTCAACAGCTTTCTGTGTTTTGATTATTCTACAATAATTATAAAATTTTTCATAGTCATTGCAATTATTATATTTCTTTTTTTTTTAAGTCCATTATTTACGTTTATCCCAGTTGAGGCCAAACAAAACTCCAAGGAACCAAAAATCATATTTGATTTATTTTTATGTTCTTAAAAATTTTAAATTTATCAAATCAGATAAAAGGAAAACAAATTTAATTCATCATTATCTTCTTAATTATTTTATTTGACTTATGAATGTTTGTTCTTTTATCATTTATTTCATCATTATTTTCTATATCTTGAACGAGAAGTGATTGTATGAAACTGTGATTTCAGTCATCTCTATCCCTTTTTAATAGGAGAATGATAAATCAGATTTTTCCTCCTGATTTTCAACTTTTTTTTTAGTTGGATTTTAATTTTTTCAAGAAGAAAAAGCTAAAAATAGGAGGAAAAATCTGATCATGACGTGGAATTACAATTTCATACAATCCCTTCTCATTTTGAACTTATTCCAACTTTAAACCTAAAAAATTCAATTTAAAATTACTTGAAGTACTTTAAAATTTGCAAGAGCTCTATAAAAACAATTTTATTGTGAATTGATTTTTTTTTGTAAATATTGTTGATTCATATTTGATACACTAATTGTCTATAATTGTACACATTATAAAAAATATAAGCAAATGTTTCATATATATAAACTATTTTCTTCCTCATATATGTCTAATATTTTTGTTTCATAAAATTTATGGCAGGTATAATACCACGTGAGATTGGCAACCTAAAGATTCTAAATTGGTTGAATTTAGAATTTAACAATATTGCTGGTTCTATCCCTCCACATGTATTTAATATTTCAACTTTAAGGGTGATTTCTTTGGATACAAATCAGCTCTCTGGCCATCTTCCATCAAACATGGGCCTTTTCCTTCCAAACATGGAGGAATTATATCTTGCTAGCAATCACCTTGTCGGCTCGATCCCAAAGTATATTTCCAATGCCTCTCAGCTTACTGTTCTTGACATGTCTAATAATTACTTTTCAGGGTCCATTCCTGATAATCTAGGCAATCTAAGAAATTTAAAGTTTCTCAACCTGGCGAATAATAATTTAACTTCCTCAGGAATGAGCTTTCTCTTTTCTTTGACAAACTGTAGAGTCTTGGAGAAGTTTCTTTTCCATGGCAACCCATTTATTAGTGGTGAACTCCCAAGAGTGGTAGGAAATGTCTCAAGTTCTCTTGAAGAGTTCGCTGCTTATTCATGCAACATCAGGGGTAGCATCCCCAATGAAATTGGAAACTTAAGTCACTTGATAAGCATTGATCTCGGAGGCAATAAATTGATAGGACAGATTCCCACTACAATTGGTGGATTGGAAGAGTTGCAAAGTCTTTCTCTTGAAGACAATAAGTTAGAAGGATCCATTCCATCTCAGTTATGTCATCTAAACAAATTGGCTTTCTTGTTCTTGACCAATAACAAATTGTCTGGACCAATACCTGCTTGCTTAGGTGATCTCATTTCATTAAGGCAACTAGGTCTAGACTCCAATATGTTTTCCTCCTCAATACCTTCCACGTTGACAAGGCTTAACTATCTCCTCATCCTACACTTGTCTTCAAATTCTCTAAGTGGTCCACTGCCAACTGACATTGGAAAATGGAAAGTTTTGTCTATTTTGGATTTGTCGAACAATCAGTTCTCAGGTGATATCCCAACTGGAGTTTCAGATCTCAAGGACCTCACTCATTTTTCCTTATCCAATAATAGAATCATGGGTTCAATTCCTGGGTCTTTTGATGAATTGTTGAGTTTGGAATTCTTGGACTTGTCAAGAAATAATCTATCTGGAGAGATTCCCAAATCCTTAGATAAACTCCGTTATCTCAAATATTTCAATGTCTCTTTTAATAGACTTGAAGGAAAAATTCCTGAAGGAGGATCATTTGGAAACTACACAATCGAATCATTTAAGGGGAACGAAGCCTTGTGTGGTGCAACTCGACTTCATGTTCCAAACTGCAAAACAAGACCTCTTAGAAATTCCAAGGCAAAAACTAAGCTGAAGCTCATAATATATGTAGCTCTGCCAGTTGCCTCCACAATTTTGGTTGTGGCTCTGATTATCATTATCTTGCAAAATAGGAGGAGGAAAGACAAATTGCCAACTCAAGAAGACATGGTACCTTTAGGAACGTGGAGGCGATTTTCATACCATGAGCTTCGTCAAGCTACTGATGGATTCAATGATAGTAGGTTGCTTGGTAATGGAAGTTATGGTTCAGTATTCCAAGGGACTCTCCAGGATGGGACGGTAATTGTGGTAAAGGTCTTCAAGTTAGAGTTAGAAGGAGCTTTTAAGAGCTTTGATGTTGAATGTGATGTTCTCCGCAACACTCGTCACAGAAATTTAGTCAAAGTAATAAGCAGTTGCTCTAATGATCTTAATTTCAAAGCGTTGGTGCTTGAGTTCATGCCTAATGGGAGTCTTGATAAATGGTTGTATTCCAACAACCAATATTTGGATATCCTACAAAGATTGAACATAATGATAGATGTTGCATCTGCATTGGAATATCTCCACCATGGTAATGCAACACCCGTGGTTCACTGTGATTTAAAACCCAACAATGTTCTATTAGATGAAGATATGGTTGCTCATTTGAGTGATTTTGGCATCGCGAAACTCTTACGTGAAGAGGTTTCAATGATACAAACCATGACAATGGCAACATTTGGATATATGGCACCAGGTGATACTTCTAATCAAACTACATGTTTATTTTTCCATTTTCAACGTAAGCGCGAAGCATGTGCATAACAAAAGGGATCATATATGTTAAGATTTGGGTTTCAAACATATTAAATGTGACTTTTTAAGGAAGCAACTAGATTAAATCCCAGTTTAATTATAACATGCAAGTATATAATGTTTCGGATATTTTATACGAATTTTTCATTATCAAGATATCTTTGAATATTCATAATGTTGTTTTTATATTCATACACAGAATATGGAATCGAAGGAATTGTTTCGACAAAAGGTGATCTGTATAGCTTTGGTATTCTTTTGATGGAAATCATCACAAGAAAAAAGCCCACAGATGAAAGGTTTGAAGGAGACAGAAGCTTGAAGAGTTGGGTGATAGAGTCGATGTCATCTTCGCGAAATCAAGTTGTAGATCCCAAGTTGTTGAGCACCATTGGAAGGGAACATTTAAAAGTCAAGAATTGTGCCTTATCCATTTTGCAAGTTGGCTTAGAATGTTCAGCAGAGTTACCAAATGAGAGGCTTCATATGAAAGAGGTTGTTACAAAGTTAAAGAAGATCAAAGTAAAGTTATCAAGGGATATGCAACGCGTTCGATGAAGAGGCCATTGTTAAATTGACTAAAATAAACATAAGCTTTGCTTTCTAGCAATGTCTTTGATAAATATTTATACAGATGATCTGTTTTCCTATAAAGTTTATTAATAGTTATTTCTGCATTTTGTGAATATTTTTAAAAAAGAAACAAGTTCAAGGAATTAGCTACAATTAGGTTGATGGGAGTCTATATTAATCATTGCTCGATGAGCATCTTCTTCTAACAAAGATCAAGCATGATCAGTTGGGTCTTAAAAAGTTGTTAATCTATTAAGATTACTAGGAACAACTTTGGTCATGCAATCTGTCAGTCTATTATGTTCTCGTAGGACATGCCGAAACTTAAGTTGCCAATATTACTTGCATAAATCATGTATTAAACGAAGTTCAAAAAGATTATTATCAACCGCATAACCGTTCCCAGTTATATCAATTAGCAATATATTTAGGTTCAAATAAGTTACACTGAATTTTGATGATCATTTGTACTAATTTTATGAAATTGTATTGGTACAATTTTTTTTAAAAAAAATATAGGTACAAATTATTAAATGCCCAATATCAAAACATAGCAAATTTTGATCTCTTTTTTCAGTCTTTGCATAAGGTTTTTATTTATTTTATTTTAATAAAAATAATTTTTATAAGCCAAACAAATCTTTAAAAGAACAAAAATATAAAACAGTACATAAAAGGGACATCAACATTTAACACACTCGATACGTATCTTTCTGGTCTTCAACCAATACCAAGTAGTATAGGTTTCATTATGGTTAAGATTTTGATGCGTTTCGACCATTCCAGTATGTTTCAGCTCGTTTCAGTCAATACAAACTTATACTAGTTCATACTGGCTTGTACCAATTGATAGGAGCGACTTGTCTTGAGATATTGTGCAGTGTGTCTAGAGACAATTGATAAATTGTCTTAACATGACTTCCCAACGACTATATAACAACTATAAAAGCTAGAGGGAAAGGTTATATCTAAGCCTTAAGAAAAAGATAGTGTTGTAAATGTTAAACCTTCTCCTTGAAAGGTATTAATTCTTATAGTAATTTGGGAAATTATTGATTAAAATATACTAAAGTAGTGGAGGTAGGCAATTAGAGGTGAACTACTTAAATTGAATTGCCCAAGCTTTCCTTTCCTTTCCTTATTAATTAGAAAAGTTTACATTCCGTAAAAAAGATGACCGAGTTATCCAACGAGTATCATGGGAATTGTTATCTAAACTTTTGTTTACTTCTGACTAGTATCCTTCCTATTTTCACACACATTCACATAATTTGTTGATTGCCATGAGATTTTGAAGCACTCTAATCTAACTCAAAATTTTCACCCAATGAAATATATTGAGAAACTTTTTATGGTAGAAATAAGAAGGTAACTGTCGAATCCACCAATATAAACCTACGCCTTAGTTTGCAAATTATGCAGTATAGGGAGTAGGGTCGATCCCTCAGAGACTGGTTTACTGTAAATTGTTGCTCGCTTGACCAGATTTATGTCGGGGCAGCTGTCGTGCCCAAGACGTTCGGGGGGATAAAAATTTGAAAACCTGAAATTAACAGAAAAATAACGTCAAAAGTAAAGGTTGAAAACAGAATAATAAAAATCGTGAAATAAATATTAAGAAAAATTAATTAGAATGAGCTCAGCTTTAGACACGAATTTTCCTCGTCTTTGAACCGATCCTCGAAATTGGATGAACTCCTCTTTTCCAATAAGCTAGTTATAGCTACCAAGGACGCCTCGGACACCAACTCTTCCTTGTGTAAATTAGTTATGGAACGTCCAATAACTAACCCTTACCGATCGAACAACCACGAAACGTTCGTGATTTAGAACTCCGGCAGCTTTGCGTTCTAGAAGAGCCTAGCTCGAACCAATGCCCTCAACCGCGTGGGACATTTAAATCCGGTTACTACTTCCCTTGACGGAACCAAACAGCAGCCTCCACTTGGCACGCCAATGTGTTCACAGAAAACCGATTAGAAACGTTCTTTTCGGAATTCCAACTGTACGTCTAATCACACCAAATCAAACAACGTCTTTTTTGACTTAGTGTTGATCTGACTTTATGAGCTGACAAAATCATACTCTTAATCCGGAGAAGTAATAAGTACTGGAATTTTAGAAGTTAAATGGCTCGGGTTCGTAACTCACGGGTTTTGACGAGGTTAATTTCGGCCTAAAGCTGAAAATGGGTTTAGTTGGCTAAGGTTTGGGACATGTTGGTATTTGATAAATTAATTAAGGTAAATGGGTGAAAAGGTGGGTGATGTGATTGAGTATGAGAGTTGGAATATATTAAAGTGGGGTGGTTGACTACTTGAGAAAAAAAATTGAAAAAGGAATTGCAAATGGCTTGATATGGTGATTAGCTACTGGAAATTAAAATTTGAAGGCAAAGAAACAACAAAGGCTACGTAGAAAGGAGAGAATTGAGAGATAAAAGCTAAAATATTTTTTGATTGATGAAATGATGAACAATACAAGCTCTATTTATACTAGAGGATTTACTAAATTAGGAGCCAACTAGTCATAGGAAATTAAGGAAAAATATATCCCATAATAAAATAAATCCCATAATATTCTCCCACTAACTCAAAAATTTCAGCTAATTAAACTTGGAAAAATTCTTCTTTGGCCCTCCTTCTTTGCTTCTTTCTTCAATCTAGCCCGATTGTTTCCTTTTTCTTCTATTTAGCCCCAAATTGCATTCCTGCACAAAATTCAATAAATATGGCAAAATTAGTGGTGCACTTTCATAAATTAACCAAATTCATTACATAAAATATGTAACTTTAGTATTTAATCAGTAACTCCCTCCGTTGAATTTGCCACAATAGAAGTAAAAATTACTTGTTCAACGATACAACACATTGAGAATGGGTTTTCATGATAGAAAATATCAATAATTTTTTTATTTGGAATTGATAATTGATAATTAATCCTTTTTCATATCTAAGTAGAAAAATCTAATCAAGTAATACTAATTTCATCAATTATTCATCAATAGTAACATTTAGAAATTTTAACAGTTTCAAAAATTAACACTCGAGTTAGCTAAACTAGATTAAAATTACAATAATTTCAAAAATATAAAATTCATTAAAAACGATATATTAATATTGATAGAATCTATAAATATTAATATAAATGTTGAATTTTTTAGATTTAGGGCTAAATTGATAGAATCTATAAATATTGGAGGGTTAAATTTGTTATGATTCCAATAAAAAAGGACCACTATTAGTGATTTAATGAAGAATGACCAAAATATTAAATTTTGATAACATTAGTGACTAAAATAAAAATTTTAAACTCGAGTGACCAAAATAGAAATATGATAATAATTGAGTGACTATTTTTATAGTTTTCCCTTCAATTTGTAACAGTCATGAAAAATTAGTGCGTGGATATGTTCCCAACACTAGTCTCTTTGCTAAGAAAATAACGTTTCATACTTCAAATAAAAATTTATATAACAAAAAATATTTAAAATTTAAAATTGATATTTCCATATTGATCTCTACATTGTATTTTACAGTTATTAAATAGTTAGCTCGTTGAAATAAAAAATAAATTGTATGTAAAATTAAATGGATAGAAATGAACAAAAATGAATGGAAATGACTTGAGAATTACTTTAAGATTTTTAAAATTATTATTTAATTAATTATAATTAAATAATTAAAGTTTAAAATTGAGATTAAATTAATTAGTCATTACTTATCCGGTATAAAAAAATTAAATATTTTTTTATAGATTCTTTTATGGTGAAATTGTCGTGACTGTAACGAAATTAAAATTGGATTGAGAAAATATTTAATTAAAAATTAATTTAATTAATTAAATGAATTAAATAAATTATATTTTAATTAATAACTAGAAGATTATTTTCTATTTAAATAATATAAATTTTACAATCACTTCTAAACCGACAAAGTGGAAAGACTTTATATTTTAGCTCTCTATTTAATTATTCATCTCTTTTTAACTCTTTAACTTGTATTATTTGTCAAATCACTTAAAATAGATGAAAAAGTTAGTATTTGTTAATTTTACTGATGTGACATACATGTGGATTGTCACGTTAGCAATTAATTATACTTTTACATATTCTAAAAAATTTAATAATTTTTAAAATAATTTAATAATTTTTATTTTTTAAATTTAAAAAAATAATTAATTGCTAACTTGGCATTCGCGTGACAATCCATATGTATGCCACATCAGCAAAATTAATAAAAGTTAACTTTTCCATCCGTTTTGGGGTAATTTGACAAATAACGTAAATTTAAGGATTAAAATAATAAAAAATAAATAAAAGACCAAATAAATTATTATTCCAAAAAAAAATTAAATAAAATCTTTCAACCTTAAAGAAATTTCATGGTTTATTTTAATTTTTAGTCAACATCTTTTGGGTAAACTACCAAAATAGTCACTTTTGTTTGCCTTATGTTACATTTTAGTCATTTATGTTTGAAATGTTACGTTTTAGTCACTTACGTTATCGTGTTGTAACATTTTAGTCACTGAGTCGTTAATTGTCGACAATGGTGTAACTGTAAGTTGATGTGGCACTTTAAATTATCATTTCAAACAAAAATTTTAGGTTAAATTCTACAATTGGTCTCTATATTTTTTTTATTTTCAACAATTTATAAATTTTCTTTTATGTTCTTCTAACTTTTTTTTTTCCATTCTCTTATGCTTCGCCCTCTATTTTCCTCATTCTTCATTTCTTTTAACATAGTTTTTCTATGCTTTCCATTTGTAACTAGTCCACAAGCTCGCCTCACTCGAAAAAATTAAATTGTTCAAAAAAATAAAACATAGAAAAACTACGTTGAAAGAAATGGAGAAGGGAGGAAAACAAAAGAAGAAGCATAAGAGAATGAAAAAGAAAGAAAGTTAAAAAAACATAAAAGAAAAAAATTTAAATTGCTCCAAACGAAAAAAATATGGAGATCGATTGTATAAATTAACCTAGAATTTTTGTTTGAAATGATGATTTAACGTGCCACATCAGTTTACTGTTACACCGTTAACAGAAACTAACGGCTCAGTGACTAAAATGTTACAAAGTGATAACATAAGTGACTAAAACGTAACATTTCAAACATAAGTGACTAAAATGTAACCTGAACCAAACAAAAGTGACTATTTTGGTAGTTTACCTATATCTTTTTTATTCAAAATTTTTTTTATTCAATAGAAACAAAAATTTATTAGTGTTTAGATGCCGCTAGTTAAGCAAGGCGGTAGGGTTGTGTATATTCTTCGAAGTGACTGTTAAGTTGTCACTCTATATATACTTTGGTATTTGATATATCATTTTATCATGTTCTCTAATAATTTCAATAATCTAAAATAATTTAATAAAAAAGTTGTAACATTTGTACAAGTGCAATTTAAATACAATACTATTTAGTTTTTCTATGTAAAGTTTAATACTGTAATTTTCTTAAGAATAAAAAGAAATTTAGAAATTAAGAAGTTTCTTAAGCAATAATTACATAATTATATTATCACATCCTATAATAAATTCCGTAGTTTATACGTAAATCACATTAAAAGCATTTGCATTCTTGCAAGAAGAAATTGCAATATAAACTCCCTTTATATATACACACATATTATGTAAAAGAAGTTGTGTGGTCATTCAATTATCTGTCTACCAATCTCAGTTCTGTCTTTGTTGGTAGCTTGATAAACACCCAAATTCAAATAGGGAATACTTTCCTCAACTTAGCTCTTCTTATCATCTTCCATTTTTCTATTAACCACCATACTTACAGATCAATCAGCTCTTCTAGCATTAAAAGATCATATTATTCATGATCCTAAAAGTGTCTTGACAACTAACTGGTCAACCTCTGCCCCTGTTTGCAATTGGTTTGGTGTAAGTTTTGGATCCAAGCACCGTAGAGTCACAGCTCTAAACCTTACTGGATTGGGACTCGTAGGCACCCTTCCACCTCACTTGGGAAATTGGAGTTGTTACCAAAGCTTAAATATTTCAGCCGATGCAAATTGGATAACTGGACAGGTAATATAGTTTCTACAGCAGATTACCTATCCAGTTATCCAATTTGCATCTGCTGAAATATTTAAGCTTTGGTAACAACTCCTTCAGTGGAGAAATCCCATCATGGTGCACTTCGAAGATTGTTTTTGTACCACAACAACTTCAAAGGTGCTATTCCATTCTCTTTAGGCTATTTGTCAAAGCTACAGATCTTGGTCTTGTCTAAAAACCGGATTTCAGGTTCAATACCCTCCTCATCTTTAATATATCTTCTTTGCAAAAGATTGATCTAAACAGATAGTAAACATGAAAGTTTGCAACGAATGCTGAACCTCGGTTTACTTGGGTAATTTGCCGTCAATTCATCCTTTACAATTCGTAGTGCCATAACCCAGTTATGGTCTTATCGTCAGAATGCCATAGCCCAACTATGGTCTTACATATAAACACTGCTATGGTCCAACCATGGTCTTACGTTCATAGTGCCATAACCCATTTATGGTCTTATCCGTCAATTCATATTCTTCATGTGCGTACATTTCTATTTTAGAGAGCACACTCCCGCGAACCTCATCGTTACAACGGGATTACCAGTCAAGGCTAAATTCATTGTAATATAAACTCAAAGAGTATTGTTGGGATTACCAGTCCAGGCTAAATCCCCTGTAACAACAATTTACTCTAATGAGCTTGGAATTACCAGTCCAGGCTAAATTCAGACCCTAATTCGGATTACCCGTCCGGGCTAAATCCATTTTACATATATTCTTTAGGAGGGCTATATCAGGATAAGATCACCCGTCCGGGCTAGATCCTTTTTACAGTCAATTCCTTTTTAAAGATCCATCGAATTTTCCTTTCATTCAACCGGGATTTCTTCCTTTTTTATCAAATATATCAATGTTTTATCAATTTTCATACAATGAACATTTAAATCATATTCACATCAATAACATATATTTCAAGCATTTAAGAATATAATTCAGGTTACACGAACTTACCAGGCTAAATTTGCAGAAATACAAAAATACAGGGGCATTTTGGTAATTTTTTATTTTCCTCGATTTTCTACCCGATCTTGATCTAAATTAATATTTCATTCAATTTATTAATTTAAATACTAAAACAATTCATTTCATGCAATTTGACATTTTTGACATTTTTACAAAATTTCCCCTAAAGTTTTACTTTTATTCTATTTAGTCCATGAGTCCAAATCATACAAATTAACCATTTTAATGCAAACCCATGCTAGCAAAATATTCATGTAGTTTCCTCCTCTCCATTCCACATCCTTGATATATACATAATACTACTATTTACTTGTTTACTCATAACAAGCTGTTCACTTGAGTCATAGTCACTAAATTAATTATATCTTAAGCTACAGAACTCCAAATTAAGATCCGCTAATTTTATCTAAAACTATGCTCACATATATTCTTACCATAAAATTTTAATAATTTTTGGTTTAGCAAATAAGTACAGTTTATTCTTTAAAATCATCCCTCTTCTGCTGTCTAACAGTTTTGACCCTTCTTCACTAAAAATTAATTATCTCTTAGTACAAAATTTGGATGATGTTTCTGTTTGTTTCTATTGAAAATAGACTCATTAATAATTTAAACATGTAAATTTTAACCCCTAATCATTTTTATCCTATTTTTTATGATTTTCCAAATTCAGAACAGGGGAACCCAAATTCATTCTGACCTTGTCTCACAAAATTTATTATATCTCATGATTTACAATCCCATTACTTACACTGTTTCTTTTATGAGAAACTAGACTCAATAAGATTTAATTCTATATTTTTCTCATCCTCTAATTCGATTCCGACGATTTATGGTGATTTTTCAAATTTAACCTACTGCTGCTGTCCAAAACTATTTTGGTGCAAGATATTGATTACTAAGTTTATAATTCTCTTATTCCCTTTCTCTGTAATATTTCCCATCACTTTCACTTATTTCTCTTCACTAATATATCAAGAACATAAGAACTTATATAAGAAAACTCTACTATAACATCATTTCCATGCTTTGTCAATAATATCAAACTTAAAAATATATTGAAATCTTGATGTTCTTACCTTGTCCTATTAGTTTCAACCTTTAACTTGATTTTCTCTCTCCTCCAGCTTCTATTTCTTGAATCTAACTTGATATTCTAGCTCCCCATAGTCTCATTGTTATCTTTCTCTCTTGATGGATATGAAAATTCTTTTGATTTCTAAGTGAAAATGGTGAATATTTGGTGAAAAGACCAATTTGTAAAGAAAAACTTTCTTTCTTTCTTCTTCTTCTCACGTTGGTGCATGGGAAAGATGATGATAATTCTTCATCTTTCTCTCCTTATATATTAAATACAATAATAAAATAATAAAATATCTCATTAAAATATTAATAAGCTAATATTTATTTAATTAATTAATCTAAAATATCACCAACGTCATTATTGCATTCTAGATTTCTCTCTCTTCTAATTGACCATTTTGCCCTTCATAATCTTTTAAAATTTCATCATTGAGTCATCACTTAATTTGACAAAATTACGATTTAGTCCCTCAAAATTCTTCACCTTTTCAATTTGGTCCTAATTCATCCATTTTCCTTAGTTTCTAGATTATTCCACCCTTAAAATATTTACATTATTGGTCCTTCAACTTTTCATATTTACACTTTACCCTCTCAAATTTTAAGTATTTACTCTTGGTCAACAAAACTTTTCTCACTTTTGCGATTTAATCATTTCTTGAATTAATATGTCATAATATACTTCCTAATGTTGCCATAACTCAAAATTTCCCTTTTTGTCACTTTATTTCCTTATTTTACTATATCAAGGATACCTACTTTCTTACTGTATTAATTTTCGGGGTATTACAGGGTATTCAGGTCCAGCAGGGTGTGGAAGGGTGATGATGGACTTGAATCACAAGATTTTAGGATTTATTTGGTTGGGTGGAAAATTGAAGGAATGAGGGGAGAAATGGAAAAGTGGAATGATAAACCGAAAGAAAATGAAAGAGATTTGTATTGTAATTTAAAGTTATGCATTTTTCAATACTCCCAAGCGATAGATGGAAAGAAAATTAAATTTCGTTAAATTTTTTCATATTTCCTGCGAAGCACACCTATGGAAATAAAAATCATATTTTTCATCTTTCTATTTTTCCACCTTCAATTTTTCATATTTATAATTTTCTTTCAGCGTTAAAATTATTTTTCATTTTTAATTATTTTGAAAAATATTATTTTTCACCTGACATAAATATAATCTATATCTATATCTACTTATTTATAAGGGTAAACTATAAAAATAATTAATTTTGTTTGTCTTAGATTACATTTTAGTCACTTATGTTTAAAATGTTATGTTTTAGTCACTTACGTTATCGTTTTGTTAAGAAGTGGTCACTTTACCGTTGAACTTTATTATCTTCCTAACGACAGTCCTATGTTGTAGTCCAAATCGATTTTAAATGCCAACTTGGATGTCCAATTGCTAGGATGAAATTACATAATTATCATTTTTAAAAAATATATTTTTATAGTTTAAAAAATTACATAATTATCATTTTCTGTAAAAATGAAATATTTTTAGAATTATTATTAAAAAAATGTAAAAAGACCAGATAGAATATTTTAACTATAATTTAGAGTCAATTTAGATATTAGCCCTTGAGTTAACATGCCATGTCACTTTTCTGCTAAAGATGTAACGACTATTAATGGACGGGTGACCAAAATGTTATAACTCGATACTGTTAGTGACCAAATTGTAATATTTTCATAATTCAATGACAAAAAGATAAATTTAACCAAAATTGAGTGACTATTTTTATAATTATCCAAAGAAAGACTTTAAATTGTTCAACAAAGTCCAAGAAAAAAAAAGGGTTAGAAAAAGAATAATCATTGGAGCATTATTGAATGTATAGAGATTAAAAAATGGGCAAAACATTGAAAAGAAAATGTCCAAAAAGTGATGGAAATTTAGTGACCGTACCGGACCCATTTTAATTATCCTTGAAGAAGAAAAGTGATAGCTTCGTAATGAAATATTTATATTTTTTTATTACACATTCAGTTTAGATATTAAATTAAACATTAAAATTAAATTTGAGTAGTAAGAATATAACAAAGTCAAGCTGCACCCACATCCAATAAATGGATAAGAAGGAGAAGCGTATTATTGGAGAGATGATCTGCCAATTTTGAGCCTAGAGATTAAGAAATCGGCATAAAGTCAAGAAAAGCTAGTGAATGGAAATGTTTTCATTAGGACCCATCTTATTTATTCTTGAAAATGAAAAGTGGACCTGTGTATGTTGTACTATTGCTTATTAGTTTAAAATTATTTCTAATAATTAAGTTGAGATGTTCTTAATGTTTGTAGTTATTAAGCTAATTACAATATTTTTATACAAAATTGAGATGGGACAAGGGTGACGGAGTTCAATCTCAGGACAAACAACCTAATTATAATTTTAGTCTCTTAGATATTACACCAAATTTCTCTCAAGTTCTATGATTAAACTCCTGCTGGTTTGATTTAAATTTGAAGTTTTTAAACTGAAATTTCTCTCAAGTAAGTATACACTTTCGCCATTAAACTTCAAAAAGATATAAATAATCATTTAATTATTCAAACATAGATTACACAAATAAAGTCAAGCCGGGTCCCAACCCCAAGAAGGGGGGTAAGAAAATGGAAGAATCATGGAAAATTGGGTAACCATTATTAAATCTAGGGCAAAATACAAAAATTAGTGTGTTTTTATTTTGTTTATTTAAGTTTAAAATTTTCTATTTCATTCACTAAGATTATTGAAATTTACTATTTTAGTTGCTCCTATGTTAAATCACTAACGGTGGTATTTTTTATTGATATAATAACAAATTTAACCCTCCAATGTTGACAGATTCTATCAATTTAGCTTTAACTCTAAAAAATCAACAAATTTAACTTTCAACTTTATACATTTTGTCAATGTAGTTTTACTTCTTAAAAATTCAAAAATAAAAATTCAAAATATTTAAAAGTTCTTTTTTTTTTATAAAAATACATAAAGTTCTATAAAAATACATAACATAATTATAAATAAATGAATACCCATTTTCTCTTTTTTCTAACATAAAATTTATTTATTAAAATAATATTTTTATAAATAAAATATTTAAAAAAAAACCTCACAAACAATACTTAAACCATATTCAAACTTTTCTCTCTTTTTTTTTAGTTTATTTTATAAATAATAAATTTTATTATATGTTTGACCATAACGTTTAGGCTGAGTTTGGGGAGTTGCAGATCATATCACTTCAGGAAACATGTTTAAGGGATCGGATTGATCAGACCATGTCTATCTAATCGCTTGGATCGAGGAAGTTGAATCGGATTGGAACATTGAAGACTTAGCTGCCAACAATCCTTGTTTACCTTATTTATTTTATAATTTATTCAACTAGTTTAGGTGTTGTTTAATAGAGATTGATATAAATTTTCATTATGTTAGTAAATCTCAAAATCTATATATAATTGAGAGACTTGTATAGGTGATTGTATAGAGAATTGAGAGCACTTAGTCTGTTTAAGCGAAGAATATTATTTTTAAGAGTGCATTTGATTGTAAAACTTATGTGTTGTGATTTTATAAATTAAATTCACAGGGGTGAATTTAGTGGTGAGAGTACTGGTCTTCAAAGATACAAAAGTGAGGAAATTGTCACTGAGTTGTGATAGATTTAAGATCACTTATTATAAATATTAGAGATAGTAGATATTTCTCACTAAATTAAGATCCGCGAGCGTAAAAAAACGGAACTACGTAAATAATTTGTATATCCTATTTTTATTTTTTGTTTTGTAATAACTTGAAAAAGTGTCAACTTCGCAATCACTTCTTCCCGCACTCATACTTTTAAAACGACAAAGTGGAAAGACTTTAGATTGCACAACGAAGTCAAGCAGCCGTCCCAAACCAAACCCAACGAAGGGGTAAGCCAATGAATACTTAGAAAATTGAAGAGCCATTACCGAATCTATAGAGATTTTAAAAATTGTCAAAAAGTTATGAAACGTTGGTGACTGCTCATTGAATGGTATAAAATTAGAAACCAAATAAGTTATTATTTAAAAATAAAAAAATAAAAAAAAACCTTTCAACCTCATTGAATGTTGTAAAAGATTTCATGGTTATTTTAATTTTTAGTCAATATCCTTTTTGTTCAAAATTTTTTTAGTCAATAGGGTTATTTATATTCTTCGAAGTGACTGCTCACTTGTCACTTTGATAAAAAGGTTCTCATATCATTTTATCATATTCTCTAATAATTTTAATAATCTAAAATAATTTAATAAAAAAGTTGTAACCTTTGTACAAGTGCAATTTAATTACAATACTATTTTTTATTTCTATGTAAAATTTATTACTGTAATTTCTTACGAAATATGAAATTTAGAAAGAAAAATTCTAAGCAATAATTACAGAATTATATTATCATATCCTATAATAAATTCCGTAGTTTCTACGTAAATCACATTAAAAGAATTTGTAATATTGTAGGAAGAAATTACAACATAAACTAAACGATTCCTCACTAACGTAAACTCTGCAGGTATAGAAAAACTAAACTACGTAAATAATCTATCCCTATTTTTATTCTTTAAACCCAATCACTTTCCTTCCAGCACATGAAGAAGTGCAAATTTTCCAATCACTTCTAAAACGACAAATTGGAAAGACTTTAGATTGCACAACGAAGTCAAGCAACCTTCCCAAACCAAACCCAAGAAAGGGGTAAGACAATGAATACTTAGAAAATTGAAGAGCCAGTACTTAATCTATAGACATTTTAAAAAAAGGGAAAAAGAAGGTATGAAAAGTTGGTGATGGGATATGTTCCCAGTGCGAATATTGTAAAATTGCTTATATTTTTATTCCAATAATTTAGTTTAATGCTTATAATAGCCTAATTACAGTTTTGATATCTTAGATATAAAACCAAATTTAATCCATCTTGGATAATTGTAAAGTAACTAAACTCCTTCTCCTGTTATGATTTAAATTTAAAATTTTTTAATCGAAAATTCTTGATCTCTTTATTCAATAATTTCCTAAAATAAATAATGCAAATTATTTTCTAAATTTTGTTATATAAAATTCTTTTTATAAAATGTCTAGAACTATCCATAAATTTTTTTTGTTAGTACTTATGTAAGAAGATAAATGTGTTAATGTTAATGTTAACACTTATATAAGAGGGTTGTTTATATTCTTCGAAGTGACTGCTCAGTTGTGACTATATATACTTTGTATTTAATAAAAAAGTTGTCCTATAATTTTCTCATCATGTTCTCTAATAATTTCAATAATCTAAAATAATTTAATAAAAGAGTTGTAACCTTTGTACAAGTGCAATTAAATTACATTACTATATATTATTACTATGTGTTGACACCATTTTTTGAAAACGGGGTCAACTTGGATTTTGAAAGTGAAAATGAAAACGGGAGTCGCCACCAATCCTTTTTTGATGAGGTGTGATTGGGTCACCTCAAAAAGTGGTTGTTTTTAATAAACGATTTAATTTTTATTAAAACAACGATTTTAGTCTACGAAATTCAGAAAAATGGGTTCGGGAGTCGGTTACGCACGAGGAAGGATTAGCACCCTCGATGCGCCCAAAATTGGTACCTAGTTGATTACTTAATGTCTTGGTGTCGAAAAATAAAAAATTCGAAAAGAATTTAAAAATACGATCCCTCTTTATGTTGTATTATTTTAAAATTACTCGAATAAATCAAAATGAAAAATGCCTTCTTATCTCGAAGTAACAAGATGTCACATCCAGTAAGTTAGAACACAACACATCGTATCTTCGAGAGTAAGCTTGCCTTTATTTTTTTTGTTTGAACCTCATTTATTTCAATTTTAAAAGGATATTCGGTTATTTAGGTTTAATACGAGAAAAATCGAAACCCAGTAAGTTAGGGCACGACTTCTCGAATTTCTAAATACAGAATATTGCCTTTATTAATTTTTGAAAAATCCTCGTCTCGAGAAAGCAATGCGTCATATCCAATGCGTTAGGACAAAACGTATTGAATTCCCGATAATGAGCTTTTTATTTATGTTTTTTGATTAAAGAGGATTCTCGATTATTTAGATTCAACGAAAAAAATTAAAACCCAGCACGTTAGGGCCCCAATTCCCTCGAAGGTCCCAAGTATCGAGTATTGCCTTTATTCTTAAAATTTCTCTTTTTATGAATTTAGGTAAAAAATATATGTGACGGAACAACAATTTTGATAATACGAGTAAAAATAATACGAGCAAAAATAACGAAAATAAATATATAAAAACAAATCATTTATACAAAATAACAAGTAAATAAACAAAATAAAAAATCTAAAACATTTTTAAAATAATAATAGACACATGAATAAATAAATAAACATAAAGTAAAACAAATAATGATAATAAAGAAATGAATAAAATTTTAAAAATTTTAAAAATGTATGTATGAATTTAAAAAAAATTAAAATACAAAAAAACTATGTAGGTATATATATAATGAGAATATGTATGTCTATACGTATATATCTGTATATGTATAAGAATTATAAAATATGAAAACATAATTACATATATATATATAAATAAAATACGCATGTGTGTATATATATTATATAAAGACAAAAAAGGATATAAACATGTATATTATAAAAATAAAATAATGTAAGTATGTACATACATGTAGGTTTATGAATTAAAATATGTAAATATATAAGTATATATATGTATGTAGAAAATATGAAATATAAAAAAATATATTTAAAATAAATAAAGAATATGTACATATATAGAAATTATACGATATAATAAGAAATATACATAAGTATGTATATGTATATAAATTATAAGAAAATATGTATGTGTGTATATATTTATATATCAAAACGTATGTATGTACATATATACAACAAAATCTGAAATTAAAATGACATAAATAAGTAAATCATAACAATAATAATAATAATGTAATATAATAGTAATAATAATATTAAAATAACTAATTTAATGATAAAATAACTCTAATAACACATACGGGATTAAATTAGAAAATAAACTAAATTTTAGGGTTGAAACTGTAAATAAATAAGAAATGATTGCCACTGATCGAAATGGAACGCGCTCAGAACTCAAGGGACCGCCTGCGAAATATTCCCCAGATCGAAACGCAGCGTTTTAATCGAGGGACTGCACATGGTCCAAGGACCAATTTGAAGCGTAAGTAAAATTTAAGGCCGAAATTGAAAACTAAAAGAAACTACATTGAACGCTCCAAAAGGATGAAGGGAGTTATTGCGCAAATATCCCCTCAGAAGAAAACGCGCGGATCCCTTCAAGGCGGGTCGGGTCGCGCACGGATCAGGGCCAAAACGACGTCGTTTTGGCACCTGACCTGCAGTTGCAAAACGGCGCCGTTTGCCCCATGCTATTTAATCAAATTTTTTTTGAAATTTTCATTTTTGTCAATGCAAAAGAAAAAAAACTTCAAACATTTCTCTCCTCTCTCAGACCCCTCCTTTTCTCCGGTTCACGGTCCGGCCATGGCCTCCCCGCAGCCCCGCCGTGGCCGGTGGCCGGCGTCGCGCAGAGGGGGGAAATTTCGGCCCGTTTCAAATCCCGTTTAGAGGCCAAGCTTGCTTGGCCTGAATGCCGAGAGAAAGAACCTTTCGGCCCCGCCTTTTAGAGCCGATTTCGGCGGCGGAGAGGCCTCCGGCGACACGGTCAAGGGCGCCCCAGGTATTTCTTTCCTCCCTTTTATTCTATATTTGTTGTTAAAACGATTCGTAAAGGGAATGAACGAATAAAAACACGAAGGAAAACAGTAGACAGAGAACGAAAAGCAAAGAAATCGATCTGATTTTCAACCCTTAAAGTCTTTTTTTCTCTTTCTGATTAACTGATGTGTGTGTTTTTTACATCGAAGATCCAAGAAGAAAAATCAATGACAAGCTTCGGCCTTTATAGCCGATTTCAAAACTCTAAAATCTATTGTTTTTTTGTCGTTTTGTATTTGGATTGTTTGTCTGTTGTTTTCTGCTTTGTTGGTTGCGTGTGGCTCTCTGTTTGCAGGTGTCAGAAGGCGTGGACACGTGAAGCTAGCGATTGGCGAGCAGCGGTGGTGGCCAGAAGGCGTGCGGGGAGGCTGAAGAGGCGTGCGCAGAAGAGGGATGAGCGGCGGCTAGCTAGGGTTTGCTCTTGGCTGGAAACTAGTTTAGGTTTTGGGCCATTCGGGCTTTAGGGTTTTAATTCTTATTGGGCCTATTGGGTTTGGGCTTGTAGTTTTTTTGGGGTTTAAATTTGCTGAAAATGGACTGTTTTTTGTTTTTATTATTTGGGTTATTTTGTTGGTATGGGCCCGGGCAAAAATGGGCTCTTACACTATGTAAAATTTATTACTGTAATTTCTTAAGAAATATGAAATTTAGAAAAAAAATTAAACAATAATTACAGAATTATATTATCACATCCTATAATAAATTCCGTAGTTTCTACGTAAATCACATTAAAAGAATTTGCAAGAAATTACAACATAAACTCGCTTTATATATACACACACATATTATGTAAAGGTTGTGTGGTCATACGGTTAGTGATCATTTAATTATCTGTCTAGCAATCTCCGTTCTGCCTTTGTTGGTAGCTTCATAAACACCCAAATTCAAATGGGGAATACTTTCCTCAACTTAGCTCTTCTTATCATCTTCCATTTTTCTATGCCTACTTTCTCTATGAAATTAACAACCATTCTTACAGATCAGTCAGCTCTTCTAGCACTAAAAGATCATGTTACTCATGATCCTGAAAATGTCTTGACAGCTAACTGGTCAGCCTCTGCCCCTGTTTGCAATTGGTTTGGTGTAAGTTGTGGATCCAAGCACCGTAGAGTCACAGCTCTAAACCTTACTGGGTTGGGACTCGTAGGCACCCTTCCACCTCACTTGGGAAATTTGTCATGCCTTTCTCTTCTTAATGTCACAAACAATAGTTTCTATGGCGGATTACCTGTCCAGTTATCCAATTTGCGACGGCTGAAATATTTAAGCTTTGGTAACAACTCCTTCAGTGGAGAAATCCCATCATGGTTGGGATCATTAACTGAACTTCGAACGTTGTTTTTGGACCAAAACAACTTCAAAGGTGTTATTCCCTTCTCTTTAGGCTATTTGTCAAAGCTAGAGGTCTTGCATTTGTTTGAAAACCAGATTTCAGGTTCAATTCCCTCCACCATCCTCAATATCTCTTCGTTGCAAGAAATAGCTCTAAGCTACAATATGCTCTCTGGTTCCATACCCTCTGTTCCACGTGATTTGCTTTTGCTACAAGTCATCCATTTCACCTCCAATAATCTCACTGGTCATATCCCAAAAGATATGTTTGATCACCTTCCAAATTTGAAAGTATTGTCCTTGAGCCGTAACCTGCTTTCTGGTAGAATTCCTGCCAGTCTATTCAAGTGCAAAGAGTTACAAAGGTTATCTTTATCGTATAACCAAATGGAGGGGAGCCTACCAATAGAAATTGGGAATTTGAGTATGCTTCAATACATCCATATTGGTCTGAACCACTTTGAAGGTAACATATGCTAACCATTTTTAAAACCTTTTGAAGTGTTTACTTTTTTTTAAGTACGTTGAGATGCAAGGAACGATTTTTTTTTTTTTTGAAAAGAAATTAAGGTAATGAATATAATAATTTAGATCAATCTTCTATTGAGATTGAAAATATAAATTTATTTATTAAACGAATACATAGTTGAAATTTTTCAAAATAAGATTGAAGCATAAACTACGAGAAAATGATGAGAGAAATATTCTTTTAGTTCCAACTTGACTTGGAAGTGTGTATGACACCTAATAATATGATGTGAAATACCTTGCTAACGTGCTTTATTTACTTTAGAAATAATTATTTATTTAGCCCTTCAACTTTATAAAAAAAAAGTTATTTTAACTCTTTATTTAATTTTTCGTTTCTTTTAACTCTTAAACTTGTATTGTTTGTTATATCAGCCCAAAAAATGTATGGAAAAGTTAATGTTTGTTTACTTTGCTGACACGTTAGTAATAAAATAGAATTTTTTAAAATTTAAAAAATTAATAGTTGATGTGGCATACACATGGAATTTTCAATTCATTTTGGAATGATTTGACAAACATCGCAAGTTTAAGAGTTAAAAGAGATGAAAAAATAAATGAAAGACTAAATAAGTCATTATACCTTAATTTTATTCTTATAATCCTTGCTAGAAGATGAATTTTGAATTTGATATGTGAATTTTATAATTGCAGGTGAAATTCCTAAACAAATTGTGAATTTAACTCTTCTTATGTCGTTTGATTGTTCCAATAACAATTTTACAGGTGAATGTATAAGAAAGAGTTAAATTATTTCCAAATTATTTTTATTAATTTGCAACTTTTACTGATAGTTTTTATTAATTTGAACTTTATTTTCCTCGACCGCTTTCTGTGTTTTGATTATTCCACAATAATTATAAAATTTTTCATAATCATTGCAATTAGTATATTTCTTTTTTTTAAGTCCATTATTTACGTTTATCCCAGTTGCGGCCAAACAAAACTCCAATGAACCAAAAATCATATTTGATTTATTTTTATGTTCTTAAAAATTTTAAATTTATCAAATCAGATAAAAGGAAAACAAATTTAATTCGTCATTATCTTCTTAATTATTTTATTTGACTTATGAATGTTTGTTCTTTATCATTTATTTCATCATTATTTTCTATAACTTGAACGAGAAGTGATTGTATGAAACTGTGATTCCACGTAATCTCTATCCCTTTCCGATAAGAGAATGATAAATCAGATTTTTCCTCTTGATTTTTAATTTTTTTAGTTGGATTTTAATTTTTTCAAGAAGAAAAAGCTGAAAATTAAGAGGAAAAATCTGATTTGTCATTCTCCTATTAATAAGGGATAAAGATGATGTAGAATTGCAATTTCATACAATCCCTTCTCATTTTGAACTTATTCCAACTTTAAACCTAAAAAATTCAATTTAAAATTACTTGAAGTACTTTAATATTTGCAAGAGCTCTATAAAAACAATTTTATTGTGAATTAAATTTTTTTGTAAATATTGTTGATTCATATTTGATACACTAATTGTCTATAATTGTACACATTATAAAAAATAAAAGCAAATGTTTCATATATATATATAAACTATTTTCTTCCTCATATTTGTCTAATATTTTTGTTTGATAAAATTTATGGCAGGTATAATACCACGTGAGATTGGCAACCTAAAGAATCTAAAATTGTTGAATTTAGCCTTTAACAATATTGCTGGTTCTACCCCTCCACATGTATTTAATATTTCAACTTTAAGGATTATTTGTTTGGATGCAAATCAGCTCTCTGGCCATCTTCCATCAAACATGGGCCTTTTCCTTCCAAACATGGAGCAATTATATCTTGCTAGCAATCACCTTGTCGGCTCGATCCCAATGTATATTTCCAATGCCTCTCAGCTTACTCTTCTTGACATGTCTAATAATTACTTTTCAGGGTCCATTCCTGATAATTTACGAAATCTAAGAAATTTAAAGTTTCTCAACCTGGCGAGTGATAATTTAACTTCCTCGGGAATGAGCTTTCTCTTTTCTTTGACAAACTGTAGAGTCTTGGAGAACCTTTTTTTCGGTAGCAACCCATTCATTAGTGGTGAACTTCCAGGAGTGGTAGGAAATCTCTCAAGTTCTCTTGAACTGTTCTCTGCTCATTCATGCGACATCAGGGGTAGCATCCCCAGTGAAATTGGAAACTTAAGCCACTTGATAAGCATTAGGCTAGGAGGCAATAAATTGATAGGACCGATTCCTACTACAATTGGAGGATTGCAAGAGTTGCAAAGTCTTTCTCTTGAAGACAATAAGTTAGAAGGATCCATCCCATCTCAGTTATGTCATCTAAACAAATTGGCTTTCTTGTTCTTGACCAATAACAAATTGTCTGGACCAATACCTGCTTGCTTAGGTGATCTCACTTCATTAAGGCAACTATTTCTAGACTCCAATATGTTTTCCTCCTCAATACCTTCCACGTTGACAAGGCTTAACTATCTCCTCGTCCTAAACTTGTCTTCAAATTCTCTAAGTGGTCCACTGCCAACTGACATTGGAAAATGGAAAGTTTTGACTAGTTTGGATTTGTCGAACAATCAGTTGTCAGGTGATATCCCAACTGGAGTTGCAGATCTCAAGGACCTCACTCATTTGTCCTTATCCAATAATAGAATCATGGGTTCTATTCCTGAGTCTTTTGATGAATTGTTGAGTTTGGAATTCTTGGACTTGTCAAGAAATAACCTATCCGGAGAGATTCCCAAATCCTTAGAGAAACTCCGTTATCTCAAATATTTCAATGTCTCTTTTAATAGGCTTGAAGGAGAAATTCCTGAAGGAGGATCATTTGGAAACTACTCAATCGAATCATTTAAGGGGAATGAAGCCTTGTGTGGTGCAGCTCGGCTCCATGTTCCAAACTGCAAAACTAGACCTCTTAGAAATTCCAAGGCAAAAACTAAGCTCATAATATATGTAGCTCTGCCAATTGCCTCCACAATTTTGGTTGTGGCTCTGATTATCATTATCTTGCAAAATAGGAGGAGGAAAGACAAACTGCCAACTCAAGAAGACATGATACCTTTAGGAACGTGGAGACGATTTTCATACCACGAGCTTCGTCAAGCTACTGATGGATTCAATGATAGTAGGTTGCTTGGTAATGGAAGTTATGGTTCAGTATTCCAAGGGACTCTCCAGGATGGGACGGTCATTGCGGTAAAGGTCTTCAAGTTTGAGTTAAAAGGAGCTTTTAAGAGCTTTGATGTTGAATGTGATGTTCTCCGCAACACTCGTCACAGAAATTTAGTCAAAGTAATAAGCAGTTGCTCGAATGATCTTAATTTCAAAGCGTTGGTGCTTGAGTTCATGCCTAACGGGAGTCTTGATAAATGGCTGTATTCCAACAACCAATATTTGGATATCCTACAAAGGTTGAACATAATGATAGATGTTGCATCTGCATTGGAATATCTCCATCACGGCAATGCAACACCCGTGATTCACTGTGATTTAAAACCCAACAATGTTCTATTAGATGAAGATATGGTTGCGCATTTGAGTGATTTTGGCATCGCGAAACTCTTATGTGAAGAGGTTTCAATGATACAAACCATGACAATGGCAACATTTGGATATATGGCACCAGGTGGTACTTCTAATCAAACTCCATGTTTAGTTTTCCATTTTCAATGGAAGTGTAGAATGTGCACAACAAAAGGGATCATATATATCTGTTAACATTTGAGTTTCAAACACATTGAATGTGACTTTTTAAGGAAGCAACTAGATTAAATCCCAGTTCAATTATAACAGGCAAGCATATAATGTTTGAGATATTTTGTAGGAAATTTTCATTATCAAGATATCTTTGAATATTCATAATGTTGTTTTATATTCATACAGAATATGGAATGGAAGGAATTGTTTCGACAAAATGTGATGTGTATAGCTTTGGTATTCTTTCGATGGAAATCATCACAAGAAAAAAGCCCACAGATGAAATGTTTGCAGGAGAAAGAAGCTTGAAGAGTTGGGTGATAGAGTCGATATCATCTTCGCTAAATCAAGTTGTAGATCCCAAGTTGTTGAGCACCATTGGAAGGGAAGATTTAAAAGTCAAGAATTGTGCCTTATCCATTTTGCAAGTTGGCTTAGAATGTTGTGTAGAGTTACCAAATGAGAGGCTTCATATGAAAGAGATTGTTACAAAGTTAAAGAAGATCAAAGTGACGTTATTAAGGGATATGGAACGAGTTCGATGAAGAGGCAGTTGTTGAATTGACTAAAATAAACACGAGGTTTGCTTTCTAGCAATGTCTTTGATAAATATTTATACACATGCTTTATTTTCCTATAGAGTTTATTAATAGTTATTTCCGATTTTGTGAATATTTTTTAAAAGAAGAATTAGTTATAATAAAATTAAGGGTATCTATATTAATCATTACTCGATGAGCATTTTCTTCAAACAAAAATTTAATATAATCAATTGAGTATTCAAAAGATCAAGTATTTACAAAACAAAGTTCTGATAAGTTAGGCTGAATTTTGATGATCATTTGTACTAATTTTATGAAATCGTATAGGTAAAAATAATTTTTATGAGGAGATAATTCAAACATGATTTTTTTTTTTTTTTAACATTGTGCATATAAGCAAACAACCTTTCAATCTTCTCCAGCTACAGGTCTCTTGTTCTATTTCTTGCCCCAACACAGTTTTCTTTGTTTTTTTACAATTTAAAAAAACAACTCTTTTGAAAAATATCAAAGTCCCTATCATTTTTTTATAAAAGATTTTTGCTTCAACACCTCCTCCGCAAATGGTGCTGTCAAAGCGTAGCCATAGGTTTTTCAAGTTTAGAAGTCCAAAAATTCACAGTTTTCAACCCAGAAACGGTTCTCCTCCATCAAAATAAAAACCCAAATTTCATGTCATTTGCTTAACGAGAAAAAGAAAACCTTCAACCTGCATGAATGAAGATGAATGAGAAAAGGGATGAAAATGAAGGAATAGGAAAGAAGAATATGAACATGAGGAGAGAGGAAATATAATATTAAATATATATTTTTTAGAATTAAAAATACTACATGCGGTCCATAATGGTACTTTAAATATTTGGTTAAAAAAAATTAGATAGCTAGCTAAAAAAATATTAGACAACTTTTTATTTAATTAAGTTTAATAAATAATTTGGTTCAAAAAAAGTTTAATAAATAATGAGAAAATATTTTGTAATTGTTACTAAATTTTTATAATTTACAAATAGGGTAAAAATTCACAAGTGATATTATAGAGATATAATAAAATATTTAAAAAATAAATATTAAAAAAAAACAAAACACTAACTATGAAAGTATGGAAAATAAAGTAAGTTATAATTGTGTATTAAATTTTTAAAATGGAGATAATATTAGATAAAGTTTGTTTTATTTACTTAAATATTATTATATAGTATTTTATTTTTATAAGACTAAGTATAACATTTGGTATCTCAACTTGATTTTTTTTAATTTGGTACTTAATTTTTTTTACTTAAATTGGTACTTAAATTTGTCACTTTTTCTAATTTGGTACCTAAACTTATTAAATGTTATATAGTTTACCCAAAGCACTAACAGTATTAAATTTTGTGCTGTGCTACAAAAATATCGTCAGTATTACTAAAATTCGTGTTAAAAAAAATTAGGCATTGAATTATGCTTAATGAATTAATATTGAATAAGAAAACAAGAGTTTTAAAAACCAAAAATAAAAGGAATCCATATTTTAAATTAGTAAAATAAATAAATAAAATGAAAAATAATTTAAAATTTAAAATAAAAAAAGAAATATCATGTTATTTGCTACATGCGGATCATACATTGATTATTTTTACAAACTTGTAAAAGTATAACATTGTTAGTATATTGTAAAACCTTTTACAAGTCAATGTACCAAATTGAACAAAAAATAGATTAGATACAAAATTAGAAAAAAAAATCAAATTCAGATACCAAATAGGACAAAAAAAGATTAAGTACTAAATTAAAAAAAGTTAAGTTTAAGTACCAAATTAAAAAAATTAAATTTAGATAATAAATTAGACAAAAAATTAATTACTAAATTAGTAAAAAATGACAAGTTCAATTACCAAATATTATATTATGCGACCAATTTCGAGTTATTTTATAATAAATAATAAATGATTTGATTTTTCAACTGGACAGTTTCCTTCCAAATTTTTTAAGGACATGATTTCAATTTTTAACTTTTCCTTTGTTTTTCTTTCGTTCTGTTTATATGTCAGTTCCCCAAGATGCCCTCCTTATTTGGCTCTAACCCTTCATCCTCCGACCCAGCAAACGACACCGTGCCTTCCCCTTCCTCTTCTTGTTCCTTCTCCTCCTCTCCGGACATGTGGAATTACTTTTTTGTCCCTATCCTCCTCTGTCTCACCAAAGAACTCTCCCTTGCTAAAGCTCAAACCTCAACTGGACTCCTCCTCCCGAACCAACGCGGCGACGGCTCGGCCGATGATTCACTAATTTCCTTTTCGAGTTGCGCGAATGCTGACCCGAAGCTATATAATCGGCCTGTGATTGGGATACTGAGTCATCCAGGAGACGGCGCGTCAGGGAGGCTGAACAATGATACTAACGCTTCCTACATAGCTGCGTCGTACGTGAAGTTCGTGGAAGCGGCCGGGGCTCGAGTCATTCCTCTTATTTATAATGAGCCGGAAGAGATTCTTTTCCAGGTAATAATCATGATGTTCATTTCCTTGTAAAAATGCTGAATTTTGACTTTGAATATTTGGGTGTGCGTGTGTGTGTTTTAAAAATCGGTCAAAAAAAATAGACAGTCGGTCTATTTTTTTTGGTAAATCTATTTTTGGAAAGAAAAATTCCTGATTTAGAATCTTAAATAACTTATGTGGTCATGAAAAATCTTTTCCTTTTGTTAGGTAAAATTTGATACTGTGAATTTTTAATATTTTGTTTCATAGTAAGTTTTTCCTCTTAATTAAATGTAAGAATATAAAAATGCTTGCTATTCCCGCATTACAAAAAATTCTCTCGTTTTTGTTAAATCATAAAATTAGGATACTACCAGTTGTTGCAATCTCCTTACTGTCTATGCAAAGGACGAATTTTAGCTTAGTTGCATTTTTGTGGATATTCTTTAGTACCTTAATATTTGAAATGATATCTTGATTGCTTGGTCGATTGCATATGCATATGCCTTTCATTTCCTTGCTTTGATTTGCTACGATTAGACAGTGTTATGATGCTATGATACCTGCTTTAGCATAGTTGTTGCCTTCCTTTGCCAAAAGCCTGTCACCTTGCTAAGTCACTTCTCCACCTTCGTATTGCAGAAGCTTGAATTGGTTAATGGCGTGCTTTTTACAGGAGGGTGGTGTAATTACGGCTTGTACTATGATATTGCTAAAAAGATTTTCAAGGTAATTTATATTTATATTTGTTTGTTTCTTGATTTTATGAAATTCACATGAAACTAACAAAAAAATATAGGCAAGAGATTGGTGTTAGCATGCAAGTCTATTGTTTCTTCAACTTATGCTTCAAATGTTTTTATATTTCCAATTTTCCATGGGTTGCATATAAAACTTTTATTCTCTGTGTTTTTGCAGAAAGTTATAGAGAAGAACGATAGGGGAGATCATTTCCCGTTATATGCCGTTTGTTTGGGTTTTGAACTTTTAACAATGATTATCAGCGAAGTAGGCACCTCACATTATCTGACATTTTTTTATCTGTTTCCTTTTTAAAAAAAAAAAAAAAGAAAAACAATTTAATATTCTTCAGGCTTTTATCTGTTTATATGGCATTTATTGCTGTGGTTAACTTTTGTTCACTATTGTGGACTTTCTCTACTAATATTCATTCATGCGTCATGGCAAAATGACAAAATGAGACGTTTTTAAATTTCTTGATTTAAGGAACTCTATAATTTCCATTTGTGAGAGATTACTGTTGGCCTAACATGGCTAAATAATGGCAATTCCTGCATGTTCACCGTATTGTGAAAACTGCAGTATTTGATCTGTTAGGATGTCATGGTTACCTTGTTTGTGGCATCCAAACCAATCGTTGACCTTGCTGGAAAACATTTTCTAATGGATTTGAAATCTCAAAATCTTACCTACTGGTTCTTTAGAAATCACTTCATTTCAAGTTAGCTTAAATCTACCCATGTCTACTGTATCCAATAACTTATTTTACTTAAGGATTTTCTTTGTTGAATTATAAAAAATTTAGCAAAATCTTATTTTAATGAATACATACTTTTTTTCTTCTTGCTGATAGGACAAAAATATTCTTGAACCATTTTCTGCATCAAATCAGGCCTCTAGTCTCCAATTTGTGGAAAATGTTAATATTGAAGGAACAGTATTTCAAAGGTACAAAACCTTTATTACCTTTCATGGTACATTAGTATTGTTTGATTTTGGTGCCATTTTTCTATTGATGCTTTTGCTCAGATTTTACATTATTATCCTTGGAGGATTAAGTATTTTATATTTCAAATATGTTTTGCTGGTCAGGCATTAGATGCTTTATAGGAAAGTTCACAACAGTTAACGTGTTGAAGTAACAAAAGCCTCTCTGTATGCGCTGCTAAGAAGGGAAAGAGTCTTGTAATACATATGCAGTTTATGTTGTGTCAGACTGATCTCTCCATTTCACTATTTGAATAAGGACTTTATTGCATGAGGATAGAGAAAAGGAAGTCAACTAGTTGCATGAGATTTCCTGAAGTTGTTCTTCAGGTTAAATGATGACCATAGCATAATATTTGGTGTGAAACTTTGGTACTATGGGCTTACCACTTTTCTTGTTAGCTTTTGCTTGCACCGTAGGCACATGGCAATGAATTAGTATAGTAACCAGACTTCACATGAAGCTTTTAGTGAAGACCATAAACAAGTTTTAACACATAAATAGGAAGAGAATAAATGTGTGTTTGTTTAGCTTCCTGATTAGTGTCATTGAATTTGTTCTTAGTTGATTGAGGAGAGTTTAATAAATCCTTATCTGAACTTCAGAGTTACTCCTTTGATAAATAGCAATAGCTGAGCACAGTAATAAACCTTAATTTCCTGTTTGCTTTATCATCAAAAGGCTTTATGAATGTTGTAGGTATATCCATTTATAATATCTAACCTTTCAATCAGTAGCAAAAATGAGGTGATTTTAAGCTGATAATTTGTAGTTTGGTCCAAGTTAGTAGCAGAACGATATTGTCACAAACTTTCTACTTAGCCCAACCTGGTTGACATCTTTTATGTGAGAGCTTATCTGATTTCTTATAATCAGTGTAATTATATGTTCATTGCTCCAGTCAGTGCCACACTTCTACAGCTTGATAGTTAATCTCTTTTGCCAGATTTCCTCCAAATTTGCTGCAAAAGCTTGGCACAGATTGCCTAGTCATGCAAAACCATCGTGTGAGTTTCATGGCTACTTTCATTAATATTTTAAATTAGTTTCACATCGTGTAACTGTTTGTCTTTTGCTTCTCTAGTATGTCCTCTTTGGATCATTCCTAAAACCATGAACTGATAATGAAGGATCTAATTTCTGATTTATTCAATGTTTTCATTTTTTTTTTTCAATTTTGTTGCCACTGGTTGCCTGTTTCCTCTATTTGGCACTTTTAACAGCTTCCTACTTGTTAGCTTGTGCAGATTATTATTTGAGAGATGAAATGTATTTTAATGCACAGTAAATTGTTCATGCCTTCTGTTCTCCTAATATGTAATTTGATTTCCTTGAACCTCATTCTTGGTCTCTAAAAGCCTAACTTAGAAGAAAACTCAACAGGCAAGATGTCGTGCTAAGAGTAGAGACCTGTTAAAGAAGAAAGATGCTAATATTTCTTCAGAGTTAAAGATAATATATCCCTATTCAAAAGTTATCTTTCTTTCATGTGCGTATTAAGAGAATCCTTGCCGCCCTCTTCTGTGGCGCATTGTCTGTGTCATGTTTCTATGTACAAGCTAATTAGCATTGCCTAAAATCAATGTCTAATTGTAACAGTATGGCATTTCACCGGAGAAGCTTCAAAATACTCCAAATCTGTCCAGATTCTTCAAGATCTTAACAACAAGCACAGATAAAAATAACAAGGTTCGGAATCTTACCATCACTATGCCATAGGAAATGTCTTAACTTGATTTATCTCATTACATTTTATGGCTGCTTTAAATGTCCTTATTTCTATTGAAGTGTTAATAACAGGTATATGTCTCCACTGCGGAAGCACATGGCTATCCTGTCACTGCCTTCCAGTGGCATCCAGAGGTACCTCTTTTAGTGCTTTCTGATCATCGTCATGTTTATGCCTCAGTACAGTTTGGCATGGCAATTTTAATTTTTCTTGTTAAATAATAATCATATCAATGACCACTACAAGGAATTGGTGTCTTTTTTTTCCTTATTAACTTCTTTGTGTATCTCTGCTTCTGTTGCTCTTACTCCTTTTAATTTTGTTTGCAAAACTGTAGTGTTATTCTATGATCCACCAATACACTCCATTTCATTATGAATAGTCTGACCATATATTTTGCAGAAAAATGCTTTTGAATGGGGCTTGCCTATGATTCCACACTCAGATGACGCCATTGAAGTGACACAACATGTTGCAAACTTTTTAATCAGGTTAGGAATGTTAAATAAGGAAGTTATTAATAGTTCTCTATATTCTTACAATTTAGTCAACAACAAACTCAGCGTATGTTATATTCGAGTGAGACACAATCTTGCACTTCAGCATATTATTTGAGTTTCGGGCAGCTGTTCCTATGTGGATATACTTTGCTTCGTCCTAGAGCATATGTAAGGAAGAAATGTTTAAAGGAAATTTGATAAATTTTAGTATATAAACAATATAAGAATATAAATAGTTTAGTATGAAAGGAGAAGGAAAGGAAGTAGGCAAACTTCATTTTCAGCATGCTATACTACAAGTAGTTTTTCTGGCTGAGAATGAAATGCCCGTAGTTTTACGAATATAAGAAAGAGGAAAGGAAAGAAAAGGCGTATTTCTAATTATGTGACAGACTAGAGGTGAGATATTTGTGTTCGTGGCATAAGAATTTGAGTACAAACCCTAACATTGTTTCGCCCTACCCAAATTATAAAAAATAAATACCATCTCTTTCCTTCGTCTGTTTGGAAGATGAGGTAATTTAACTTTCTTTTTTTTGGGTACAGAGAGGCTAGGAGATCACTGAATAGGCCAGCTGCTCAAAAAGTGCTTGACAGCCTTATTTATAATTACAGCCCCACGTATTGTGGGAAAGCTGGGTAAGCTGATACATCAATCCTTTTGAGTTTTGACACTATTAGGACACCATCCTTTTGAATGTAAGCTGATTGACATGGTTGTGAATTTGAATGCTGTAGGAAGGGTTTCGATGAGGTCTACATCTTTACACAACGTCAAGCTCGAATTTGATAGAGTTGCTGTTGTGTACATAGTTAAAGATGTACGTGGTTGGATGTATGTATATTGTTGACGCTGTATTTGCATTGTGAGTTGAATCTGATTGCTCTCTTCATTTATATAAGCTACGGACTGGATGCTTGCCACTGAGGTCATGCTCATTTTATCATGTATGAGTAGGTATTGTTGATAAATAAAGTTTGCAATGTTTATTCTTATTAGCTCAAATTCTAAAAATGGTACTAATTAAATTATAAGCTGTTACTTGTGTTATAAATAAGCTTGAATACTTTACCATAGAAATAGGGTTTAAGCTTAAATACATTCTTTTTGTGTGAGATAAATATAAAAAGAACTGGATTTGTATTTGATGCGGTTTATGACATGCTATTGAAAATAAGTGTAAATTACATAAATGTCAATCGACTATTAAAATTTTTTGTTAGAGTATTCGACTTTAAAAATTTACAAAATAATCACTTAATTTATTAATTTTTTTTATATCGAAAACAGTTAAATTAGTAACAGTCGAATGGTGTGTTGTTAACTTAATGCTATGTTTTTTTATACCATTAACTTTATTTCCCATTATTTCCATGTCATATTATAATTTAAAAAAAAAAAACTATTTTGAACTCCAAAATTACAATATGACATGGAAATGTGGAATAAAATTAATGATTAAAAAGACATATCATTAAGTTAACAGCCACGTCAGCAGATTATTAGTAATTTAGCAGTTTTGAACTTTAAAAAAAAAAGTTATGATAGTCGGACAATTATTTTATAATTTTTTAAAATCAAATGATTTAACAAAAAATATAATAATCGGATAACTATTTATGTAGTTTACCTTGAAAATAAAGTATTTTATCAATTGGAAGATGGAACAGTAAACCAATGAATATGATGAATAGAATGATAAGCGTCCAATTGAACCTTTTGAGATATAAATCCCAACAAACTCAATTAATAGCTCTAATCAACCCTCCAAGAAATAATTCTCGACAATTTGAAGGGTGAATAACGAATTCCTAGGACTCTTTGAAAAAAATCGAGAAGAAAACTACTTCTAGGAATCATAAGAAAAAAATCTTGCACAAAAAAACTAACTCTAAATTCTAAAGTACATCTAAATAAAACTCTAATTAATCTAAACTGGGGTGAAGCCATAATTTCTTTTAGGAGCCGAAATTAAATTGTAACTTCTACGATAGTAAAATGCAATTTCACCATTTTAATAGCTTATATCTTTATAAATTTTAAAGGATTAAATCAAATTTTTATCATTTTTGGGGGGAACAAAGTGCAATTTTACATTTACTAATTTATTTATTTTTAATTTTAAAGGGCCTAAATGAAAAAAAAAATTCATTTTAAGGGAGTCAATGCTATGTCACCCCCTAGCTTTTTTGAAAGTTATTATGTGATGAAAAATTCCATAAGTTGTGTACTGAATGACATTTTCTTTTATGGAAAACACAATGTGCATATATAAAACTCAATAATACTATTTTCACTATTTTGTTTTATCGTTTTAAGACTTGTATCCAAAGGCAAAATAAAAACATTAAAGATAATGAATCGCGCTTCAAATCTATATTTTATTTCTCTTAATTCATTTTAACACTACAATTTTTTAACATCCCATACAATCCAATTTTAATACATTTTTTTTTCTTGAAGTGAAAATATCTCGATATATAATGTGATGATACTCAGAAGCTTAATGACTTCCTTTTTAAGTTTTTGCGAAGAACCAAATCCAATCTAAACTTCTCAAAGTTTTAGGTCACAAAAGAATTCACAAATATGGGCACAAGTTTTCCAACTCCTCACGAAGGTTAACAGGATGTTAAGCTGAACAAGAAACTAATGAAATAAGTTGTTGAGACAATCACTCATAATCTAGCTACTAAAATTATTTGTTAACATCTACACCTAGCTTGTGATGTATGTCAGCCTTGACCCAAAATGCCATGGTTTACTCATAAAAGGCACATCGCAAGCATGGCTTCACAACGTCTAAATCTAATATATCATACTAATTGATATCAATGTGTTACGGTATCATTTCGAGTTTTTGACATATATATTTTTTAATGAATTATGTATATTATAAACATGCAAATAAGTTTCAAATACATGCGTATAAATATATTTAGAGTCAATTATTCAGTTAGCTATTCAACTTTTAAGGTACTTTCATTTTATTCAACCAAAACAAATCCTTATAATTTCATCACCCAACTTTTTGGACACTTTTATTTTAGTCATCCAATGGTTAAATCGTTAACGGAGGTTGACCATACATGTCAAATCATGTTTATACTTTCATTTTTGTCACCCAACTTCTAAGTTGCTTTTATTTTGATCACCAAAGAAATCATTGATTTTGATGATTAAAATTTGGTTGACACTATTAAGGCATAAAAAAATTCAACAATTTACTTTTATTGATTTTTTTTTTGTTTTGAAATTTAAATTTTTAATATTGAAAAAAATAGAACTTTCAACAATGGGGTAAACAAGTACAATTTGACAATTTTTAATGTACCATTTTAGTTTCTACCACCTTTTCACTTTAACCCTTAATGTTTTTTTTTACCCCATCAATACTAAAAAAAATATCTTTTTAGGTGACTAAAATGAAAGTGTAAACATGATGTGATATGTATAGCCAATCGTCATTGGAGATTTAATGCTTGAGTGACTAAAATGAAAATACCCTAAAAGTTAAATGACGAAATTGCAATAATTTCTTTTGGGATGACCAAAACAAAAGTACCTTAAAAATTAGGTGACCAACTAGGTGATTTACTCATATAATCACATACAAATATAAGATTTAAAATATTAATTACATTCGATAACTTAATTTAGTAATTATAGTTTAATTTTAAATGTAATTATAAAAATTAAAATATTTAAGATAAAAAAGTTTAAAAGTTAAGTTTGGTGTATCAATTGGTACAGGCCGGTATGAACCAATATAAGTCAATATTAACCGAAACAAATCGAAACACACTAGAATAATCGAAACGCATCGAAATCTTAATCATAACGGAACCTAAACTACTTTGTACTTGTTGAAGACAAAAAAAAAAAAAAAATACATATTGTGTGTGTTCTATTTGATGTTGATGTCCCTTTTATGTACTACTTTATATTTTTGTTCTTTTAGTAAGATTTGTTTGTCTTATAAAAAATTATTCTTATTAAAATAAAATAAGTGAAAACCTTATGCAAAGACTGAAAAATGAGATCAAAATTAGCCATGTTTTGATGTTGAGCATTTAATAATTTGTATCTACATTCTTAAAAAACAATTTGTATTTTTACGACTTCACATGATTAGTATAAATCATCATCAAAATTCAGCGTAATTTATCTTAACCTAAATATATTGCTGATTGAAATAATTGAGAACAATTATGCAGCTGATAATAATATATCTGAACTTTGTTTAATATATGATTTATGCAAGTAAGACTGACAACTTAAGTTTCGATATGTCTCGCGAAAGTATAATAGATTGACGGTTCCTAGTAATCTTAACAGGTTATCAACTTTTGAAGACCCAATTAATCACACTTAATCTTTGTTTGAAGAAAATGCTCATCGAGCAATGATTAATATAGACTCTTGTAGCTAATTTTTTGAACTTGTTTCTTAAAAAAAAAAAAAGAATTCACAAAATGCACAAATAACTATTAATAAACTTTATAGGAAAACAAAGCATCTGAATAAATATTTATCAAAGACATTGCTAGAAAGCAAAGCTCATATTTATTTTACTCAAATTAACAATTGCCTTTTCATCGAACTCATTCCATATCCCTTAATAACTTCACTTTGATCTTCTTTAACTTTGTAACAATCTCTTTCATATGAAGCCTCTCATTTGGTAACTCCACACAACATTCTAAGCCAACTTCCAAAATGGATAAGACACAATTCTTAGCAGCAAAATGTTCCTTCCCGATAGTGCTCAACAAATTGGTGTCTACAACTTGGTTTAGTGAAGATGATATCGACTCTTTAACCCAACTCTTCAAGCTTCTTTCTCCTGCAAACATTTCATCTGTGGGCCTTTTTCTTGTGATGATTTCCATCAAAAGAATGCCAAAGCTATATACATCACCTTTTGTCGAAACAATTCCTTCGGTTCCATATTCTGTGTATGAATTTCAAACAACATTATAAATATTTAATGATATCTTGATAACGGAAAATTCCTATAAAATATGTGAAACATTATATACTTGCCTGCTATAATTGAACTGGAATTTAATCTAATTGCCTCCTTAAAAAAGTCACATTCAATATGTTTGAAACTCAAATGTTAACAGATATGATCCCTTTTGCTATGCACATGCTACACTTGCATTGAAAATGGAAAAATAAGCACGGAGTTTGATTAAAAGTATCACCTGGTGCCATATATCCAAATGTTGCCATTGTCATGGTTTGTATCATTGAAACCTCTTCACATAAGAGTTTCGCGATGCCAAAATCACTCAAATGCGCAACCATATCTTCATCTAATAGAACATTGTTGGGTTTTAAATCACGGTGAACGACGGGTGTTGCATTACCATGGTGGAGATATTCCAATGCAGATGCAACATCTATCATTATGTTCAACCTTTGTAGGATATCCAAATATTGGTTGTTGGAATACAACCATTTATCAAGACTCCCATTAGGCATGAACTCAAGCACCAACGCTTTGAAATTAAGATCATTCGAGCAACTGCTTATTACTTTGACTAAATTTCTGTGACGAGTGTTGCGGAGAACATCACATTCAACATCAAAGCTCTTAAAAGCTCCTTCTAACTCAAACTTGAAGACCTTTACCGCAATGATCGTCCCATCCGGCAGAGTCCCTTGGAATACTGAACCATAACTTCCATTACCAAGTAACCTACTATCATTGAATCCATCAGTAGCTTGACGAAGCTCGTGGTATGAAAACCGTCTCCACGTTCCTAAAGGTATCATGTCTTCTTGAGGTGACAATTTGTCTTTCCTCCTCCTATTTTGCAAGATAATGATTACCAGAGCCAGAACCAAAATTGTGGAGGCAATTGGCAGAGCTGCATATATTATGAGCTTAGTTTTTGCCTTGGAATTTCTAAGAGGTCTAGTTTTGCAGTTTGGAACATGAAGTCGAGCTGCACCACACAAGGCTTCATTCCCCTTAAATGATTCGATTGTGTAGTTTCCAAATGATCCTCCTTCAGGAATTTCACCTTCAAGTCTATTAAAAGAGACATTGAAATATTTGAGATAACGGAGGTTCTCTAAGGATTTGGGAATCTCTCCAGATAGATTATTTCTTGAGAAGTCCAGGAATTCCAAACTCAACAATTCATCAAAGGACTCAGGAATAGAACCCATGATTCTATTATTGGATAAGGAAAAATGAGTGAGGTCCTTGAGATCTGCAACTCCAGTTGGGATATCACCTGAGAGCTGATTGTTCGACAAATCCAAACTAGTCAAAACTTTCCATTTTCCAATGTCAATTGGCAGTGGACCACTCAGAGAATTTGAAGACAAGTATAGGATGAGGAGATAGTTAAGCCTTGTCAACGTGGAAGGTATTGAGGAGGAGAACATATTGGAGTCTAGAAATAGTTTCCTTAATGAAGCGAGATCACCAAGCAAGCAGGTATTGGTCCAGACAATTGGTTATTGGTCAAGAACAAGAAAGCCAATTTGTTTAGATGACATAACTCAGATGGGATGGATCCTTCCAACTTATTGTTTTCAAGAGCAAGACTTTGCAACTCTTCCAATCCACCAATTGTAGTAGGAACCTGTCCTATCAATTTATTGCCTCCGAGCTCAATGTTTATCAGGTGACTTAAGTTTCCAATTTCATTGGGGATGCTACCCCTGATGTTGCATGAAGAAGCAGAGAACTCTTCAAGAGAACTTGAGAGATTTCCTACCACTCTTGGGAGTTCACCACTAATAAATGGGTTGCTATGGAAAAGAGAAAGCTCATTCCTGAGGAAGTTAAATTATTACTCGCCAGGTTGAGAATCTTTAAATTTCTTAGATTGCCCAGATTATCAGGAATGGACCCTGAAAAGTAATTACTAGACACGTCAAGAAGAGTAAGCTGAGAGGCATTGGAAATATACATTGGGATCGAGCCGGCAAGGTGATTGAAATCAAGATATAATTCCTCCATGTTTGGAAGGAAAAGGCCCATGTTTGATGGAAGATGGCCAGAGAGCTGGTTTGTATCCAAAGAAATCATCCTTAGAGTTGAAATATTAAACACTTGTGGAGGAATAGAACCGGCAATATTGTTAAATGCTAAATTCAACCAGTTTAGATTCTTTAGGTTGCCAATCTCTTGTGGTATTATACCTGCCATAAATTTTATCAAACAAAAATATTAGACAAATATGGAACATTTGCTTGTATTTTATTCTTCTAAGAACATAAAAATAACTCAATTATGATTTTATTAGAGTTTTGTGTGGCCTCAACTGGGAAAGAATGGACTTAAAAGAAAAGAAATATACTATTTGCAATGACTACGAAAAAATTTATAACTATTGTAACATAATCAAAATACAGAAAGCCGTTGAACAAAATTAACCTATCATTAAAAGTTGGAAATAGTTCACCTGTAAAATTGCTATGGGAACAATCAAACAGCCTGAGAAGAGTTAAATTCACAATTTGTTTAGGAATTTCACCTGCAATTATAAAATTCAAATGTCAAAATCAAAATTCATCTTTAGTAAAGATTATAAGAATAAAATAAAGGCTTAATGACTTATTTAATTAGCTCTCCAATTTTATATAATAAAGTCATTTTAACTCCCTATTTAACTTTTTGTCTTTAAACTTGTAATGTTTGTCAAATCACCCCAAAATGGATAAAAAAATCCATGTGCTTGTCATGTACTTATTTTCTTGTTTGTTTATCGTCTTTCTTCTCTATCGGAGACCCATATTTATTTTTATTTGGTACAATCAGAAAATATTTTTATCATTTCTGTATTCACAATTCAATATAAATGGATATTTCATAACATATATATGTCTCTCTTATTCTCAATTTTCTCAGGCAATTTGTTGGAATACTTGAAGAATCGATTCTTTTTTTCGTCTTAGCTTCAATCTTTATGAATGAAAACAAAAGAAAAGAGTCTCTCATTATGATCTAGATTTCATTTCTATGGGTTAAAAGATTAAAATAGTTGGTTGAAAGACCCAACAAAAAGTTGGGTATAGAGGAGTTCAAGGATAGAAATAACCAAAACTCATCTAAGCTACAATACAAATAAAATCCGATCCCTTTCATTTATTTCTTTGTATTCTCTTTCATATTCTATTTCTTCATTCTCTTCTATGTGACTCTCTAGAGTTCATCTAAGTGATGTGCGCAATACAAAGTTCACAGTACAGAACCATTATTGTTCATCCTATTGTCTCGACTCATTCAAAATAAATAAATAAATAAATCTTTTCAAAAATTGAGAATCTCAATGATGTATTGTCTTTTATTTCTTTTTATTTATTAGCCTATCTATAAAAATATTAATGAAACCTCAATTCCTCTATTTGAGCTAGAAGAGAATGTACAAATATTCCTTGAATATTCGAAGTTTTCAACTCTTAACTTTTTAAAATTTAAAAATTTAAAAATATTACTAATGTGATCATCTTTTGGGGTGATTGACAAACAATACAAATTAAAGGGATAAAATAAGCGAAAATTAAATAAAGGGCTAAAATAATTTTTTTATAAAGTTGAAGGGCTAAATAAATCGTTATTCCAAAAGTAAATAAAGCTCCATTAGCAAGGTATTGCACATCATATTAGGTGTCATACACACTTCCAAGTCCAGTAGGAAATTAAAGAATATTTCTCTCATCATTTTCTGGTAGTTTATTCTTCAATCTTCTTTTCAACTATGTATTCAATTAATAAATAAATTTATGTTTTCAATCTCAATACAAGATTGATCTAAATTATTATATTCATTAACTTAATTTCTTTCCAAAAAAAAAAAAATCCTTACTTACATTCTCAAACTACTTAAAAAAAAAAAAAAGTTAACACTTGAAAAAGCTTTAAAAAACGGTTAGCAAGCATGTATTACCTTCAAAGTGGTTCCGATCAATATGGATGTCTCGAAGCAGGCTCAAATTCCCAATTTCTATTGGTAGGCTCCCCTCCATTTGGTTAAACGCTAAAGATAACACTTGTAACTCTTTGCACTTGAATAGACTGGCAGGAATTCTACCAGAAAGCAGGTTAAGACTCCAGTACAATCCTTTCAAATTTGGAAGATGATCAAACATATCTTTTGGGATATGACCAGTGAGATTATTGGAGGTGAAATCGATGATTTCTAGCAAAAGTAAATCACGTGAAACAGAGGGTATGGAACCAGAGAGCATATTGTAGCTTAGATCTATTTCTTGCAACGAAGAGATATTGAAGATGGTGGAGGGAATTGAACCTGAAATCTGGTTTTCAAACAAATACAAGCCCTCTAGCTTTGACAAATAGCCTAAAGAGAATGGAATAACACCTTTGAAGTTGTTTTGGTACAAAAACAACCTTCGAAGTTCAGTTAATGATCCCAACCATGACGGGATTTCTCCACTAAAGGAGTTGTTACCAAAGCTTAAATATTTCAACCGTCGCAAATTGGATAACTGGACAGGTAATCCGCCATAGAAACTATTGTTTGTGACATAAAGAAGAGAAAGGAATGACAAATTTCCCAAGTGAGGTGGAAGGGTGCCTACGAGTCCCAACCCAGTAAGGTCTAGAGCTGTGACTCTACGGTGCTTGGATCCACAACTTACACCAAACCAATTGCAAACAGGGGCAGAGGTTGACCAGTTAGTTGTCAAGACATTTTTAGGATCATGAATAACGTGATCTTTTAACGCTAGAAGAGCTGATTGATCTGTAAGTATGGTGGTTAATTTCATAGAGAAAGTAGGCATAGAAAAATGGAAGATGATAAGAAGAGCTAAGTTGAGGAAAAGTATTCCCCATTTGATTTTGGGTGTTTATCGAGCTACCAACAAAGGCAGAACTGAATTACTAGATAGATAATTTATGTTGTAATTTATTCTTGCAACATTGCAAATTCTTTGAATGTGATTTAGGTAGAAACTACAGTACTTATTATAGGATGTGATAATATGATTATGTAATTATTGCTTAAAAAACTTCTTTCTAAATTTCATTTAATTGCAGTAGTGCTAAGATTACAACTTTTTTTATTAAATTATTTTAGATTAGTGAAATTATTAGACAACGAGATAAATTTTTATCAGATAGGAAGTGACAAGTGAGCAGTCACTACCAAGAACATAAACAACCCAATCACTCTCTTAACTAACGGTATCTAAACACTAATCGTTGTTTCTATTGACTAAAAGAATTTTCAACAAAAAAGATGTTGACTTAAAATTAAAATAAACCATCAAATTTCTTAGAACATTCAATGAGGTTGAAAGATTTTATTTTTAATTTTTGTTATTTTGGAATAATTTTTTTTTTCTAATTTTATGAAAAAATATATTTTAACTTTTTATTCAATTTTTTATTCTTTTAGTCCTTAAACTTACGTTGTTGTTTGTCAAATTATCCCAAAATGAATGAAAAATCAACGTTTGTTAACTTTGCTAATGTGCCACATGTGGATTGTCATCGGGATGTCAAGTTGGAAATTAATTAATTTTTTTAAAATTTAAAAATTTAGAAAATATTATTAATTTATTTTTAAAATACTAAATTTTATTTAAAAAGTATAAAATTATAAAAAATATTTTTATTTTAAAAATTAATTAATTGCTAACGTGGTACATTAACTTTTTTATTCATTTTAGATGATTTGACAAACAATACGGGTTTAAAGGTTAAAAGTGACGGAAAATTAAATAAAAGGCTAAAATAAATTTTTTCTAAATAAATTCGGAGCGCCAAAAAATTCATCATACTTTTTTTTGTCCTATCAATACGCTTAACAACATGCCACCATAATTTTGATTTTCTCTGGCAAGTCTGTATGCCATAGGTTTTTTAGGAAAGCTTTGTTTGTAATTTCATTAGTATCGTCATCTAGACTAGAGGTATCTTTCAGTAGCCTTCTGTAACCACTCCTCACAATATACTCTCTTGTTACCTCCCCACTCCATACCCTATTGTCCTCTCGTGGATGTCTCGCTAGAGGAATTTGCAAGATAGTTTCTACCTCTTCCCTTGTAAACAAAGAGGTAACAAGATCCTCCTTCCATTGTCTCAGATTAGATTCACTCAGCTCTTCCACCTTAACTATATTGTGATCTCAAACTAACTCCTGGATTTTTTTTTATCCTTCAACCCAAGGAACCAAGCATCCTGCCACTCTCCAAGCCGTTCCATCTTATAGTAGTTGCTTCGTCGCCCATACGCTCCTCCAAGTATAAGAAGGATAATTACCTAACTTTGGTTGCATGAAATCGACATTGGGGAAATATTTAGCTTTTAAAGTTCTAGCTAATAACGAATCATGATAATTCATTAAACACCAACCCTGTTTTGCAAGGGCTAAATTAAACTTGGATAAATTTTTAAACCTCATTCCCCCATCTTCATTTAGTTCACACAATTTATTCCAATTGCATCAATGAATCCCCCTCTTTCCTTTTTGCTTCTGCCACCAAAACCGACTTATAGCCTGTTCCATGTCATGACATAAAGAATTCAGTGGTAAAAAACAAAACATAGCATAAGTCAGAATTGATTGCAGTACACTCTTAATAAAAACTTCCTTCCCTCCTTAAGGAAGTATTTTAACACACCAATTATTTATTTGTTCTGCAATCCTATCTTTCAAACCCTGAAAGGTCCTTCATTTTTGCCTCCCCACAGCATTCAGGAGCCCCAAAGACTTCTTTGGATCCATCAAACAACGCACCCTTAGTAATTGAGCTACTAAGTCCTTTGCATATGCAGAATTATTTGAACTAAAAAAATAGTGTTGATTTCTCTAAGTTGATACTTTGCCCTGAATATTCTTCATACTTCTGCAAAATCCTTCTAATCTCATTTGCTCGCTTTTTCGTAGCTTCACCGAACAAAATACAGTCATTCACAAAAAGCAAATGAGTAATCTCAGGATCCCTTCTACATACCTTGACACCCTTTGTTCTCCCCTCCCCTTTCACCATCCTCATCAATGTCGACAATCCCTCCCCACAAATTAGGAATAGATAAGGACTTAGCGAATCCCTTTGTCTAAGGTTATAACCTCCCTAACCCGGCCTAGACGTTATGACCATATTGAGAAGGCTACATTAGCCATCGAAATGGCTAAACAGACTATTTGACCTTTGAAAATCCTTAACACGCAACTAGTTTTAAAGAAAACCGTTATTGGTGATCCAAGTTAGATAAAACATTCGTTTATTGGGTTTTCTTACAAAAAACCCTAATTTTTTTCTAACTTTAGAAAAGTCATCACCCTTGAAATTAATTAACATTAAAACATTCATTCAATTAGGCCATCTTTACTTTATTATTGTTGTCATGTTTTAGAAGACTAATTGTTTTGACATTTTGTTTCACAAAAATTGAATCTTTAAAATGTAGTGGAAAACTATTATTCATATCATTTTGGAAATCCAATTGCCTTATCAATTTGTTTTTCAAAACGGTTAATTTGTAACATAGCGAAAAATTGGTGATCAATGTTAGTTTTACTTAAGTCATATATCATGCAATTATTAGTTATTAAGCTTCAGTAATATATGCATGCACAAAATCCCCCCTTAAATAATTAAGCCACAGACCCAATACATTAAAAATTACAATCCAAAACCAAGAAAGAACTTATTAAAAATACTTATTTAAAAACAATCCGATGTCCGAGGTGATACCCCGTATGCTGGGTCTGATCCTAGTCACGAGCATTACCTGAGAAGTTTTGAACTATGGGGTAAGCTAAACTAACTCAGTGTGAGTCTATAACAATATAATCACACAAACATTCATACAAAAAACAGTCATTAATCCAATACCATTTGATTTAACACAATACAATACATAGCATAAATGAGTTAATTAGCTCAGTGTAAGTCTAAACCATAAGCACATTCAACCATTCAAGCAAATGTCGTTCACCAAAATTATTGTGGCATCACAACCATAACATAAATATTTTCATTCATAAGTGTCATAAACATATCATAATGCATAATGAATTCCTACCCAAACCATCCGCTACACACCACGAGTTCCCCAAAACCGTCTGTCAAACTCCAAATATTGCGAGCAAAGCTCGATGTGGTTAAACCACCATATAAACATAATGCAGTTATATTGCCATTTTACATTAAGTGCGATAAAATAGTCATTCTTCACAGTACACTTAGTATAGTGCATTGACTACATAAAATATGGACTTAATATGCCGTCAGAACTCTATGGAACTCCTCCGTCAACCATAATAACCCACCTCATGCACATGCGATATGTCATACAGTATTTCAATCAAATGCACGCTTCATACATATTCTTTTAATAGCATAGATTACATGTCATCATTATAACGTTCACATATCAATCGTTTAGTTTCACCAACAATATGGTGACATTTAATCATATCATCAATCATTAACATTATGGAAAAATATTTCCAGTGCATGTATAGCAGTTTTTTCATTCAATACTTTTCATGGCATTTTACCCAACAATATTTGGGGCATTCAATATCTATTTCCAAAATAACACATGTTATACATACAATCAGTCACACATCATACCAATAAACCTTTGATATCAATATCAAACAATTAACTATTCAGTCAATCAAACAATTTTGCAAACATGCCATTTAGACAAGACCAGTAACGTACTTGATTTAGCCACTTTAACACATTCACTTAGTCAATTAACTAAGCCCAACCAGCAAGCTTAATCCACATTTAGACCATATATATAATATTACCAAAACATTCAAGTTAACAAGTTAGGACCCATACATTAATTTTCACTCTACTATAGCACACTTGCAAAATTGCGGTTTCCCTTTAAGACCTTAAAATGAACCTAAATAAAATATCATTATTTTATCAAATTGATATACCGCTTAAACAACCCTCAAACACCCTTTTATGGGTTCAACCCAATCATCACAACCATAACAATTTTTCAGATCTAAATTAGCTAGGTTTCTTACATTGGTTTGATGCGAAACGCACGTGCGAACGTCAACGGCTTCACTGTTGATTTGGGGTATTTAGATCAGCACCTAACACAATTAAATACTGAAAATCAGTAGCTATTCCATCATTAAAATCTTAATCCAGCCAATTATCGATTTCCCTAACAATTAAATCGAATTACGCACTAGCCCATAATCAACCACACTTACGCTTCCCGAATTGTCAAATTTGAGTCGTCGAATGATCAAGATTGAGGGTGGATTTGGATGGGCGATTGGGTGCGGTGCGGTGCGTTTAACTTACTTTTTGTTTCACGCTATAGTACCGTTACAGTATCTAATCTCACTGCCACCGCTGTTTTTACACTAACCACAGGTAAACGCACCGTCTATCCAAACTCACCCTGAATTTTTCTTAAATCACACATGATTAAGGCTGATTAGGAAGGGTTTAAGAAACCAAGATATTTTTGGAAATAGGTAGGAAAAAATTAAAGAAAACAGCAACCCCTTTTGTGCCTTTAGGCACAGCGCACCACCACCAACGGTGGCAAATTGGGGTTGATTTAAAGAGCCAATTGAAATTACTTTTAAAGGCTGGAAAAATACCCATAAAATCATTATAAATTACCCTAATTCCAGATTTATAAATTTAGGTATTTCCTTGAAATATTCATCAAAAAAATTAAAGAAAATAAGCACTTACACTAGCTAGATGAAATGGGCGATAATGGAGCTTCTTGGGCAACAATAAAGATCGTTCTTGGAGATTAAAGATTTTAGATTTATGATTGGAAAAATAAAGAAAAATGACAGCAAAAAGGAGGGAAAAGAATGGTGCAAGAACTGGTTGCAAAAAGAAGAGAAATTGATGGTGAATCTTGGTGGCTTGGGCGGCGGCACACAAGGAAAGAAATAAAGAGAAAGAAAATTAAAGAGAAAATAGGAAAGGGTGAACGACTAGGGTAGGGAAAAGTTGAATTAAATGCTAAATACAAAAAAAAAAAAGTTGTATTTATAGCTAGGGTTTAAGGCTTGGGCAACACAAAATAAAGAGGATGAGGAATTTTAGCAAAAATTAAGCTATTTTACAAAGGAATGGATTCAAACTTGTGACGTTAATCTAATTACATTGCTTCCTTATTTTTCTTTTAACCAATAGGCTAATAGCTCATCCTTGAAATAATTTTACCAGTTTTAAACAAAAAATTTGGGATGTTATAGATTTGAGGCAAAATTTGTATAATAATAAAAATGGTGCGAGGGAAGGAATTTAAACTTGAGTTTCAATGAACGTTTCACTAAAAATTAACCAACAAACTAATACATCATTTAAAAAACAAAAAAAAAATCAAAAATCTAAAAGATATGGGCGTGACCACTCCCTCTTGATTCACTAACCCGATTCTACTAACCCCCGACTTTTGGGATGTGACAAAAGCCCTTTGCCAACTTGAATTTTTCTCCCATCTCTCCATTAAAGCACACTGAGTACGACACCAAAGAAATACATGTTATAATCAAATCCACCCACGCCCTCTCAAAACCCATTTTCAGCATCATCTTGCACAAGAAACCCCCCTCAACCCTATCATAAGTCTTACTGTTATCAAATGCACTCTTACAAATAATGTTCCTCACTTAAATAGATTAAGTGATCACAATTATCTATACAATCACCTATACAAGTCTCTCAATTATATATAAATTTCAAGATTTGCTAACATAATGTATATCTATATCAATCGTTATTAAACAACAACTAAATTAGTTAAATACAATATTATAATAATAACAAATAAGGTAAACAAGGATCGTTGGTAGCTAAGTCTTCAATATTCTAATCTGATCCAACTTCCTTGATCCAAGCAATTAGATAGACATGATCTAATCTGATTTGATTCAATCCAATCCAATTCCTTAAACATGTTTTCTGAAGTGATATGATTTTATTGATGGGCTAGATACAATCCACAATATCAGTATAGCTCAAAAATCCGATTCAATACATTGTCAATCACATAAATATGAAAATAGTTCAACCAATGCAGTGCTTCAGGAAGTGGTGCTTCCTCAAGCACATCTCAGTCATTCCAAATTTTTTAACAGTCTTCCCCTTTGACAATTTGTTGAGCAAAACATATACAACACGTGAAGCTATATCATCAAGTAACTTTAGCTCCCCTTAGCATATTTCCATTATTTCCAAAAACTTATCTTAGAAAATAATTAAGTAAATTAACCATCAATATCAAGTTTGTGTTTTGCACCGATAATCAACCAACCATAATTATAACTAAGTAAATAAAACAAGGAAATAATACATCAACAGTAAAAGTCATTTGTTCACAAGGAATAAAGTTTAACAGTAGTATATCATCGAGTAGAAAATGAAGGATTACATTAATCCAAAAAAAAAGATAGTAGTTCACAAAATAACTCCCCCAACAACAATAACACCCCCCTTAGGTCAACTAACTTGTCAAACTATTCATCATCAGGAAGGGCAAGAAGATCAGCTTGCATGGCCTTTTGTCCGTGAATTACTTTTTTATTATTTTGGCCTTTATATGCAACCTGTTTACATGTCTCTGATTGAACTGAATGTTAGATTTAGCTTAGCAGTAATCTTTTGCTTAATGAATGATGGGATGGATGTGGTACTTGCAATATTAGGCTCATCCAGAGGTTGAGCATCTTCCTCCTCCTTTGCATTATCTGACTTAAATATGAAGTTTCTTTGGTTGGATCATTTACAATGTGTTTCCCTTTTAACCATTTGTGAAGAAATTTCAATTTTGGCATAGACTTCTCAAATTGTTCTGTTGCTCGAACAATTCGAGGATTTTAAGTGTGCAACACTAGGAAGATAAGGGAGGGGAATGACAACAAATACCAAGGGTGTACCTTTTCAGCATTCTTTACAATCTCATCAAAAGTTATCTAACCTAGGTTGAATTCGACCATCTCCACTGCCTTTCTCAGTATAATGGCCACTCTTTTACTCACTAAATGTCTCTAACTATTAGGAAACTTCCTAATGGCGTTTGCATACAAAGCAACATATACAATGCAAGACTAATGACATATTTTAACCAAAATATAATGACCCAAAATCTATATAGCTATATATTAGAAGTACCTTTCTCCCAACTCTTTTCTTTTTCATTTTATGAGAAATGGTTAATTTTCAATTTAGGTCTATGTTTAAATTTGAGATTTAATTCTTATACTTTAATATCTAATATAATTTGGTCTCTATATTTTTATAATTTTATTAATTAGTTCAAGTAAATAATACCATTACCTTTTCAATTAAAATATTACATAGTTATATATAATTTGAAAGCGAATCTTTAAATCCATAAACTTGAGAGATTGAGTTCTTATAAATAAAAGTTAGACTACTAAATTCCAAATCTACGAAGTGTAGAGAGTGAGTCATGGTTTTTGAACTAATCAAATCGGCCAAGGTACCAGTCTGGAGAGGCATCAAATTGGTTGGCCTGTGAACCGTTACAGGTTAGCAAAACTAGGCTAAAAAATGATTGAATCATTTTAAAAAAAATATTTTTATTTTTATGTTTTTTAATGATTTAATTAATCGAACCATACGAACCAGTATCTAACTAGTTCAACTACCATTTTAATTCTAAAAATTTTGCTTAAAGTATACTTAATCTTTAAATTTTTACTCTACAATTTGACATAAACAAATAACTAATCCAACATGAAGTATGAGTAAACTATACTAGTGTCAAAACTAAATTCCTTATTGAGCCATCAAATTTATGAGAAATAATTTTTTTCAAAATAAGTAAATTCTTTTCCTATTAAAAATAGATCATAAAAATGATTAAATGTTATTAATTAAAATTAATTTATTATTAATTCATATATTAAAATAAAATAAAATAAATAGTACTCCTATATTATTTAACAATTACACATATATTTTAAAATATGTTTTATGTTTTTTTATTTGAAATTAAATTTAGATGCAATTATTTGTAATTATATACAAAAAGTATAGTTGGTTAATTATAGTAATTGGTGGGTCTCATCAAGTTAGGTGTAATTAGAGTACTCGAATTATACTTTTTTTAATTCTTAGAAAGTGGGAATTGGAGTAATTACGCTGATAATTACACTCACATTCAATTTTTAAAAATTTATAAAAATTATATTTTAAGCATAAATATGTATGAGTGTTTGGGATGATTATGACAAAAAAAATTATATTATGAAAATATTTTGTGTATTTTATAAAATTATAACAAGTTTTTTTTATATTATTTAGATCATAAGTTTTTTTTTATAATTTGCCCAAAAAATTCATTATAAAAAATAAATTGTATGTTATAAAAGTGTTATAATATATTTATTTATTTATAAAATGTTATGACCAAATATCTACATAACCCATTTATGTGAAATGTATTTATTTTCATAAAGAACAAAGTCACGTGCAAACTCGAATAGTCACGTGCAAACATGAAGCACTGGTATCCCTATGTTAATTACCCGGTAGCTCTACAAGCAATGGCGGGAAAACCAGAGCCCTTATTAGAGGGAAAATCTCCCAAATCTGATTTCAAAACCCTCCCAAGAGGGAAAAAAAAAAAAAAAAAAAAAAGAAAAAAGGAAGAAGAAAATGACTCAAATTGAAACTCTAGGTATTCTTGAAGAGATCCAAGCTCTCGTCTCCGATAAACTTCAAGTCGTAAGTTCTGTTATCTTAGATTTTTTTTTTTTTTTTTACTTTACTTTCGTATTGGCTTAATTCGTTGGTTGCTTCCAGGATTTTGGTAATAGTACTATTCTCTTTTGTCAATTTTTATTTTTTGTTCTTTCCCTCTTGTGGTAATAAATTCATGGGTTTTTATCCATTTTCTTGCTTTTTTTACTGATTTTTTTATTGCATCAATTGGTTTCTGGGTCGGGGTTTTAAATGGAGTCTCTTTTGATTACATAGGTAACTAGCAGGAAATTCCTTCCTATTCCCTTTTTCATGTTATTTGTTTGTGTCTTTATTTGATAGATTTTTGGATTAAAGGAATATGGTAATTTTTAAAGTAAAACCAACTGAATTTACAACTCTTCTTTAGAGTATGAATTATTCACTGGAAAATGAAATTTCGATTTGGTAAGATGGTAATTCTGTTCCAAGGAGGATTTGTATAGTATACAGTTCTTGGAAGAAGTGATTCGTTGTTTGCAGTTTGAAAGGAGATTTTTATAATAAAAAAAATGTAGTAGGACCATATTTGGCCTCTCCTTGTATTATCTTCCCGATTTATATGCTTAAATAAAATTATCTTGGAGGAATTCTATGATAATTCAGGTCAATGAAAGTACTCTCCTTTTATTTGTAGGCTAGAATTTTTGTTCAAAGCAAGGACTTTACATAAAATATTTTTTTTTTCCTGCTTAACTCAAAGTGAATTTCTTTTCAGGTATCCTACAAATGGTTGAGTCGTAATTTTCTGGTCTCATCCAACGTTGCAAAGAGGTAAAATTCTCCCGCCAAGAATGTAATTAAAGTTTCCATGCACTTAAGTAGCCATGTACATCAAGAATCATATAGATAATGTTTTCCAACTCACCGATAGTTGTACTTAGATTGCTTGCTGAGTTTGTTGAGAAGCATGGAAGTGGATTAGAAGTTGTATATAGTTTGTCTGGCTGGTTGAAGAACTCTCCATCAAACTATCATATTCAGCTTGTAACAAGACATAAACTTTCAGGTTAGACTTCCCATGGAAATTTCATCTGGTTCTACTTATTCTAATACGTCTGCAGTTAGGGTGTAATAGCCTTTACATGTGTGATTGTGTAAAAGTTGCAGGATCATATTTCATGGAATAGATGAACTACATATAGTAGGGTAGTCATGGTCAAAGTAGATTGTAGTTCATTCAACTGTGATATCCATTATATCTACAATGCGAACTTGAATCCACATTCTTCCTCATGATTTTCTCCTATAATTCCAAGTTTATATATATTCCCCGTTAAAAGAAGAGAGTTATTTTCTTAGAAATCTTCATTCACTTGACTAACTGACCTGTTATTCCTGTTTCATAATTAAGGCTCATGAAGGAGCATTTGCAACTGTATAATGCAAATTTAAGTACAGTTATATACAAGAAACAGGATAGTTGCTTTTCACATTTTATTTAACTTCAACATTTTCAGTATTGCTGGAAAGCTTCCTTCATATCAGTTTCCTTTTACTTGGAAGTTACCTTTTATCAAACCATGCCTCCTCCATGTGAATAGAGAAGTATCAAGTACATTTTCAATATTGCCAATATACTATTGAGTTTATCAGTGTTTTAAGATGCTTTAGTTGGTTTTTGGTATACTATATTAATCCTCTAGATGTTTGTCTTCTTGTGCCATAATAATTTTACGTTGTTGGGCTATCAAAATTAGGTAAATGATTAATGGAAATTCTTTTTTCTGAATTTCTTGCAGAAGCCAAGCAAGAATATGATGGCAATTGCAGATCTGATGTCTACAGTGTGCAAGTTTGCATCCCAGAGGACCCAGCTGCAATTTGGAATACTGAATTTCTACAAGCTGAAGAGCTCTTCAAGCAGCCTGCCCCAGTGGATAATTGCTTGAGAGATAATAGGTATCCTACTTCCGTAAAGTAATCATCACAGCACAAGGAGAAAATTATATTTCAATGTTCCATTAGTGATTCCTCCGTGTTAATCACTTTTTGCTGGTCCTTGTAGTTTCCATTCAGATGTTTAGTTACTTATCTATACATTTAGTGGAGGCTCAAGTAGCCTGTTTGTATACAGACACTTTTTTGGAATAGAAAACCACACAAGAGTAATAGTCTGGTTTGGGGGCAGGGGCTGATGGGAGGGGTTGGGTGAGTCAAGAGACATGAAGTCAGCCATATAATTCTAAAATCTAGGTGAAAGTCACATGCTAGTTCCTTATCAGATGAATATTTACATCTGTCTGTCATGTGTATATCTTATCCTTAATGTTTTCTTCAGGTTCTGTGGGATTTCAGCTTCATTTGTCAAGCGCAATGTTGATGGAACTCCCGCAAGGGTTGCTGCTGCACAACCAAATAGTGCGGGAATCTCAGGACCATCCAAACAGAATTCTTCTCAAACCAACGCAGCTTTACCATCTCAACAAAATAAAGTTCTGCAATCAAGCTCAAAAGTTGCTCAGCATACTCCCATTATGGTAAAAGATGTCAAAAGTGATGGTATTGGTGAAGTCCATAATCTGGCCGTCAAGCCTTCTACTGATAAAAAGAAAACTACTTCCTTGCCTTCTAATAAAAACAAAGATCAGAATGGTAAAAGTTCCACTGGAAATGGAGGTTCGTTAGCAACTTTATGGGGTCGTGCGTGTACAAAACCAAAGTGCAGTTCTGTGCCAGAAGTTGGTAGCGATTCCATCCAAAATTTCAATGGTGTGTACTAGAGTTTCCTTGTTATATGAATTTCTTTAACTGCATTCTATAAATTATAAAGCAAACTTGTATTCATCAACCTAAGACTCAAATTACTTGAGTGGTTCTGCTATTTAAATTTCTTCTTTTCTTTTATATTCATAGCTGACTGGTTTTCTTATTTTTGTAATTTCCTTTTAAATTACTAGGTACTGCGGATGCACAAATTTGTGCTCGTGAAGCAGTAGAAGACGAGAACAGTGACCTTGACGCTTATGAGGTTAATTTCAGGAGAGCTTCTTATGGTGAAGGCAATAAGAAGCGGAGGGTAGTTTTTGATTCCTCAGATGAAGATGAGAATGAAGATGCTGTCAATCTAGCTTCACCTGATCTCCCTAAAAGGAAATCACTTTTAGGTTCAGAACAAGATTCTAAAACTTTGGTTTCAGAGAGGCCCAATTCAATTGTAGACAAGCCAAACAAGGATGAAGTGAATATTAAGGAAGAGACAATGACTGATGGAGAACCCAATAGATCATTGAGGGAAGAAACTTCACTTGTCAGCAAACGCACAAATGGTAGAAATTCTGTGGTTAAGCTTGAGAGCCAGCTTCCTGAAACTGCTCCAAATAAGATGGATGAAGTGACTGATGCTGCACCCAATTCACCTAAAAGGAGGAAGGTGATAAAAACACATATCGATGACCATGGAAGAGAAGGTAAATCCAATGCCTAGCCTCTCTCGGAGAGTGCTGTTTTCCTTTTCTCCCACGTCAGTTCATCAATTTAGATAATTTCATGGCATGAGAAATGGAAATTGGTGTTTGTACATTTGTATCCCCCTTTCCCCCTTAAATGCAATAAACTGAAGCAAGCAATAATAGTAGTGCTAATTCAACAGAGTATATCTTCTCATATATTCTTTTTCATTTATGTTAATATTAGTAAATGAGGTAGTTTGGGAAGGCGAGGAGACAGAGGTGAAGAAAGTTGAAAATCATATGCCGAAGAAAGTTGGAAGTGGAACAACCAATGCTGAAGCCAATACTGTTACAAATACCACTAACAGGTTATGCTATTTTCTGTTTATTTTTATTTCTGCTAGTTCTCATGTTGCTGTTTAGCAGAAGTGCATTTGACAATTGCTTATCATGTCCTTTTCTTTTTGCCATGAAGTGCTTCTCTAAGCCAGTACATCTTTGATTGAAAATTAACCAGCTGTTGGTTTTAATCGTATTTTCCTGCTAGTGAACATTATGTTTAGTTGTACAGGTTTCCAGGTTGGGGCAGTGGTTTAGTTGACATTCTAGTTATTTGAAACTCAGCATCCAAATATGTATAATCTTTTTCAGGATTCTCACTTTGGACAACCGATTTAATCTCTCATGTTTCCTTGTTTTTCTCCCTCTTTCCTCCTGCTATACATGAGAACCGATAAAACTAAAGCCTAATTATTTCCCGAAAATAGGTCCTAGGATGAAGGGTTAACAATCTTTGCTAGAACATCAAAAAGGAAATAAGCCAACGGGGATTCCTGTTACGGTTTTAACTATAATTCATAGTGTTATCGTATAAAATTGTGTAGCCCAACTGTAGGGGACAAAAGATGAAGAAAACAGTGGAAAAGTGGGAGAAGGGATGGTTTAATCTCCCCTCTACAATATGTAATGCTTTTACTACTTCAAGCAATTGAAATATAATTGTTAGGTTACTAAGCTGTGTTGTTAATAAGATTGATAGCCTTCATTGACGCCAATATTTGCTTCTATCATGTAGATGTTTTATTTCAATTTACATTTTTAGTGGGAAATTAATAGTTAGTGTGGCAGGGTGGTCTTAACTTTTCAAGTTGTCGGTGCAGGCCTACTGCACCCAAAAGGTCTCCTGCTGTTGGAAGCACTGCACCATCTAATCCTGGAGGCAAAGCCAGAAACAAGAAGGCTGGAAATGCAAAGGATCCTAAGCAAGGCAACATTCTGTCTTTCTTCAAAAAGGCTTGATCAGTGAAACCAGCAAGCAACTGAGCTGGAAATGCATTTCACGTATATTTTAGTGTATTATTATGAAGATGTATACTACATGTTCATGCAGGATAGTCTGATAGAAGGCTTCCATATATGAGGGATTTAACATGACTAAACGCTGTTTGATTCTATTTCTTTACCTTTTGGAATGAAGAGCAGTGCCTAAAGAATTCTTTTATGATTCGACAATTTGTTTTTCATTGAACAAAAAATTTAACTTTCATACAAGATATTATGACATTGCATTGATTCAACTCAGTTATTTAATTCGTTTTGGTAAAATCTTATACATGGTCTTCTGGCCCAAACAAGGGCCAAACAAAACTATCTCTACACAAAAGCTCAGAGAAGAACTGTGACATCTTGATTGAAACCAATGTTTATGTCTTTTGATCATTTCATCAGAGAAACTTACAGCAACCTAGTGAACATCGAAAGTAAACACAAGTTAAAAAGGAACATAAGTGAGCGGCCCTAAGTTCATAAAGGGGTTTGAAGAAGATGAGAGAATCATATACATGATTTACATTAAACCTTTGCGTGCATTGCACTCTGTATTCTCTCTATTTTCAACTCTCTCGGATCAAATTGGTTGGCTCACTCAAAACGTACTTTGGTAGTTCATACTTGGCACCTGCAAAGAAGAGTTAGTGAAGGCATGTTAGAAGAAATTTCAAGCCGGAATATGTGACATTTTCAGAAAGTTAACTATTTCCAAGGAGGATGAATCATAGGGGTGTTGAAGGAGGCTTGACTGGTTTTCAAGTTTTGATTCAACAAGGTTTCATTACCTCTTTCATCGTAGCAGATAGTTAAATCGGCAGATTGCACTATGACCCCTGCACTGTCCACAATAGCTTGAGCAAATGTTAAATCCTGTTTAGTAGCAGCTTTAAGTGCATCCCAGATCTCTAGCGTCCAGGAAGTTGACATTTACATTCCAGATCCATGTGAAGATAACCAAGTTATTAACATATAAACAGATTAAAAGTAAATATGCTTTATAATAAGTAGACGGCACCATAGCTTTTTCAGTTCACTTTCAATCATTTACTTCTAATGTTCTGTTCTACAATAAAACTAGATTGCATTTTAGCAAAGAAACCATATTTCCTGATGAGACCAGAAATTGAAGACATACAGCCTGTGATATTTATTCCAATATTTAAATGAAAAAAAATGGTATTATTATTTGAGGTTTCCTGCTTGGTTCTCTCTTTTCTTCTCTATTTCTTTTAAACTCTGTCCTTAGTTAATCCAGTATTTTTCTTTGATTTTCCTGCAACTCCTATTATTCTTTTTTTTTCCTTCCTTGGAAGACATACTTCCATCTTGCAATCATAATACCGTTCAGTAGTCAAATATTAGAAAACCGACTACTGTTATTAAGTACTGAGAGTTCGTACTCAGTCTAGGGATTTTCAAAAATCATTGTAGGCTTTTAGTAAGCCTGATTTTGGTTAAAATAAGTGTAACTAAAAAGGCTGTTCTCCTAAAACACAAGCGTCATAAGGGTTACAAACTGTGTCATCTTTAACTCAATATGACTTACCCTGCCATTGTATTTAAGTTGGCAGGAACTCCTAAATACAAATGTTTAGTTTGGAAATCACATCTATGGAGAACCTTCCAATGAAACCTATAGTTCCAGTTAATGACTCCATTCTAATCAATCAAACACTAAGTCTAATAAAATAAATAAATAAAGCTAAAGCCAACACCAACAACATTATAAATCATAAGAACATTGCTAAGAGGAACCTAAAACCTGCTGAATACACATGTTTTTCTCTCAGTTTTTCTTTTATTTTCCTTTTGGGCTATAAAATTGAAATTAGGCTGAATAGTGAAAGAGTTGGTCTACCTAATTTATATTTTCCAGTTTCTGTTGATTCACATGCATGCTCAAGTAATCTTAGTGGTAACCAAAGCTCTTAACATTGTATATCAGGGCCAAGGAACTTAAAATGAACAAGAAAATAACTCACTACATGAATCCAAGTATCTAACTACAATAATTTCATATCTACAATTCTTGGTCTGACTTCAGAACCAACTTGAAATGGCATATATCATTTCACTTGATTCAGTTTTCCATAGAAACAGATCCCCACCTAAGTAGGAAAGCATATTGGCGGATCAGTTGCCTTTATCAGATTATCCACTCAGTGTTTCAGCATTTTCTGAATTTCCCCTAACTCATATAGTAAAGGAGAAGAAAAAGACCTTTTCCATTTGGTCAACTCGAGATCAACAAAATTTCTTCTCACCCACAAAATTGATAATTGTGGAAAGATACTCGTAATCTTATGCATGGAAACCTAACGGTTGATTTCTAGAAACAAAATCATTACTGGTTATATGTCATAGGTACTACCTTTACTGCCACCATAATGAGGTGCAGTGTCCCAAAACTCTTCACGCATCTGCTCAAGTTGAGACTTCGTTATCGGCTGAGGATGTTTCCAGGGCTTTGGCTTCCGGATCTTTTTCACATTCCCTATCAGAGCCAAAAGAGTTCACTATATCATTTACTACACATACACTTCGAATGCAAATCTAAAAGCATGATTTCATACTGCATGTTTGCCAGAAAGAGTTAGTAAGTTAGTTAGCGGATGGTAAAAAGAAACTAACCACCCAAACACTCAAGCACTACTTCTTTTGAAGCTAGCATGCTTGGAGCTCAAACTAGGAAAAAGTTTCCTACGTGATAAGAATCCAGCACTTAATCAATCGGTTTATATAGCCATGCTGAAGAGGCATTCAGCAAGTCCCGGATTAGAATCCTAGCATCCACTATCCCTTCTCTACGCAATGTGAGACCATCTTTGGACTGAAAATAAAGTTTCCTATATGATTGTGAATTGTGCTAAACTGATCCATTGTCATACATATGACAATAGCATGAATGAATATATAATTATATAGCCCATTTCATGCAGCCAAGGCATTAGTCCTTTTTCTTTTTCATAATTTGATCATCAATCTCCAAACTTTCAACTATTGAATCTCGATACAATAGAAAAATACTAATAAATAAATTAACAATGTAGTTGCTTGCAACTCCAAAAATGCAAATTTTCTTTATTGAAAAAGCTAAATGGAACACATTAGAAAAATTTCAGAAACATCTGGAAAACAAATTGAGTACAAATTGCAAGCTAATAATAGAACATTCAAATCATCATCCCAAATTTAGCCCCATTTTTCTTCTACTTTCTCTTTTTTCAGTCTATAACAACAAATTTTCTTCTACTTTCTCTTTTTCAGTCTATAACAACATTATTTATACTATGAAAAGGAATAAGTCAGAAATTTCAATCTTTTAGCTGTTACATGAATATATAGATGATAGATATTTCAATCATTGCTCCAACATTATGGTTTGTTTTTGTTTTTATATCATCCATAGGAAAAAAAAAAAAAAGAGACTATAATTACCACACAATTGAATAACCAAAATGCTATCTATCTCTTAAAATGAACGAAAAAAACACTATAAATTGAAACAAAAATTTTAAAAATAAAAAGAAATTCAAGCGGAAGCCTTTTAGCTGCTTAGGAAATATCAGAAACTTTACTTGTTCAATATACCATTTAACTAGCTTAACTCCAAAGTTTTCTAGAGCTCAAATAAATCAAAGATGTTGTCATTGTTTTTCAAGCTTCCAACTTTCCCGACGATTTTCTCAGCAACCAAACAAGAAAAACCAGAAGAAAAAACAAAGTAAAATACACTCACCGTCTCCTTTGGCCGGCGTCGATCCAGCACAGCCCATTCCACTTTTCTTCTAAAAGCCCAAAATCTTACAATTTTCGAAAGCCAGAAAAGGAATTTTCTCTATGTTTTCAAAGCAAATTCTTGTTGATTGAAATTTGACTGAAGTCAAAGTTGGTCTGAGAAGAGAGAAAAGGAGATGAAATGTGTTCCGGTGATAAAGCCTGTGATTTTCCGGCGACTTCAATTAAATTCTTAAAAGAGAAAAAAAAAACACAAGTGATTTGTTCAAGGATTAATATATAGATTTGCCCCTAAACTTTGCACTTTTCTCAAATTGGCACCTAAAATTTTTTTATCACATTGATTCCTAAAGTGGCATTTGTTACTCAAATCGATCCCTATCATTAACACCAAATCCATCCCTATAACCTTAGTTTTTTAACCTTTGAACTCGGCAATTACTAACCCCTAAATGTTTTTTTAATCATATTGACCTTAAAGTTGACATGCATTATACAAATTCATCCCTACACTAATACAATTTGTTTTTGAAGAATCTGTTACGTGGACAAGTAGGGGGCGACACGTGGAGAAATAAGGAGAGTATACGTGGATTCATCTTTAATTATTCTTAACAAATTTTAAAAAAAATCTTAAAATTTAAAAAAGTTAAAAAAATTTAAATTTTTTAAAAGATATTATAAATTATAAAACTCCAAAAATTGATTATATAAAAATTTAAAATAAAAAATTAAATTTAAAATTTAAAATTTAAAAGCTTACTCTTTAAAAATTCAACTTAAAAAAAAAAATAAAAATAATTTTTTAAAATCTAAAAATATATAACAAATAAAATTTAAAAATATTAAAAAATAAATAGTCAATTTTTAAAAATATTATAAAAAAATTGATTGGGCGTTGGCTGAAGTTAACCAAACTTGACCAGCATTGACCGACGCTGATAAGGAGTTGACAAACGTCAAACGGTCAATTTTTATTTCTTTAATATTTAAAATATTTTAATTTTATATTTTTACAATTTCTTGTAATTTACTAAAAATCTAACCAAATTTATTTATTTTGAATTTTAAACATTTTTGTGACTTTTTAACTAATTTTTATTTTACTTTCAATTTATATATTCTTTTTTATTTTCATTTTCAATTTATATATATATATTGAAGTTTTATAATTTATATATTTCTTATTTTTTTAACAAATTTGAATTTTTTTCAAAATTTTAACATTTTTAAAAATATTGTTAAAGAATGATTAAAGATAAATCTATATTTTGTCTCTTTATTTTTTTACGTGTCAATCCCATGTTTCTTTACGTCAACAAATGTAAAAAAACAAACAAACGGTGTCATTTTAAAGACTAATCTTTATAACAAATGCTAACCTTATGAACCAATATGATCTAAAAAAAAATAGAAATCAGTATGAAAAAATTTGTCAAGTTCAGGGTCAATCTATACATTAAGTATTTGATTAATGATCGAGTAAATAATAATGTAATAAAAGAGGAAAAAATAAATAATGGTGAAGGGATTTAGAGAGGTGGTTGGCTGTCATGTTCTTCTTCGTGACTATATTTTCTTTTATTAGTTTCTGTAGCATTTTCTTGCACTTTCCAATCATTTATTTTATCCCATATTGTACCAAATTTTACAAGTCCTTTTTATCTTTAATGTCTAGTAGTTAGTCCTCTGAGCTCAAAACTAGGGCAAACTATAATAATAGCAACTCAATTATCTACTTGGATTTTATTTTAATTATTTAACTATTATTTTTTATTTAATCACTTAATTTTTTAAATTAAATATTTTAGTAATCTTCGGTTAATTTCTATTAGCTCAGAATGGAATTTAATGTGCACTTTTTTTATTAGCCTAACAACAAATTTAGTCTTCCAATATTTATGTATTCTCTCAATTTGATGATAAATTTTAAAAAATTTAATAAATTTAACCCTTAATATTTATAAAATTTACCATTTTAGTTCTAATTCTAAAAATATTGCAAAAGTTGATGGAAACACATTGTTTGACTGAAGATATGGAATTGCTAGTTCTTAAATTACTCTTAGATTATCCTAGTTTAAAGAAGAAATTTCTATTTATCCAAAACATAACAAATAGTGATGGGAGGGGTCGTGATTAAGTGTATCTAGTTGTATGGAAGGACTTGAATGCATCTACTTTTATCAAAATAGAATTGTGAATTATGTACACAAGGACTCATTGGCAGGGTGCTAAGCAGGCGAAGACACAAGAAAATGCAGTCCTAAAACATCTATATGGTGTTGTAATCGACCATTGTCTACAAGGTAGATCTAAGTTAATAGATGACATGAGTTTGGTATCCATTATTCCTAAAAGATTATAAACAACATATTTAAAATTCTTAAAAAATCATTGTAAATTACAAAATTTATAAATAAATATATACTAAAAATGATAATTTATGTAAAGTTTGAGAACTAAATTTTTAGAATTAAGACTTCATTTTTGCAAAAACTCTCATACTACAAGTCTGAGTTTATATCTTAAATTTTAATTTTTCTCATCTTATTTTCTCAAAATTATTAATTTGTACCCACTGATCTTACACTTGTACATGCTTGGACTACTATCTAGAGGTCTGAGGCAGGGAAATCTATTATCTCCTTACCTTTATTTGTTTGCAGTTGATGTCCTATCTAGGTTGATATCTACATTAGTCCAGTCTAGGTTAGTTGTTGGGATCAGAACAAGGTGTTAATGATTAGAATTTTGTATACCTGTTGGATTTTTTTGAAACTTGGTTGTGAATTCTTGATGGAAGGCAAGAATATTGATATTCACTGTACTATACGGCGCATCCTATTTGCATCTAAAGTACTGTTTATGGATGCTCAGGGAATTGTTAATGATAGACAAGTGCAATAGGAGAAGTTGTCCAAAGTTGCTTGGTCCAAGCCTCTAGAGGGATGGATCAAAATTGATTGCGATGGGGCTTTTGATTTAGAGACTTAGGGTTTTAATAGGCAATTTGGTGCGGTACGTTTAGCCTCACGCTATAATATTATTGTAATATTTAATTTCACCATCATCGTTATTTTTACACTAACAACAGATGAATTTGTTCATTTATTTCAATCCTAATTCAATCTTTAGCTTTTTCTCCTTTTTATCTTTCTAAGTTTGTGAGAGGTGTTTTTGCTTTTGTCATGTGTTATGGATTTTGAGGCCAAAAAAATTATAATCAATTGTCGTCGTCACATATAATTGGTATTTATATGGTTTTTACAGGGTAACAAGAAACTGCCTCCTAATAAAGTTAAATACTGCTTGCAATTACAACTTGCAAATCATGGTGAATCAGCTACCCAAGGGCCTTTAACAAAGAGTTTAGAATAGTCCACAAATTTCCCAAATTGCAAATTATATAAATAGAGTTCTGTGAAACCTTTAATTGATTACTTTTAACAAAATCGGACTGCAAAGAGAATAAGAAAAATAGCTACCTTGTTAGATATAGTTTTCATTTTAAAGGATTTTCGATAAGAATTAAATCAAAATGTTGTACAACAATTATATATAGTGATGAAGATTAAAGATGATTGTCATAGTGTTAATCATCATCTGTCCTGATTCCACCTGCTATTCGATTAAAATCGATCTAATCGATTATTGCTTATGATTATATAATTCGTGTATCACACAATTCTCTGAAAGCTTTGCTAACACACAGTTCGTTAGCATGATGGCGAACTCATGTTAAGAGGATGCGTGTTGATCCTAGAGAAGGATGTTTGTTGACATGCATAGAACCTATTTAAATCTAGTACCTCACATCAAAAAATCGTATTTTATAAATATGGGAATGGACCCTCAAGAGAGGAGAACCACTCAACAATGATAAAATTATAATTAATTTTAATTATATTTAAATAATTATTACAAGAATCTTTAAATAGTACATTAAATATAAGCCCTAGGAATATACTATTTTATTGCGCTTATTTATTAAATTTCAGTATTCTGTAATTGGGTTTAGTAATGATACAAAGTAACATTGAACTCGACAATAGCATCCCCGATCGTGTTGCTCCAAGTGGGTCGCAAGAGGGCAAACCCTGTGGCCATCCTAAACGCACCTCTCCCTCCCACTATTGCCATTTCACGAATTGTGCTAGGATCATCTTCGGCGGAAAAGCGTGAGAACAAACTGAAGGAGCTTCCGTTGAACCTGCCAGTGGTAAACGCAAAATCCGCATAAAAGATTGCAGTAAATTGAGTACGTTCTCGACTTAAATCTAAGTAGAGCCCTTGAGAATTTCCGATGAGCGTGGATGTTAGTTCAGACTCCATAGTGAGGGGATCATCCATTGCATACAAGGTACCGTATGTGGGCGTATCCTGGGTGGTGTTGGGACTGGCTATCGGGATTGCAGTAGCGTTCTCGCCACTGCGAATGTCGTGGAAGAAGAAGTGGAGTCGAGTAATCTTTTCCACCCGAGGACTTGCCTTAACGGTTCTGGAGTAGTATTGGCCATGCACTGGTGCTACGGCAAGGCAAAATATAATTGCCCATGCAAATATCATCTGGTTTTCCATTTTTTTTCACAATGTTTACCTAAAAATAGTTGGTTCTGACACTTGAAGATAATGGAACAAAATAAAAATTGTTGGTCTTGTGCTTTTTGTTGCACACCTCGGGGCTTTAAATAGAATTTGTGCAGGGCATGAAGAAACAGCCTTTTTTGAATAAATCTCGGTGTGAATATGGGTAATTCTTGTGTTCCTTATCTACTTTTGTAAAATCATAAAATTCTGGACAAGAGTCTAATTGTGGTTGGAGAACTGAAGGAATTTTTTGTTCTTTTTTGAGACTTAGTCACTGGAGGTTGGTAGGCCGGAATTCAAACTCTTTAAATATTAACAAATATTCCCACAAGGGGTTATTATTCAAATGTAGTTTAGGTAGGGATTCGTGGGCGGATTTTATTTGTTTTAAACTTTTCAAGGTGATGCAAAATCAATTTATTTCTGGAATTAAACTTTTCAAAGCTATGGAAATAATTTCATTTATTGGGATAAATATATTGGAGAATTTAAACTTTTGTTAGTACAATACTTAGAACTACCCATAATTCCTCTCTAACTAATAAATAGGAGGATAATGTGCTTCAGCACACTCAAACCCATGCCAATCGAACTATAAATCAATCGGCAAAATTTTTGTTAGTATTTTTAGGAGGGGATTTTAGTAGCTCAATTTCCTTTTACAAATTTCACTTGAAGCTTCGGATTTAATTTTAATATATATTTTAAAATTTTATTTATTAGAACTATTTGTAAATTTTGAGACGATATATTATATTATTATTTATTTTTAATATAATTATTATTTTTTAATTAGTAAAATTCCAATAACATATGCATATAGATAACTTGTGTCAAATTTGACATAAATAAAAAAATTAACTATTCATTTTATGTAATAAAAAAAATCAGCGGTTAAATATATTAATTTAGACAATATTTTAGATTGGTATAATATAGATATCCGATTAATTCAAAATTTTACATGTATGATAAATACAAATATCTTAATGAATTCAACAGTTGATTGTTAAAATATTAATTATACAAAAAATTACAGAAGGATGTAAAACCACCTAAGTTTTACATCTATGTAAGTAAATCCCTCCCCTTTCCTAAATCAATTATTTTTTCAAACAAGACAATTATAAATTAACCATGAGTTGTGTGGTGGTAGTTGTTCACCTTATCCCATAACCATGTGGCTGGAGTTCAATCCCCGCTCATTAGTTGTGGGATGGGCTCTAAAAATGCTAGCATTTTAAATCTCAAAATATTTAAAATTTTTCATCAAAATTCATTTTTTTAATAAATTTTATATAATTGGGTAAACTACACAAATAGTCACATAGTATGATCATTTTGATCACTCCAGCTAAAATCCAAATAAAAATTAATTTTTTTGTTAAATAATAATATTATTTTAAAAATTACACCTTTGATTTCATTGTTTCATCATCACCATCACCATCCTTCGTTACCAAAACATTAAAACCCCATAAAAGTTGACTAAAAAGGTCGATTTTAACAGGAGTGATCAAACTATGTAACGTGGGTGCTTAAATTAATTTTTTTAATGTCTAAATAGTATTATTTTTTTATAATTGGGTGACTATCTGTATAGTTTACGATGAATATTTCATTAAAAAAAACTATTTAAGTTTACAAAATTTTAGAAGTCTTGGCTTAGCTCAAATGTTAGAAATTTTGATATTTACTTTGAAAATACCAAATTAAAACCCTTGGTGAAAGTCAAGGATAAAACATTAGAGAATGATAACCGTTTTCTAAGGGATTAATGCTTCTCATTTCTATCTGCCCAATCTCAAAACGTCACTAACTTTTAATTATTTTTTAAAATGATTCTAGGAGTTGTAATTAAATTAATTAATTCTTTGTTTTGGAAAATTATGCCATTCTAAGTGTGGCAACTTGCATTTTCCCCCATACAAGCATTATCAATTAGGGAAGGTGTCGACTACTGAATCCTAAAACCGAGTAAAATGAACGTCGTAAATTTAAGATTACAGATTCTCATCATCTATATACTCAGTCAAATTGGTGTTCAGTTTGTGATAATGGAATCGGTCCATGCTTTGTAAGTTTGGGTGAAAATATGGTATTATATTTAATGACTTGAGAGTAGATCTTGGGATACATCATATTAAGAATTATGTGCAATATATTGTGCTAAATTTATGGTTGGTAACTTGATATTTTATTTGTTGAGATGATATAAAAAGGACCACTTGGAAAGGGAAGAAGATTTGCAGCAAGTGCTTGACGTACTATTTATTTATGACCTTGGTGCATGCTTAGTTGATTATATGATGAACAAACATATTGATAGGGGAGTGTATGATCGAGCATGGTTTTACCTCTTAGGAGAAGACATATTTTAATTCTCTTGAAATTTAACTTATTTGGATTGTGTGCTAATCATTTTTTATAGGGTTCTTTCAAAATGTCGAGGGGGAGATTGTTCGGTTTTTTTACTTGCTCATTCCATGTTCTGTTAGAACAAAAATAATTTTTTTGCTTAGGTCGTTTGGGATGTTTCAGCCTCATGGATGATTGGTTTTTCCAGCCTTCAAAGCAGTGACATGTTTGAGAAAACAAAAGTCGGTGTTTGGCTAGGATTCTTCACTTCTTTAACTAATCATATTGAAAAGTTTAAAGTGTAAAAAATGATTTTTCTTATCCTTATCTTTTAAGAGAGTTTTGGAGCCGTTGGAAGAATAATTTAGGAAGGTGCAGTGTCCCAAAACTCTTCACGCATCTGCTCAAGTTGAGACTTCGTTATCGGCTGAGGATGTTTCCAGGGCTTTGGCTTCCGGATCTTTTTCACATTCCCTATCAGAGCCAAAAGAGTTCACTATATCATTTACTACACATACACTTCGAATGCAAATCTAAAAGCATGATTTCATACTGCATGTTTGCCAGAAAGAGTTAGTAAGTTAGTTAGCGGATGGTAAAAGAAACTAACCACCCAAACACTCAAGCACTACTTCTTTTGATGATAGCATGCTTGGAGCTCAAACTAGGAAAAAGTTTCCTACCTGATAAGAATCCAGCACTTAATCGGTTTATGTAGCCATGCTTAAGAGGCATTCAGCAAGTCCCGGATTAGAATCCTAGCATCCACTATCCCTTCTCTACGCAATGTGAGACCATCTTTGGACTGAAAATAAAGTTTCCTATATGATTATGAATTGTGCTAAACTGATCCATTGTCATACATATGACAATAGCATGAATGAATATATAATTATATAGCCCATTTCATGCAGCCACGGCATTAGTCCTTTTTCTTTTTCATAATTTGATATCAATCTCCAAACTTTCAACTATTGAATCTCGATACAATAGAAAAATACTAATAAATAAATTAACAATGTAGTTGCTTGCAACTCCAAAAATGCAAGTTTTCTTTATTGAAAAAGCTAAATGGAACACATTAGAAAATTTTCAGAAACATTTGGAAAACAAATTGCAAGCTAATAATAGAACATTCAAATCATCATCCCAAATTTAGCCCCATTTTTCTTCTACTTTCTCTTTTTTCAGTCTATAACAACATTATTTATACTATGAAAAGGAATAAGTCAGAAATTTGAATCTTTTAGCTGTTATAATTTGTTTTTGTTTATATATCATCCATATATAGGGAAAAAAAAAAAGAAAGAGACTATAATTATCACACAATTGAATAACCAAAATGCTATCTATCTCTTAAAATGAACGAAAAAAACACTATAAATTGAAACAAAAATTTTAAAAATAAAAAGAAATTCAAGCGGAAGCCTTTTAGCTGCTTAGGAAATATCAGAAACTTTACTTGTTCAATATACCATTTAACTAGCTTAACTCCAAAGTTTTCTAGAGCTCAAATAAATCAAAGATGTTGTCATTGTTTTTCAAGCTTCCAACTTTCCCGACGATTTTCTCAGCAACCAAACAAGAAAAACCAGAAGAAAAAAACAAAGTAAAATACACTCACCGTCTCCTTCGGCCGGCGTCGATCCAGCACAGCCCATTCCACTTTTCTTCTAAAAGCCCAAAATCTCACAATTTTAGAACCCAAAAAAGGAATTTTCTCTATGTTTTCAAAGCAAATTCTTGCTGATTGAAATTTGATTGAAGTCAAAGTTGGTCTGAGAAGAGAGAAAAAGAGATGAAGTGTGTTCTGGTGATAAAGCCTGTGATTTTCCGGCGACTTCAATTAAATTCTTAAAAGAGAAAAAAAAAACACAAGTGATTTGTTCAAGGTTTAATATATAGATTTGCCCCTAAACTTTGCACTTTTCTCAAATTGGCACCTAAAATTTTTTTATCACATTGATTCCTAAGGTTGGCATTTGTTACTCAAATCGATCCATATGATTAACACCAATCCATTCCTATTGTTAACCTTTAGGTTTTTAAGGATTAATATATAGACTAACCTATGAACTCGGCAACCATTAACCCCTAAATGTTTTTTCTAATCATATTGGCCCTAAGGTTGGCATGCATTACACAAATTCATCCCTACATTAACACACTTTGTTTTTGGAGAATCTGTTACGTGGACAAGTAGGGGGCGACACGTTGGAGAAATAAGGAGAGCATAAGTGGATTCATCTTTAATTACTCTTAACAAATTTTAAAAAAAAAAACCTTAAAATTTTTTAAAAAATTAATAAAATTTTAAATTTTTTAAAAATATTATAAATGATAAAACTCCAAAAACTGAATATATAAAAAATTAAAATAAAAAATTAAAGTTAAAATTTAGCATTTAAAAGTTTACTCTTTAAAAATTCAACTTAAAAAAATAAAAAAATAAAAATTTTAAAATCTAAAAATATATAACAAAAAAATTAAAAAATATAAAAAATAGTCAATTTTTTAAAAATATTATAAAAGAATTTGATCGGGTGTTAACTGAAGTTAACCAAACTTAACTAACATTAACCGACGCTAATAAGGAGTTGACAAACGTCAAATGGTCAATTTTTATTTCTTTAATATTTAAAATATTTTAATTTTATATTTTTACAATTTCTTGTAATTTACTAAAAATCGAACCAATTTTATTTATTTTGAATTTTAAACAATTTTTTTGACTTTTTCACTAATTTTGTTATTTTATTTTCAATTTATATATTCTTTTTTATTTTCAATTTCAATTTATATATATTTGAAGTTTTATAATTTATATATTTCTTATTTTTTTAACAATTTTTTTTTTATTTTTCAAAATTTTAAAGTTTTAAAAAACATTGTGAAAGAATGGTTAAAGATGAATCTATATGTTGTCTCTTTATTTTTTCACGTGTCAGTCCCATGTTCTTTTACATCAAAAAAAAAAAAACATATAAATGGTGTCATTTTAAAGATTAATCTATATAACAGATGCTAACCTTATGAACCAATATGACCTAAAAAGAAATTAGAGATCAGTATGAGAAAATTTGTCAAGTTCAAGGTCAATCTATACATTAGGTATTTGATTAATGATCGAGTAAATAATAATGTAATAAAAGAGGAGAAAAAAATAAATAATGGTGAATGGATTTAGAGAGGTGGTTGGCTGTCATGTTCTTCTTCGTGACTTTATTTTCTTTTATTTGTTTTTTTTAGCTTTTTCTAGCACTTTCCAATCATTTATTTTATCCCATAGTGTAACAAATTTTGCAAGTCCTTTTTATCTTTAATGTCTAGTAGTTAGTCCTCTGAGCTCAAAACTAGGGCAAACTATAAGAATAGCGAATCAATTATGTAGTTGATTTTATTTTAGTCATTTAATTATTATTTTATTTAATCATTTAATTTTTTAAATTAAATATTTTATAATCTCCGGTTAGTTTCTATTAGCTCAGTAATGGAACTCTAATGTGCACTTTTCTTATTAGCCTAACAACAAATTTAGTCTTCCAATATTTACGAATTCTTTCAATTTGATGATAAATCTAAAAAAATCTAATAAATTTAACCCTTAATATTTATAAAATTTACTATTTTAGTTCTAATTCTAAAAATATTGCAAAAATATTTAAATCCCATTATGATTGTTGATGGAAACATATTGTTTGACTGAAGATATGGAATTGCTAGTTCTTAAATTACTCTTAGATATTATCCTAGTTTAAAGAAGAAGAAATTTCTATTTATCCGAAACATAACAAATAGTGATGGGAGGGGTCGTGATTAAGTGTATCTAGTTGTATGGAAGGACTTAATGCATCTACTTTTATCAAAATAGAATTGTGAATTATGTAGACAAAGGTGCTAAGCAGGCGAAGACTACACAAGAAAATGCAGTCCTAAAACATCTATAGGGTGTTGTAATCGACCATTGTCTACAAGGTAGATCTAAGTTAATAGATGACATGAGTTTGGTATCCATTACTCCTAAAAGATTATAAACAACATATTTAAAATTCTTAAAAATCATTGTAAATTACAAATTTAATAAATAAATTTATACTAAAAATGATAATTTATGTAAAGTTGGAGAACTAACTTTTTAGAATTAAGACTTCATTTTTGCAAAAACTCTCATATTACAAATCTGATTTTATATCTTAAATTTTCATTTTTCTTATCTTATTTTCTCAAAATTATTAATTTGTACCCACTGATCTTACACTTGTACATGGTTGGACTACTATCTAGAGGTCTGAGGCAGGGAAATCTATTATCTCCTTACCTTTATTTGTTTGTAGTTGATGTCCTATCTAGGTTGATATCTAAATCAGTCCAGTCTAGGTTAGTTGTTGGGATCAGAACAAGGTATTAATGATTAGAATTTGTATACCTGTTGGATTTTTTTGAAACTTGGTTGTGAATTCTTGATGGAAGGCAAGAATATTGATATTCACTGTACTATACGGCGCATCCTATTTGCATCTAAGGAGTTTATGGATGCTCAGGGAATTGTTAATGACAGACAATTGCAATAGGAGAAGTTGTCCAAAGTTGCTTGGTCCAAGCCTCTGGATTGATGGATCAAAATTAATTGCGATGGGGCTTTTGATTTAGAGACTTAGGGTTTTAATAAGCAATCTGATGCGGTATGTTCAGCCTCACGCTATAATATTATTGCAATATTTAATTTTACCGTTATCGTTATTTTTATATTAATGACGAATGAATGTATCGTTCATTTATTTCAATCTTAATTCAATTTTTAATTTGTGAGAGGTGTTTTTGCTTTTGTCTTTTTCTATGTGTCATGGATTTTGAGGCACGTTTTTAGGAAGATGCAATTCAATTGTTACGGCCAAAAAAATTATAATCAATTGTCTTCATCACATATAATTGGTATTTAGATGGTTTTACAGGGTAGCATGAAACTGCCTCCTAATAAAGTCAAATACTGCTTGCAATTACAACTTGCAAATCATGGTGAATCAGTTACCCAAGGGCCTTTAACAAAGAGTTTAGAATAATCCACAAATTTCCCAAATTGCAAATTATATAAATAGAGTTCTGTGAAACCTTTAATTGATTACTTTTAACAAAATTGGACTGCAAAGAGAATAAGAAAAATAGCTACCTTGTTAGATATAGTTTTCATTTTAAAGGATTAATTTCGATAAGAATTAAATCAAAATGTTGTACGACAATTATATTAAGTGATGAAGATTAAAGATGATTGTCATAGTGTTAATCATCATCTGTCTTGATTCGACCTGCTATTCGATTAAAATCGATCTAATCGATTATTGTTTATGATTATATAATTCGCGTATCACACAATTCTCTGAAAGCTTCGCTAGCACACAGTTCGTTAGCATGATGGCGAACTCATGTTAAGAGATGCGTGTTGATCCTAGAGGAGGATATATGTTGACAAGCATAGAACCTATTTAAATCTAGTACGTCACATCAAAAAATGTTATTTTATAAATATGGAAATGGACCCTCAAGAGAGGAGAGAGAAAAATAACCACTCAACAATGATAAAATTATAATTAATTTTTAATTATATTTATATAATTATTACAAGAATCTTTAAACAGTACATTAAATATAAGCCCTAGGAATATACTATTTTATTTCGCTTATTTATTAAATTTCAGTATTCTGCAATTGGGTTTAGTAATGGTACAAAGTAACATTGAACTCGACAATAGCATCCCCATCGTGTTGCTCCAAGTGACTCGCAAGAGGGCAAACCCTGTGGCCATCCTAAACGCACCTCTCCCTCCCACTATTGCCATTTCACGAATTTTGCTAGGAGCATCTGCGGCGGAAAAGCGTGAGAACAAACTGAAGGAGCTTCCGTTGAACCTGCCAGTGGTAAACGCAAAATCCGCATAAATGATTGCAGTAAATTGAGTACGTTCTCGACTTAAATCTAAGTAGAGCCCTTGAGAATTTCCGATGAGCGTGGATGTTGGTTCAGACTCCATAGTGAGGGGATCATCCATTGCATACAAGGTACCGTATGTGGGCGGATCCTGGGTGGTGTTGGGACTGGCTATCGGGATTGCAGTAGCGTTCTCGCCACTGCGAATGTCGTGGAAGAAGAAGTGGAGTCGAGTAATCTTTTCCACCCGAGGACCTGCCTTAACAGTTCTGGAGTAGTATTGGCCATGCACTGGTGCTACGGCAAGGCAAAATATATTGCCCATGCAAGTGTCATCTGGTTTTCCATATTTTTTCACAATGTTTACCTAAAAATAGTTGGTTTTGACACATGAAGATAATGGAACAAAATAAAAATTGTTGGTTTTGTGCTTTATGTTGCACACCTTGGGGCTTTAAATAGAATTTGTGCTGGACATGGAGGAACAGTTTTTTTTTTTTTGAATAAATCTCGGTGTGAATATGGGTAATTCTTGTGTTCCTTATCTTATTTTTGTAAAATATAAAATTCTGGACAAGAGTCTAATTGTGATTGGAGAACTGAAGGTATTTTTTTTTTTTCTTTTTTGAGTCTTAGTCACTGGAGGTTGGTAGGCCGGAATTCAAACTCTAAATATTACCAAATATAATTTCCACATGAGGTTATTATTTAAATGTAATTGAGGTAGGGACTAGGGATTCGTGGGCGCATTTTATTTCTTTTAAACTTTTCAAAGTGATGGAAATTAATTTATTTCTGGAATTAAACTTTTCAAAGCTATGGAAATAATTTCATTTATTGGGATAAATATATTAGAGAATTTAAATTTTTGTTAGTACAATACTTAGAACTACCCATAATTCTTCTCTAACCTATAAATAAGAGGATAATCCGCTTCAGCACACTCAAACTCATGCCAATCGAACTATAAATCAATCGGCAAAATTTTGTTAATATTTTTAAGAGGGGATTTTTCAAACTCCTCCGATTTAATTTTAATATATGTTTTAAAATTTTATTTTATTAAACTATTTGTAAATTTTGAGACAATATATTATATTATTATCTATTTTTAATATAATTACAAGTAATTATCCTTTAACCAACAAATGTTTGGGATGTTTCAGCCTCATGGATGATTGGTTTTTCCAGCCTTCAAAGCAGTGACATGTTTGAGAAAACAAAAGTTGGTGTTTGGCTAGGATTCTTCACTTCTTTACCTAATCATATTGAAAAGTTTAAAGTGTAAAAAATGATTTTTCTTATCCTTATCTTTTAAGAGAATTTTGGAGCCGTTAGAAGAATAATTTATGAAGGTTTTTATGTGATAAATTTTAAGATCATTAATGTGATAATCTCAACCTTTAAAGGAGTATTTCAAGCTTATTAAAACACTGGTTGCTGATCACGTTGGAGAGCCTATTAATAGGCTGTTGATCGACATTCTTGGAGAGTCGTTTGGGGTAACACTCCATGTTTAGAGATTTAGGTTTCAATTACTTATTTGTATAAGGGTATATTGGGCTTGAGCCAATAGGTAATCCGAACAATTGGCAAATAAAATTATTCTTTGAGTGCAGCTCCTCAAATGTAAGATTTGGGAATCTAAACTATATTTACAAATATCGTGTGTCAATTCTCTCGTTACTTATCTCTTTGACTCACTTGCACTTTAAATTTATTTTACAAACTCTCTTAATTCTATTTAGATTTTGTTCCAACAAAAGATAAGACGAGACTGTTTTTAAATGGCTTTACACCAAGTTTTATTGTTCCATCCATAATACATACATCAATAGTGGAATGAAGTGCAAACCGATGACTTTTTCAGCCCATACAACAATATTAATATAATTTCTAATTATTATGATAAAATTAAAACAGTGACATATATAATTATTTATACATCTTAAAATATAATAAAAGTTAAATAGATTTTATTTGTATTTCATTGGAGTAGGCTTCCTCTCTCTCATCTCGCTTAGTCGTAACTTTGTCAAACGATGATTTTGTCTGTGTACAACACTTCATTAGTTATGGGCTCTATAGACCACACACACACACACACATATATATATATATATATATATATATATATATATATATATATATGAGTTTGGAAAATTTTTGAAGCGATGATAATACCATTTATTTTTATCATATTATTAAATTCACATTTTAAAATAATTATAACTAATTTAAAATTCTTAGTTTAAAAATTTTAAATAAAATGGAGGTTGTGATAATTGTACATTTAAAAATAACTGATTTAGGTATAAATTTTAACTCTTTTTTTTTAAAAACTTTTATAGATTTAAAGTCATAAGAACTTGATTTAACTAACCCATGTATCAATTTGTAAAAATGTTAAAATTTTAAAAAATTGTCATTATTGATTTAATCTCCCGATCTAGTTTTGATCATGGGTGGTTGCCATCTAATAAGTGCGGAGTGCTAAGCCTTCTCATCAATAAACTTAATGTAGGCTTTTATCCTTACCTTCTAATACGCATAGTTGACACCATCCTACATAAGGGGGAGTAATTGAAAATCCTTCCATATCTAGAATTTTGCAACACTAAGAAACACCAATAATTATGTTAAGCAGATAGCTCTGATACTAATTGTTGAATTAAACAGTTGCTAATTGCTTAGAAACTAAGTGTTTGAATGGAAGTGCTTAGTTGTAGTGGCCAGTATTTTTGCTACTACAATGAACAAATTGAAAAATAGAGTAATCAAAAGACACAAATTATTGTTTAGATAGTTCGATTTTCTTATATCCGCAGAGTCTAGCTAAGTAAATTTATTATCTTTAATCCCCAACACAACAAGTTATCCAGTTTCTATCATTGCCTTGGTATAGAAATCTCACTTTTGTATGTAAAGACCTAAACCATTCACCTCTAAGTTTTCCCCTGAAGAACTTAGGTAATAAACACAACTTGTTTACTCTCTCAAATGCACTCTTAATATACATTCATAGATGAACAATTAGGTGCTCTCATTACTCAGTACATAAGTGTATACAAGCCTCTTGAATATATAGAATTTTGAGACTTGCTAACATACTAGAGATCAATTACAATCCAATCTCTATAAACAATAGCTATAAACTAGCAAGATACAATATACTAATAAAAACTAATGTAAAGTTAACTATTGGAGATATGTTCTTTGATGTTGTCTTCAATATTATCCCAATCTAATCTCTACAATCCAAGGGACTCGATTACTTAATCCAATCCAATCTAATCTTCAAGGTAAGTTACTTCAAATGGATTGTTCTTCAAATTCAAGCTTACATATTTCCACAATATTAACATTATTCAAAGCCAAAAGATTTTATTTCAAAACTTGCTGACTTCAAATATGACAAATTACAAATGATCACAATGATGATGGAAATGACCACTTTGGCTTAACTCTTAGTCAACCACTTCAAAAACTTGAAAATCTACATCCACCACAAACTCCTTAAATCTAAAATCAATTCAGACTTTTCTTTATCCTGTATTCAAAGGCTCTAAAGATCCATGGGAAACTTGACTAACAAGACAATAACATGCCCAAAGACATGACTAACTTGCATTCTAGAAGGGAAAGAGAGAAAGTAGAGGCAAGACATTAAATTCAGTCAAATTAATATTTTTCTTATAGATAGAAAAATTAATACTTGTTTACAAATTCTACATATAAATTTATTCAACAAAATAAAAGCATTACATTTAGTTAATTAAAAATAATTAGCACTCTAGAAAAAAAAAAAAGATGAGGTAGAGGCAAGACTTTAACTTAAGTCAAATTAATATTTTTCTTATAGATAGATAAATCAATACTTGATTTACAAATTCTACATATAAATTTACTCAACAAAATAAAGTATGACATTTAATTAATTAAAAATTTCGTATATATTATTATTTTATTGTTGCTGAGCAACTAAGCCGCCTGCTTTCTATAAATTGTAATTTTAAAATTCAATGTTTTATTTGATTTTGATCCAGATTGGGGCGACTATACTAAATGGCACATACAGCAGCCTTCATAAGATTTGTAAATTTTATAATAAAATTTTAAAAAATTGATATAATTAATTAATTAATATTAATTATGATCATAAGTTTCCCAAATTTCCTATTTATTTTGGCCAAAGCGTAAAACCAATTATCCTTGGCTTAATCTTATTTCCTCTTAACAGTGACAGATACCTATTTTTCTCAGCGGAGTTTTTGTTGAAAATTACATCGACAATAAGCCATACAATTATCAGAGCATAGAGAATGAAAAGATTGACTTGGATTCTAATCCTCCATCTCTCCAGCGTATCAGTGCAGAGCCAATACTACACAGAAAGCTTGCCATATGATCCCGAGGAGGCGAAAGTCACCAATCTCCACTTTTTCTTGCATGAGTTTCTCAGCGGCAGCAACCCTACGGTGGCCGTGATAGCTCAGGCTAATATCACAAGCAGCGATAACAATTCATCAGTGCCATTTAGCACCATATTTGCCCTTGATGATATCTTAAAGATTGGTCCTGAGGATAACTCAGAGGTGATCGGAAATGCTCAGGGGCTTGGGATCCTCATAGCCGATACAAATACAACAAACCTGCTCTGGTACTGGGACTTTGGATTTATCACGGGTAAGTTCAACGGCAGCTCTATAAGCATGTTTTCAAGGAATCCGATAACAGTGACGGTACGTGAGCTTTCGGTGGTCGGAGGGAGAGGAAAATTTAGGATGGCCAAAGGGTTTGCACAACTTAAGGATTACTCACGTAATGACACCACTATAATTGCAGAGCTTAATGTAACTGTTATTCATTACTAGAGGTTGTAAAAGGGGGGTGGGTGCTCATGAGGTGGAGTACGGTTGTATTTAAATTCCCATTATTTCTGATTATGTTTGGGTTTAGATTCTCCCAAGTTGAACTGTTTTTCAAAATTGACTTTTCATCAATGTTGCGTGTTGATCTAATTGTCAGGATATTACCGTCTCAAGTGTGACTTAGGTTTAAGTTACACTAGTCGTGATGTTGTTAGGACTTTACCCCTTCTTATAATTCACTAAAAAATATTGAATTTTCGTAAATTCAAATCATTTCAACTTTAAATATATTATAATCAAACAAGTTTAAATTGATACATGTGATGTTTTATATGTCATATTTACAATTATGCAATATATAAATACATTGTAGTATATTACAAGGTATAGTCTTGAATTAGGTAACAATTCAATGTGGAAAAATTATTTTACAAGTGTTGACATATCTAAGTGGAAAATGTCATTTATAGTTAATTTTCATAAAAAAATTAATCAAAACTTTACATTGATTATGTCTATAAAAATCATAACAATATTAACATATCTTTAGTCAAAATTTTCATAATTAATAAGATCTGAAAATTTTTCTTCACTAATTTTTATTTCATTAATAAAATATTACTAATACATAAAAAATTTCATATAAATATACATGATTTTAAAACTTTTTACTTAAATTATCATGTTTTAATTAATTCAACATAATCGAAAAAATAATATTTTATTTTAAATAAAAAAATTTTAAGTAGTGTTTGAAAAGTCACCTAGTCATTGGATTTTGGTATAGTTGTTTGTAATTACATAATGGTGGCCATTTTTGAGTAACCATTGTAATTTGTGAATTCTATTGAATTGAGTATAATTGGAGCACCCCAATTATACTTTTCAATTCTTATGGGAAGGGTAAGAATTGGAGTAATTACACAAGTAATAATTGTAATACCCCTTTACCTGACCCGATTGTCGGGTCAAACCGGGATGTCATATACGTTGCCGCAGCAACTACAACCACTCCAATTCGATTAAACATTTTTATTAATGTTGATAAACTCAAAATATGATTCAAATACTTATCCGAGCTTAAAATGAGCCTACAAAAGCTCCCAAGGTGATCAAAGGTTATCTAAGAACTTAAAAAAAAAAATAAGGTGGCATGATTTTAGAAAAAGGTTGCAGGTAGGGGATTTCCATTCAGTTAATGACGGTTAATGAGAGAATGATTAAAATATTTAATTTTAATAAGTTGAATGACTAAACTAAAATATTAATAATTGGATGGCGAAAATAGAACCAAATAAATAATTGAGTGACTATTCTTATAATTTACACCAAATTATATAGTACAAACAATTAATTAATAATTCTTGTGACGACTTTAATTAAAAGTAGGTATGTCTTGCACTCAATTTTGGCCATCACACTCAAACTCTTTAAATATTTATCATGAGGTCATTATTGAAATCAATTAGACATTAAAAATTTTAGCTTAGCTATGTTAGAACTTTTCGTATTTATATATGAATAAAATAATTTTATAAACTTCAAATATTACTTTTAAATACTAAATTAAAATCACTTTGTTAAAATTAAAGATAACGCATAATTAAATGATGTCATTTTTTAATCGATGTTGTGGTGGGGAACTAAAAATAAGGAATTATATTTGATGCATTGTTAGTACATAGATATCATGCATCATCAATAAATTACAATTTGCCATATCATTAATCTATAGAATAAAAAATAGTTGGAAGACTTTTTCATATATACTAAAAGAATTATTTAAACATGATTATAATTTTCTCATCTCCCTTCTTGTGTATCAACATGGAATTGATAAAGTGTGGGGGTTTACTAAAATCTTGAATTTTTTATTGGAATGAATTTAGACGTATTATTTTACGTACTCACTATCTCCTATTTCAATTTATATGAATGTATATGACTGAGGTTTAAGATTAAAGTTGAATTGAAGCAAAAGGATGAAATTGGATAATTATACAAATGAGAGGGGTTTTTTTCTTTTTTTGAAAATTAATACTCCCATCATATTTAACACTCTCAAACAACAACAATTATCATCGATTGCCTTAATGCTATTAATATTCGTATCGTTTTGCACTTGTTTAACAACTGGGGTAACATGAAACCAAAATAAAAGATCTTGGAATTGTCTCCTGTGGAAGTCGGATACTGCTTGCAGTCCATGGTGAATTAAAAGGAGTTTAGAACAATTTATAAAATTTCCAAAATCGAAATTATATAAATTGAGTTTAAAACAATGAGAATAAGATTGAAAAAGAGGTGATGAATTATGATTTATTGATGACTGACAATACATTAAATATAATCTTTAAGAATACATCATTTTATTGATCTTATTCGTTGGATTTCAATATTTTGTAATTGGGTTTAATAATGGTACAAAGTAACATTGAATTCGACATTAGCATCCCCGACCGTGTTGCTTGAAGAAGTGGGTCGCAGGAGGGCAAAGCCTGTGGCCATCCTAAATTTACCTGTCCCTCCCACTATTGCCATTTCACGAATTGTGCCAGGGGCAGGAACAACATCTGTGGGGGGAAATCGTGAGAATAAACTGAAGGAGCTGCCGTTGAACCTGCCAGTGGTAAAAGTAAAATCAGCGTAAAAGACTGCAGAAAACTTGGTAAGGTCTCGACTCAATGCTAAGTAGAGCCCTTGGGCATTTCCGACGAGCGTGGATGTTAGTTCAAACTCTGTAGTTAGAGGATCATCCATTGCAAACAAGGTGCCGTATGAGGGCGGGTCCTGGGTGATGTTGGGACTGGCTATCAGGAATGCAGTAGGGTTACTGCCACTGCGAATGTCGTGGAAGTAGAAGTGGAGGTGGGTAATCTTTTCCACCCGAGGACCTGCCTTAACAGTTCTGGAGTAGTATTGGCCATACACTGGTGCCATGGCAAGGCAAAATATCATTGCCCATGCAAATATCATTTGTTTTTCCATTTTTCTTCACAATGTTTACCTCAACAATTGTGGGGTTTGACACTTCAAAATAAAGAAAAAAGAAAAACAGATGGTTTTGTGTTTATTGTTGCACAACTTCGGGCTTTAAATAGAGTTGGCGGTGGATTAAAAAAAAACAGCTTTTTTAAAATAAAACTATATGTGTGAATGCCGGCAATTCTTGCGTTTCTTTTTTTACTTTAGTAAATCATAGAATTTTGGAGAAGAGCCTAACTGTAATTTGGAGGCTTTGTCCCTTAGAAGTTGATAGGTCGGCACTCAAAGTCTTTAAATATTGCCATTGAGATTACTATTCAAATACCTATGGGTGAGTGACTTGTGGAGGGATTTTATTTGTATTAATATTTTTAAAATAAATTTATTTGTTTCGGTCAATATATTGAGAATTTAAAATTTTGTTGGTAATTTCCACGATTTTAATGACTTAGTTTCCTTTTTCCAGTTTCACAGATTTTCCAAAATTCCTCATAATTTTATTTCATTAAAATTATGTATAATTTTATACAAATATAATGAAATCTTTATTAAATATTTTTATATTATTTATTTTAATATAATTATTATTCATTTATATTTTTTTAATTCATAAAATTTCAATAACTTAATTTAGCGGAAGGATTCAAGTAGAGGTGTGAATGGGCTTGGCCGGGCTCAACTAAAAATTTAGGCCCGTTTGCTAAGTCTGGGCACCGCTCGGCCCGGCCCGAAAAATGGGCCTAAAATTTTGCTCAAGCCCAACCCGGATAAAAATGTTAAAACTTGGGCCCAACCCGGCCCGCCCATATTAATTTTTATATTATTTTTTATATAATTTTAAAATATATATAATACATCAAAAATACTAAAAATATCAAAATAAATATTTCCCAACAAATTGAAAATAAATTTTTAAAAAATATGTATACTGAAATAACACTAAGATAGATGCAACTTAACAAGCAAATGCCTCTAAAATAATAACAAAATTAACAATAAAATAAGTTTTATACAATAACCAAACAATAACAACAAAACAGTAGCAACATAATAGTAAAATGGTAGTAAAATAGGGAGAAAACAATAACAAAATAATATTCAAAAATAGTTTTTTGTCATTTAGTGAATTTGGGCCGGGCTCAGGCAAAAAAATACCTTACCCGAGGCCTGGCCCTTTTTTAAATGGGCCTTTTTTTTTGTCCAAGCTCATTTTTCGGGCCTATATTTTTGCCCAAACCCTCTCACATTTTTAGGGGCCTTCGGTCCGGGCCGGGTGGCCCGACTCATGAACAGGTCTAGATTCAAGTAGTTTTACACCCTTCTCCTTTTATACAATTAATATTTTAACAACCTAACCGTCATATTACATACTCCATTAATGTAGGTCATACATGTCAATAGTTAAATTTAGAGAGAGAAAGACAATATTTTAAATCAATGTGATAGAAATATCAGATTGATTCAAAAATTTACATGCATGACAAATACAAATATTTTAGTAAATCTAATAGTTAGATTGTTAAAATATTAATCGTATCCGACGACACTATGAAGTTAGAGTCTGGGTTGGCTATTGTTGGAGGGATATTGAGAGATCGGCACGTGGGTTGGACACTTGGGTACAACAGGAATTTGAGTCGATGTTCTATATTAAATGAAGAATTATGGGGTATTATTGATGGCTTGAAACTATTAAAAAACAGAATAATCCCACTATAAGTTTTGATCATATTTATTCTTTTGGTTAGATAATATCTAGAACTATCCAAAGCCCCTCCACAACCCATAAATAGAAGGATAATGCGCTTCAACACACTTGAACTCACGTCCTCCTACATTGACAATAATACCCATACCAATAGAGTTAAGACTCGATCAACATTAATTCTTTGGTTTTTAGAACAATGTCATTGTATGTACGGCAAGAGTATAACATTAGAACGTATATTCTTTGAACAATAAAACCTCGGTTATTATAAAATGTCAACACAAAACTTCAATAAAAAGTTATTGACTAAATATTATTATATTAGATTAAAATAACAAAAATTCAAACTATGCAATCATATTTATTTACTTCAATTGGGTAAAATTAATGTCGTACACATGGTATAAATTATTTTGATTTAGTTGAAGGGATTTGCATCAACCATCTACTAAGTCAAATTAATCATTTTTTATAGACAGTCAGATTAAAGCTTGATTACCTATTCTACATATTATTTTTACTGGAGCTGAGCTACTAAGTCATCTCCTTTCTGGAAATTCTAATTTTCAGTTACGATGTTGTATTGATGGGCGACAATGCCAAATGGTCCATGCAGCAGTGTTGATACAATTTCTAAATTTTGTGATAAAATTAAAACCATGACATACACATCTTAAAATATAATAAAGTTGTTAGATGTTATTTGTATTTCATTGGATTGGAGTAGGCTTCGTTATTCTCATCTTGCTCAGTCGTATTTTATTAAACTAAAACCTTGTTTGTCTGCAACACTTTCCTAGGTATAGAACCGCAACACTTTCCTAGGTATAGAACCGCACGTTATCACCTATCTAGAAAGCTATCTTGTTCCATAAGTAATTAATCACGATAAGATCAGTATAAGACAAGTGTCAATGATGTTAGAGATAAAAAGGGTTGATTGTCCTTAATAATAGTATCGCTTTTCGAATTGATTAAATCATCGGCTTTTGATTCAACAGGTTCGAGCGTCGGTTTAAGAATAATTAATTAAGAATTAATAAAATATTTTAGTTATGCTCTCGTTAGATGAGTGACGGAAAGTTGACGTGATCTTTTCTTATTGACCTAATAACAAATTTAGCTCATCAATGTTTACACATTCCATCAATTTGGTCTTAAATCTGAAAAATTCAAAGCTCTTTATGTCCACAAAATTTTGTCATTTTATTTTTAATTCTATAAATTCAATTAATTTAGCCTTCAACAGTTACAAAATTTGTCAATTTAGTTTTAATTCTAAATGTTTAAAAAATTTTAAAAATTCATGTTTGGATAAAAAATATATAAAAATCTAAAAACTATAAATAAAAAACAAAACATATGTATTAATATATATATATATATATATATATATATATATATATATATATATATATATATCAAATGATTCAGAATATTGAGTATTAGAGAGATGACGTTGGACATCCCTATAAGATATGAAATCGACAAAGTTATCTCCCTTGATTCAATTTAAATAGTATTTTTATTCTTAAACTAAATTTTTTTGAGACTTTATTCGTTTGAGCAACATACTTGAATTACCCAAATTTGAAAGTTATTAATAGCATCCCTAAGTCCAAAAAAATAAGATAAACTTTTAATTTTCAAATATTAAAAGGATGTGGAAATTGGATAAGCCATGTTTGAATTACCTTAAAAAAACATCGAAATATTTATCACCTAAAATCCTTTCACTTCTTCAATAATGTATACTCTCTAACCACATTCATCGTTCAGTGGTGAGAAAAGAGGGGGGTAAACTATTTTTATAGACTTAAAATATTATTTTTTTTAAAATCCTAAATTAAAACCCTTTGATGAAAATCAGGATATCATACCATTTTTTTAAAGGAATGCTTCTCATGCGTTTAGCACTTCCAATCTCATTCCTATTTTCCCAATCTCGTTGACAATTTTAATTATTTTTGAAAAGATTATTTTAATTAATGGTGCATGGCAAGTGGCACAACCATTAGGATACACGAAATGTTGATGCATTATAAAATTATGGAACTAAGATTTGAATACTGGATCTTAAAACCTCAAGATACAAAGAATTTATAAAAGGAAACTTCTATCATTTAATCTTTTAAATTGTTGACTAAATATTATTAAAATACAAAAAGTCGAACTACCCAATCTTATTTCTATTTTTATTTATATAATTAAATTCGGTAAAATCATTGTCCTAAATCAGGGTAAGAGATTTGCATTTTCCAGTCAACTTAATATTTTTCATATACACAGCCTATTTAATTGTTACAAGTGGTTTATTCAAAATCAATTCAATTTTTATGTCCAGATGAATATATCAAATAGTTTTCAATCTAATTAGTTTAAATGGTTAGTCCAGTCCAGTTTAAATAATTTTGTTCTAAAGTTTTTGTCCAACTATAATAATAATAGTAATAGCAATAATAAGGGATAAATCCCAAAACTATATATACATGAACTATGGTTTAATGTGTACACTACACCAAAACAGGCTTTTAGCGGCACTTTTTTAGGCCTTTAGCGCCGCTAAAAGCATTTGCGGCGTTTCTAGAAGCGCCGCAAAAAACGCCGCTAATGAGAGCGTTGCCAGCTTTAGTGGCGTTTTTTGAAATAAACGCCGCTAAAGACCATGCTCTTTAGCGGCGCTTTTTCGACAATCGCCGCTAAAGATACTGACCTTTAGCGGCGCTTTTCCTACAATCGCCGCTAAAGACCCTGACCTTTAGCGGCGCTTCTTCCACAAACGCCACTAAAGACCACGACTTTTAGCGGCACTTTTTCCAAAAACGCCGCTAATGACCACGACCTTTAGCGGCGCTTTATCCACAATTGCCGCTAAAGAACAGACCTTTAGCGGCGCTTTTCCCACAAACGCCGCTAATAACCATGACCTTTAACGGCGCTTTTCCCACAAACACCGCTATAGATGACGACCTTTAGCGGCGCTTTTTCCATAAACGCCGCTAAAGACCACGACCTTTAGCGGCGCTTCTCCCAGAAACGCCGCCAAAGACGACGACCTTTCGCGCGCTTTTTCCATAAACGCCGCTAAAGACCACCACTTTTAGCGACACTTTTTCCATAAACGCCACTAAAGACCACGACATTTAGCTGCGCTTTTTTAAAAAACGCCACTAATTTTGGCAGATTTGTAAATTTCATTTTTTATATTTTCAGCCCTCCTGTAAAAACAAATCAGAAAAAACCAAATCCGAACCAACCGAAAGCAATAAATCTATATAATATTTAAAATTAAACGAATAATATATAATAAATATCAATATATAAAATAAAATTCTTATTATTCTTGCAAAAATGTTAAAAGTTAAAATGATAATTAAAAGTCAAAATGATAAAAATATTTACACGATAGTCTAAGACAGCGGCTGTTGCTGAAACATCTTCATCATATTCTGAAGTTGCTGCTGGAGTTCATCGTACTTTTTACGCTGCTCTGCTTCCCTTGCTTCCCTCGTTGACGCATCTGCTTGAAACTGCAGCTGGAGTTCTTCATACTTTCGTTGAACCTCAACTGTTGTCGCTTGCATCTGAGCCATCTCATCTCTTAACCTCTGGACCTCAGCTTGAGCCTGACTCCCCGAAGGCATGTATTGTTGCGAGCAGGATCCGAAATATTGGGATGGGTTAACAAAAGATCCTTGAAACCGAACCACGACCGTACCTTTCAGGACCCAAAACTTCAGTGATAATCCGGTTATCAATGTCGTCAATATTAACAGAACTGTCACTGGAAGGCATCGCATCGTACTCCGTCTTTTATCCTTTAATTTTTCCTAATAAATAAATCACATAGTTAGGAACGCAATCTATATTAAAAAAACAAATGCAACATAACTCAACAATATTTTCATTACAAGAGATGAAATAAACCATTAGAAAATAAACACTAAAAATAATTAAAACAAGTCAAATTGTATTAAGCAAACGTACCATAATTTCTTCAGCTTCAGGAGTCATAGGGTTTCCATCTTTCTTCCTATGTGTCGTGTCAAAAAGTTGAAGGCGTCCAACTTTTGACCGGAGGACAGTTCCTACAATACAGTAGTAAAAATATTATTTGATAGAAAGTAATAAATATCTGACAGTATTAAAGAATTCAAAATACCTCGGCTTGAGCTACACAAGCAAAACTTCTCGAGCCAGCTGTGTGAGTGAATTTTTGTTTCTCCCTACTACTTTTTCCAACTCGCTCACGATCCTACGTTATGAAATTATTAGTACGTTAATTAGTAAATACTATAAACCAAAATAATATCAAGATTTTTGTAGTAACACATACCTCTCCTTTCTTCGAAGTCCAAAATCTAACGACCTCTTCCCACTGGTACCTCAGCATTCCCGGCAGGACATTTTGTAATCTCTCGTCGAGTGTTGTTTTGGTCTTAAAGTAGTCTCTCTTTAAAGTGCTCTTATGGTCTCTCCATCTTTTTCCCAATGCCTTCTTTACATAAGCATCGGAGACCTCTAGAGCAAATCTCGCCTACAAAAAACACAAGTTAAGAAAGTAAATATAAATGAAACTTAAATCCAAGTACTATAAATGACACTAACGTTTTGTTACCTTAATCTGATCGAGAGCTTGGTTCTTGTTATTCTTGGGCATTTTATGCCATGACTCATAGTTAATTGGCAACATATTTGCATTCCGTGCTAGAATGCCCAAGTACTCTGCTAGAAGGCGAGCTTCTGATCCAACAGGCTGACCAAAGCTATTACTGCATACTTGGACACACTCGACTGGATCTAGCTCATATAAATCCCTTAGTAGCGTACGTCCTCGAACTCTCCGCGTCCCACCAGTTTCAGCTGAAAAATGTTATATTGTAATATAAGAATTTTAAAAATAAATAAACAAAAAGTCAACGCGCATGTAAATTAAATGTTAATTTACTTTGAACTTCTATTGGTTCTTCAGGTGTAGTCAGGACATTCGAAGATCTAACAGCAGTCTGTTGTTCAGTGTTGTTTGTTTCCGCCGAGTTTGGAGTACCTTGAACAATGCTTAGCTCTCGCACTTTCTTTCTAGGCATTTTATCTGCAATACAAATAAAATAGTTGAAAACTTATTATACAATTACAACAATAATAGCACATATAAAATAGTCGAAATATATAATAAGACCAATATTTATATTATGATATTACATATAATTAAATAATCGTAAAAGCTTACTACATTATAATTCGTAAACATCTTCATCCGTATCCTGGTGGACCCATTGAAATTGTGTACTAGTACTAGGGATGTTTTCATTTAAGTTTTGTTCTGGAAAGGGCAAAGTTCGTGTTTTGTCGTCAATGCCATCTCTACTTCCACTGCCCATGTCAAACAAGTCTCTAGGGATGTTACGGAGTATAACGTACCAACCCTCATCAGTTGGATCTTTTGAGTAAAAAACTTGTTTGACTTGAGAAGAAAATACATACGGCTCATCAATCAATTGTTGTCCTGTGTGAATCAATCGATCGAAGTTCACCATTGTGAAACCCAATTGATCTTTTGCTTAATTCCACGAGTAGTATTAACATCGGCCCAATCACCTCGAAATAAGACAACTTTCCATTTGCCGTAGTAATCCAACTCAATTCTGTCAGTAAGAAGTCTGAAATATTCCACATTTCCCTCGACAGGATTATTGTCCCTAGCACTAACATAACTTGTAATTGAGGAATTAACAACTATTCCACAATTTTGCAGCGTTTTTATATCTCTCATATTTTTTTTTTGTATCTTACATTTAAATAATTAATTACCTATTTATTTACTTAAATAATTAATTAACTACTTATTTATTTGTTTGTTTATTTTTTTAATATTATTTTGGTCCTATATATACAAATTAAATAATTAATTAACTATATATATACATATATATCAAAAATTTAATGGACGTTAGGGTTAAATGTTTTTAAATATACAAGTATTAATAATTAATTGTATCATTAATTAACAAGTCTCAAATTATAAATTAACCTTGAACCCTAAATTAACCAATCAATCTACATGCATAAAGTGATCATCTACCTATTATATTTATATATATATATATATATATATATATATATATTAATTATAATATAAACTATACTCATAATAATTTCAATATATTAAATTTGTTCTGGATCTATTTTACAAATATATAATAACATATATATTTACCATAAAAATTAATCAAACTAATATTAATATAAACTTAAACCCTAACATGACCGTTGAAACCCTAAACCCTAAATCTCTAAACCAGCTCTAACCTCTAAATTAATCTTAAATCCCAAACCGCTTAAATCCATACCCCGTACTCCTTAAAATACCATCCATCAAAAAAATTCCCTAAATCTTTAATATATATAATGATAAAATATAGTTAAAATCGATTAAACAATAATTAATAATTAATTTTTTTGTATAAATTGGTGTTTTATATTACTTCCTTTGATTTATTTAGTCGAACAGTACTATCAAAATTTATTATTCTTATAAAAGTTAATTATATTTTTAATTTATTCTTTACAGTGGTACAATTTAAGTTTTATTATATTTTATTTTACTCATAATTTAATATATTTTCTCTCGTAAAGTAGTTTAAATAAACTGTGATTGAAAATTAGTAATAAATAGTAATAAAAACATTTTGTATTAAACAATATTATTTGTTAATTATAATTTAAATGTAAATTGTACCACTATATAATAAATACAACAAAATATTAATTATTTCAACTTATAAGAAAAAATTTTAATTGAGAATATATCAAAGAATCAGATAAGATAATTGAAACAGATTTTGTTACTATTAGCGGCGCTTCTAAACAAACGCCACTAAAGGTCCGAGCATTAGCGGCGCACAATCAAAAACGCCGCTAAAGGTCCAAGCATTAGCGGCGCTTTATCAAAGACGCCGCTAAAGGTCCTACCATTAGTGGCGCTTTATAAAAAACGCCGCAAAACGTCCAAGCCTTAGCGGCGCTTTATTAAAAACGCCGCTAAAGTTCCGAGCACTAGCGGCGCTTTTATAAAAAAGCCGCTAAAGGTCCGAGCATTAGCGGCGCTTTCTGAAAAACGCCGCTAGAAGCTCCAAAAACTCAGAAAATGACGTCGTTGGTCTTAGGTTTTTTGCGGCGCTTTATAGAAAACGCCGCTAATGCTTGTTTTTGGCGGCGCTTTTGCAAATGCGCCGCTGATGCTCTATCTTTAGCGGCGCTTTTGCAAAAGCACCGCTAATGCTTGATTTTTAGTGGCGCTTTTTATCCAAACGCCGCTAAAAGTGCCGCTAAAAACCTATTTTGGTGTAGTGGTAATTGTATACATGAACTTTGATTTTGTGCAATTTTATACATGAAATTTTGATTTCATCCAATTCTTGTAAATTATTAACACAATTATTAATATAACATCATTTTATGTTTATATACTGCATATATAAATAATTATATTTATCCAATATACAAATAAATTGATGTATTTGTTTCTTTAAATGTGTATGATTAAATCAATATTAAAGTTTTAAGTACACATTTGAACCACAATTAGAGTTTCATGTGTATAAAATTAAAGTTTATGTATACAATTGCACATTAAATCAAAGTTCATGTATAATTTTGAGATTTATCCCTAATAATAATAGGGTAAACTACATTTGTAGTTACCCAATTATGAGTAATTTTTTTTTTTGGTCATCAAACTATGAAAAGTTACAAAATAGCCACTCAAATAGTCCATTTTTTTTCTTTTTCAATCACCTACCATTAAATGTTTAACAAAAAAACAATGTCACAACTTTTAAAATTAACATAATAATAAATTTAGCATTCAATGTTTACATATTATGTCGATTGAGTCTTAATTTCTAAAATTAGCTCTCAACATTATACACATTATATTAATTTATCCTATTTTTACACGAATATATAAATCAATTCACCCTATTTACATTAGATATAAAAAAATGAAAAAAATTGTTTATTACTAAACTTGTTGGAGTATTTTAATAAAAAGAACAAAGTTGTCCTTTAAACAACATTAAAGAGAGTTTTAGTACATTTATTATTAAAATTATTTTTTAATATTAATCTAATTATAGGTTCTTATAATATCTACTTCTTTTGATACAATGTCTAGAACTACCCATACTCCTTCCCCAACTCTTAAATAGGAGGATAATGTGCTTCAACGCACTCAAACTCACGTCCTCCTACATCGGTAACAATATCAATGTCAATCGAACTAAAACTCAATCGAATCATTAAAATTATTTTTAACTTACATTTATTGTGATAATGAGAGTTTAATATTTTAAGTGTATTTATTATTCTAAGTTTAATCACTTACAATCAATTCAACAAAAGTTTATGTAATTGGTTTCTACATGTAACATCTTATTTCTTTCATATTTTCATGATAAATAGTGATTTCATCCTCACTTCCAAAACAAGTTATCTTTTAAGGAATTCTTAAAAAGATCTTTTAAGTTTTTCAAAGGGTGCTAATTAATTGGGTGAAGAAAGTATTAATTTGGGTGGAGCTTTTACTTTTTAACTCGTGTAGGTTAGTAAGGTGTACAGTGGGTAATTGTGCTTATTGTATTTTGGAGGACAGCGTGCAATAAAATCTTTTTGCACCGATTATTATCATTGAGAGGGCATGGACCGTCTCAAGAGAGTGACATGGCCTGCGCCTCACATCAATCTCCTTCACTTTATTTAACTATCAAAGTTGTGATAGTTTGACTACAGTAAATTAATCCTACACTCTTGTCTAGAAGAAATATTGTATCACATTCTTCAACAATTTGAGACGAATTCCTTATAGAGAATGTTATTGAAAGCTTACTAAAAACTACTCAAACTGGTGAACTGAATCACCTTTTCTACTTTCATGGTGCAAATTATAAAATATGGAAGCAAAAGACATATTTTTACCTAATACTTTTGAATGTCTATTACATTCTAGTGGAAAAGAATCCAAAAAAAAAAAATATATATATATATATATATATATATATATATATATATTGAATCTTTGATTGAAGAAGAAAAAATTGAGCTTGAAAAGAATGTGAAGAAATGGAAGAAGGATCACGACCACCGCAAAAATTATTTACCCAATTTTCTTTCTGACAATTTGTATGATTATTATGATCAAAAGTATGTTTCAGCAAAGAAAATTTAGAAGACATTGCAACAAAAATATGATACTGAAGAAGTTGGATCCAAAAAGAATGTTTGTAGTCGTTATTTCATATTTCAAATGGTGGAAAATAAATATGTGATTGAACAAGCCCACAATCTCAGATGCTTGCACATAATGTTCACGTAAAGGTTAATTGTTGATGAACTAATGGAAGTCTTAGCCATTATTGACAATTGTCTGACTCTTACCAAAAATTTGGAAATGTCTTATGCCATAACCAAAAAAAAAAAAAAAAAAACTTTCCAATTGAAACTTTAATCATCCATCAGAGAGAAGAAGAAGATCAAGACAATCTATGTGACTTCCATGATAAAGGTAATTCAAAGATAAATCTTGTCTCTTCAAACGGGAACATGCCTAAGATTTACAATAATACAAAACTAAAATAAATAATAATAAGTCATATGGGAAACAACTCAACGGCTAGCTTCATAAGAGAGAAAAAAATCAAGGGCTTCCTTCGAGAGAAGAGCCAAATAATAATAAGGGTAAACTATAAAAATAGTCACCCAACTATGCCTTTAGTTTTATTTTGGGCACCCAACTATTAAGTTTTTCGATCTAATCACTCAACTTTTCGAAATCAAATATTTTAGTGATCACTCTCTCATTCGTCGTCATTAGATGAGTAATGGAAAGGTGATGTGGGCCTTTTTTTTTATTAGCCTAATAACAAATTTAGCCCTCCAATATTTACACATTCTATTAATTTGATCCTAAATCTAAAAAATTCAACAAATTTAGACCTCAATATTCATAAAATTTGTCATTTTAGTTCTAATTCTAAAATTAAAAAAAAAGGAAAAATTTTAAAATATTTATTTTTGAATAAAAATTATAATAATAATTTGAAAATCTAAAAAGTATAAATTAATTATAAATAAAAACCAAAATATATGTATTAAAGAATTAAAAAATAGTAAAAAAATATTAAATGATTCGAAAGAAATGAACTGGAAATAGATTAATGAGTATTAGAAAGAGATGAACATCTCCAAAGGACATGGAATGGACAATGTAATCTCTCTTATAATTTAGTCATTAAGTACTATTTAAAATTAATTTTTTTATCATCAATTATTAACCGTGTTTGAAATTTAATATAAGTGTTAAAATGGGTTTTTTTATTGGTCTAATAACAAGTTTAGCTCTTTAATATTTACAAACTATATTAATTTGATCCTAATTATAAAATATTTAATAAATTTAATTCTCAATTAAAAAAATTGGATCATTTCAGTTCCTTTTCCACCACCTTTTTTATATATCACGAGTTTCCCACTCATTTTATATCTCATAATCCTTAACATTTGTTTCTCTTGGAAAGTTTAATGCTTCAATGAGATGTTGGATAATAAAATGACTAAAGCAGGAAGTATGACTACATTGATTCATACCGTCAATGATATGTCGCATGTAAATTCTACTGTGACACCAAATAATGGCTATCCATAACCTAGAAGTCCAGCAACTAAAGCGTAAAGATAACTTTAAAATACTAAAATCATTCATTAATTAGACGGAAAATAAAAGATTAAAAGCTTAACAATAAGCTAATTGGCTGCGTATGTTTCACACTCTCACCTTTGCATTTCATTAAAAAGGTTAACGCAAGTATTAAATAGAGACGATTGTTAAAATGAATGAACTATGAAAGCAAACCAGCCAGAGTTAAATCATCAAAGAAGAAGTATAAAAAGCATTCAATCTAATGTTGCAACAGTTAATGAACAACACCTATATAGAAACTATATGTAACTAGGAGAAAAGAAAATTCATATGTAATTATTGTGGGAAAGAAGGCACATCAGACCCCGCTATTTTAAGATATTGATGCGAGATTGGAAAAAGTTTATCTCAGTTTCTAAACATTTCAAACTAAAACTAAAACAAGGAGACCAAGACATAGGTAGATTTGGATGAGGAAGGATTGAGCACATTTGAGTTATAAAGTTCGGTGTTTGATTGATGCTTGTGTGAAGCATGAAGTTGCAACTGATAGAGATAATATTGAAGATTTATTAAGTATTGGACAAACTTCTAAATTTCGTGAAAAAATTACTTGTTGTTCCATGAGTTATGACCCTTATTGTTGATATTGCATTTAATCTCATCCCTCTAAATAACATGATGGAAATTGATTGGGATGAATAAAGTAAGGGGATAATACTGTTGATTTTACTTATGATTGATTTCAATATTTCTATACTTTGAACTGATATTGTTGGTTGTTGTTGTTGTTATATTCCTGTTGGTTTTAGGAGGTTAATGTGCTGATCTGGTTTAGTCATGATATTGAAGAGATAGATTCTTTTGTTTTGACTACCCAAAACACTTGAGTGTTGGAGTTCTTGGAAGCTTAAATGAATACAATTAATATTGAAATTCAAATACAGTGTAAAGGCTTTGGATGAAAGATTTGTTTAAAAAATGAAAATCTCTTGGTAAGAGTATTTTCGATTTTATCATCCTGATTTATATTGGTTATGATATTTGTTTTGTTTAGCTTATATGTCATGCTCTACATCCCTTGAATTTATCTTTGATGACTTTGGCACTTTCTTGATTGATTATTTGATGAACAAATAAACTTGGTTGTTGATATGAGGAGTGTATGTTCGATCATGGTTCTACCTCTTAGGTAAAAACATATTCTTGTTCCTTTCATACTTGACTTGTTTGGATTAAAGCTAATTATTTGTTGTTAGTTTTGTCAAAATATCAAAGGGGAGATTGTTGGAACTTTGACTACTTCTCTTGTTCCACTTCATGTTTAAACATCAGATAGAACAACAGCTTTGGTGCGGTCAAAGTTTTTGTGTGGACATGTTTGATTTTTTAATGACATAACCTATAATTTAATCTTGTGGACCAACAAATAAGGAAGTAATTTTGAGTTACAACATATGGTGATCATTATCTTTCAATGAGTTTAAATTTATGTGGATACTCATCATTATCCTTATCCTTCAAAGTGTTTGAAGTTGTTAAGAAATTTTTGATGAAGGTTCTTATGGATAATTACTTAAGATATTTGAAGTGATAAATTCATTTTTTAAATGAGAGATTAAAGTTTATCAAAACACTGTTATAGGGGTTGTTTGTATAGGTTGTTTATGTCGCACTTGGTGGACTATTTTTTTAGTGTCTTTAGCATTTGAATTTTGCTATTTTATTGGGTAAATTAGTGACACTCTTTTAGGTATTTTTCTGAAGAGATTAGCTGTAACAGACCATTTTCAATGAAATCGAAACAATGATTTCGAGACCACAATTTCGAGTTCGAAAGGAAAATTATTTTAATATTATTGCATGGTCTGCATTATGATCGTATAAAAATTTTGTTAAAAAATTTTATTGATTACATGTTTAATTGATAAAAAGGACCAAATTGCATAAAGTGTAAAAGTTGAATTCTAGTAGCTAAAGGGATCAAATAGCTATGGAATTCAAAATTTGAGGTCCTTATATGGTAAATGGACCATTAAGAGGAGTTAGTAGATAAGTATGATGATTCATCCATGGAAAATTAAATAAAGAAAATGACTAAATTGGAAATAGAAATAATTAAAGATGATAAAAATCTAATATCATCTTATTTCATCATCTTTCCCAAGTTAAAAAGATGTAAACCCTAGCCATGGAGAATTGAAGAAAGAGAAACTTATTTGGCCTAATTAGGTAAGCTTTCCTGTCCCGTTTTAGTAATTTTTATATTTCCGAGATCGTAATAACTTAATATAACTATCTCGGGGGTTAATTTGCAAAGTTATCAAAGTATTAAAGTTTTTCCATGGATGAGTATGTATGAATTATGAAATTTTATGGTAGAAAATGAACCGTGCCATCTCCCAGTCGAATTAGAGCACAAAGCATTTTGGGCAGTTAAGCAGTGTAATATGGAGATGGAGACCGCAGGAAGAGCTCGAAAGTTGGACATTCAGGAACTCGAGGAAATTAGAAACGATGCATATGAAAATGCTCGAGTTATTAAAGAAAAGACGAAGGCGTTCCATGATAAGATGATCACTAGGAAGCAGTTTTCAATGGGACAAAAAGTTCTCCTATATGACTCCACCTTAAAAATTTTCACTGGTAAGCTTCGATCCAAATGGATAGGTCCATTTACTATCACTAATTTATTCTCAAATGGTGCGTGGAAATTCAAAGCGAAGAAACCCGGAAGTGCTTTAAGGTGAATGGTCAACGATTGAAACCCTTCTATGAGAATTTTCAAACGCACACGATTGAGGAGATTGTTCTCGAGGAGCCCAGAATTTGAATAACAGGTCGTCGAGCTAACGACGTTAAACAAAGCGCTATTGGGAGGCAACCCAAATTTTCTTTTCCTTTATGCAAATATTTTTTTTTTTGGTAAAATGGAAAATGAAAATGCATGTCAAGGATTAGTTCTGTCTAAGGAAAGACTTGGTACTTAAGAATGTCCATTGTGACTCACCTCTCTTTCCTGGGAACTTACTTGGTACATTTATCACAACTGTTTTACCAAATCTCGTAATCTTGGTTTTTAATTTATTTTTCGAGTTTATAGCTTAGCTAATAAATTTGAAGAAAAAAAACATTTTTATTTTTCTATTATTATTATTTTTACTATTTTATTTAATTTTGTTTTATTTCTATTTTTGCAGGGAAACATTCCAAGACAAAATTAAAATCCCTCATGTCAACTCACAAATTCTTTTTATTTTTCAACCAAGGCCCACACTACATGTCCACCATTTTAAGCTAGCCCATAAACCCAAAATTTCCCACCCCAACCGTCCATCCCTTTCCCAATTTAAAAAAAAAACAAAAACCCTTACACCCATCAAATCAAACTTTTCACCTAAAAAAACAAACCCCACTACCCCATATTACTCACCAAATTTCCCCCCCAACAGACCACTCCTTTTAAATAAAAAAAAAACCCTTACACCCATCAAATCCTAGCCTTTCACCTATCACATCCTAGCTTTCTTTTCACCCTAAAATAAAAAATCACACACAAACCATTACCCCTCATTTGACCGGCCAAAGAAACATAAAAAACACAAATTCAAAATCTTTTTCAAACTCTTCTTTCTTTATTTTATTTCCCTTCACCTTCAACACTGCTACTTCTTTACCATCTTTAAACAGACCTCCAAGAAAGCCATTGCCCCACCCCACCATGGTACGCACCAGCGACCGCGCAGCGCAAGAACCACCCTCAATGGTAAACCGTCGTCAACACCGTTTCTCCGCTCCAACCTTTGTCGCCATCAACTTCGACGAGTCCCCTTCATCTCCACCGCCACAACTGCGCCGCCCTAGAAGAAACCGCAGCCCAACTCCGATCGCCATAGACTACCCGCCCCATGAGCTGCCCGCTTCAATCGATCACCATTCGAACAGCCCTGTCGAACCACCTCACTCATCCGACAGCCAAGACCGCTCATCTCCCCCGACCAAACGTCCATGCACGTCAATCATCACAACTGAGACCATCGAGAAGAACGCCGTGATCCCCAAACAATGGTGCTGAACCACATTCAACGCAAAGACAAACCCGAGGCCGCCAACAGCCACCTTTGGCCAGTTCATCAACTCCAACGGCAGACGATGCCGAAAATTACGAAAATGAAACAAAAAATCAAGACACTGAGTATCATCCACGTGAGCGAGGTCAATTTCGACAAGGAAGAGGATTCATGCCCCCGGAGAACAGATTTTACGGGAATCTAACATTTACGAATCCTGCACATCAAGCGCAATTTGAACAAATTCAACATCGCCGTCTTCCAGTATGTAAGCACGTCGACTCATTCTCATTATATTCTTTAGATATTGAAGAATCTGTTAATCAATATTTTGATGCTATTGGGTGGACTGATTTTGCTGCTATTGATGAACCTGCATATAATGAGTTGGTTTTTGAATTTTATTCTACATTTTACTTCAACCGTTCTGCCAACACCATAGATACGCCTCATGCTGTCAATTTTTGCTTGCTAGGTGTACATTATAATCTGTCTATTTCTGAGGTTAATGATGCTTTGGGATTTGTTAATGAAGACTATTTAGCAACTGATGACTATTATGACTCTTTTCTCGACATACCACCTGACTTTGATGCTAATGAAGCTTTGGCATTGTTAACTGAAATGAGACAGATTTCTTACGATCCGAAACGTTGCAAAGACATAAGAATTCATAGTCCTGCACTTCGATATATACACCGATTCCTTGCTTTTAATTTTTCGGGACGTAATGATGCGTCTGCTTCTTTAACTAGGACTGAATTATTTTTTCTATGGTGCATGCATTCAGGAAAAAAGGTAAATTTAGGATATTGGTTTGCTATACAGTTTCAGCATGTTTTGCGATCGAATCGGCCACTTATTTTAGGTACTTACATCACACGTTTAGCCTCTAATTTGAATCCATCAGCTGTCAATTTTAGTTCTTTGAATTTGGCATACAAAACGGACTCTTTAGATACATACTGTTTGGATTCTATGGGGTTACTTGCCGGTACCCCTTCTTCCTTTTATTTTGTTCCTCCAGGTACAAGAACAGATCGGTCGCATAGAGTGTTCAGACGAAGACACCAGCACGAACCAGAGCCTCTAAATTTTGTCGAATCTCGGTTAACCCGAATCGAAGAAGGACTCGACTCTTTACGTATCTTAGTGACAGACGTTCTCACACATCTACGAGACCATCCTCCACGACGTTGAAATACATGAGAAGTTTATTTTTCTTCTTTTGTCTACTTACTTTTACTTTATATCCTTTAATATTACATTGGGACAATGTAAAATAAGTAGGGGGAGGGAAAAATAATTGGTTCTAATTTGCTTATCTGTCATCGCTATTTTTGCATGTTTTTGGTAAAAGGTAAATTTTTTCTCCAAAATAGGACTTGACCCCCATGGTTTGCACAATTCAACAATTTAATCATAGCACATTAACATCTCAAATAGCCTAGCCTATGAAGTAAGTAAATATATTTTGGAATTTATTAGAGCTTGATAGGCCTACCCCTAATTTATTTTTTTATTTCTTTAATTTTGTACTTAGGACATTATCGAATTTTTTGACGCGAGACATGATGACAACCCAAGCACCATGTTCTGCTTACTCAATTTGGATGTCTCTAAGCGAGTTATTTCGCCCTACTCATGATAACTTGTTAGCGGAGTGAGTGCAAAGAAATTGGGTAGCCACACGAACCTTTTTACGCGAGATGTGATGACAACCCAAGCACCACGTTCCAGTTACTCAGCCCGATGCACAACCCAAATTTTTCACTCTTAACATTCTTATCAGAGGAGTATTATTATTTCTTCTTCTTCTTCTTCTCTTCTTCTTCTTCTTTTTTGAGAGATAAAACTTATGATAAAAGGTAGGCAGTCAAGCAAACTCATAATTCCCAAAAATTTCTTACCCACTAAGTCTAGGTTATTGAAAAGTTTCATGTGTAAAGAATTAAATAGCTAAATCGGTCAAACCATAAGTGTATCATCCCATTTAAAAGAAAAATTTACCTTTTACCAAAAATATGCAAGAATAGCGATGACAGATAAGCAAATTAGAACCAATTTATTTTTTCCTCCCCCTACTTATTTTACATTGTCCCAATGTAATATTAAGGATATAAAGTAAAAGTAAGTAGACAAAAGAAGAAAAATAAACTTCCCATGTATTTCAACGTCGTGGAGGATGGTCTCGTAGATGTGTGAGAAAGTCTGTCACTAAGGTACGTAAAGAGTCAAGTCCTTCTTCGATTCGGGTTAACCGAGATTCGATAGAATTTGGAGGCTCTGGTCCGTGCTGGTGTCTTCGTCTGAACACTCTATGCGACCGATCTGTTCTTGTACCTGAAGGAACAAAATAAAAGGAAGAAGGGGTACCGGCAAGTAACCCCATAGAATCCAAACAGTATGTATCTAAAGAGACCGTTTTGTATGCCAAATTCAAAAAACTAAAATTGACAGCTGATGGATTCAAATTAGAGGCTAAACGTGTGATGTAAGTACCCAAAATAAGTGGCCGATTCGATCGCAAAACATGCTAAAACTGTATAGCAAACCAATATCCTAAATTTACCTTTTTTCCCGAATGCATGCACTATAGAAAAAATAATTCAGTCCTAGTTAAAGAAGCAGACGCATCATTACGTCCCGAATAATTGAAAGCAAGGAATCGGTGTATATATCGAAGTGCAGGACTATGAATTCCTATGTCTTTGCAACGTTTCGGATCGTACGAAATCTGTCTTATTTGAGTTAACAATGCCAAAGCTTCATTAGCATCAAAGTCAGGTGGTATGTCGAGAAAAGAGTCATAATAGTCATCAGTTGCTAAATAGTCCTCATTAACAAATCCCAAAGCAACATTAAACTCAGAAATAGACAGATTAGAATGTACACCTAGCAAGCGAAAATTGACAGCATGAAGCGTATCTATGGTGTTGGCAGAATGGTTGAAGTAAAATGTAGAATAAAATTCAAAAACCAACTCATAATATCCAGGTTCATCACTAGTAGCAAAATCAGTCCACCCAATAGTATCAAAATATTGATTAACAGATTCTTCAATATCTAAAGAATATAATGAGAATGAGTCGACGTGCTTACATACTGGAAGAGGGCGATGTTGAATTTGTTCAAATTGTGCTTGATGTGCAGGATTCGTAAATGTTAGATTCCCGTAAAATCTGTTCTCCGGGGGCATGAATCCTCTTCCTTGTCGAAATTGACCTCGCTCACGTGGATGATACTCAGTGTCCTGATTTTTCGTTTCATTTTCGTAATTTTCGGCATTGTCTGCCGTTGGAGTTGATGAATCGGCCAAAGGTGGCTGTTGGCGGCCTCGGGTTTATCTTTGCGTTGAATGTGGTTCAGCATCATCGTTTGGGGATCGCGACGTTCTTCTCGATGGTCTCGGTTGTGATGATTGACGTGCATGGACGTTTGGTCGGGGAGATGAGCGGTCTTGGTTGTCGAATGAGTGAGATGGTTCGACAGGGCTGTTCGAAGGGTGATCGGTCGAAGCGGGCGGCTCATGGGGCGGGTAGACTATAGCGATCGGAGTTGGGCTGTGATTTCTTCTAGGGCGGCGCAGTTGCGGCGGCAGAGATGGAAGGGACTCGTCGGAGTCGATGGTGACAAAGGTTGTAGCGGAGAAATGGTGTTGACGACGGTTTACCACTGAGGGTGGTTCTTGCGCTGCACAGTCGTGGGTACGTACCATGGTGGGGTGGTGCAATGGCTTTCTTGAAGGTCTGTTTAAAGATGGTAAAAAAGTAGCAGTGTTGAAGGTGAAGGGAAATAAAAGAAAGAAAGAAGAGTTTGAAAAAGATTTTGAATTTGTGTTTTTTATGTTTCTTTGGCCGGTCAAATGGGGGGTAATGGTTTGTATGTGATTTTTTATTTTAGGGTTAAAAGAAAGCTAGGATGTGATAGGTGAAAGGTTAGGATTTGATGGGTGTAAGGGTTTTTTTTTTTTTTGGAAGGAGTGGTCTGTTGGGGGGAAATTTGGTGAGTAATATGGGGTAGTGGGGTTTGTTTTTCTAGGTGAAAAGTTTGATTTGATGGGTGTAAGGGTTTTGTTTTTTTTTAAATTGGGAAAGGGATGGACGGTTGGGGTGGGAAATTTTGGGTTTATGGGCTAGCTTAAAATGGTGGACATGTAGTGTGGGCCTTGGCTAAAAAATAAAAAGAATTTGTGAGTTGACATGAGGGATTTTAATTTTGTCTTGGAATTTTTCCCTGTAAAAATAGAATAAAACAAAAATTAAATAAAATAGTAATAATAATAATAATAATAGAAAAATAAAAATGTTTTTTTCTTCAAATTTATTAGCTAAGCTATAAACTTGAAAAATAAATTAAAAACCAAGATTACGAGATTTGGTAAAACAGCCGTGATAAATGCACCAAGTAAGTTCCCAGGAAAGAGAGGTGAGTCACAATGGACATTCTTAAGTACCAAGTCTTTCCTTAGACAGAACTAATCCTTGACATGCATTTTCATTTTCCATTTTACCAAAAAAAATTTATTTGCATAAAGGAAAAGAAAATTTGGGTTGCCTCCCAACAGCGCTTTGTTTAACGTCGTTAGCTCGACGACCTGTTATTCAAATTCTGGGCTCATCGAGAACAATCTCCTCAATCGTGTGCGTTTGAAAATTCTCGTAGAAGGGTTTCAATCGTTGACCATTCACCTTAAAGCACTTCCGAGTTTCTTCACTTTGAATTTCCACTGAACCATTTGAGAATAAATTAGTGATAGTAAATGGACCTATCCATTTGGATCGAAGTTTACCAGCGAACATTTTTAAGGTGGAGTCGTATAGGAAAACTTTTTGTCCTATTGAAAGCTGCTTCCTAGTGATCATCTTATCATGGAACGCCTTCGTTTTTTCTTTAATAACTCGAGCATTTTCATATGCATCGTTTCTAATTTCCTCGAGTTCCTGAATGTCCAACTTTCGAGCTCTTCCTGCGGTCTCCATCTCTATATTACACTGCTTAACTGTCTAAAATACTTTGTGCTCTAATTCGACCGGGAGATGGCACGGTTTACCAAAAACAAGTCGATAAGGTGACATGCCTATTGGTCCCTTGTAAGCTGTCCTATAAGCCCAAAGTGCGTCATTTAATCTCAAGCTCCAATCCTTTCTGTTAGGTTTAACAGTCTTCTCCAATATGGACTTGATTTCTCGATTTGACACTTCAGCTTGTCCGTTTGTTTGTGGATGGTAGGCAGTGGCAATTCGTTGAGTCACTCCATATTTTTCCATAAATGCACTTACGAGTTTATTGCAGAAATGAGTTCCTCTGTCACTGATTAATGCTCGTGGGGTGCCATACCTGGAAAAGATAAAACTTTTAAGAAAGTCAACCACAGTCTTAGCATTATCATTGCGAATAGCCTTTGCCTCTATCCACTTAGAAACGTAATCAACAGCTAAGAGTATATAAAAATTACCGAAAGAAGAAATAAAAGGACCCATAAAATCGATGCCTCTCAAATCGAAAATTTCACAAATATAGATAGGAGTAAGGGGCATCTCATTTCGTCGACTAAGGTTACCGACTTTTTGGCATCTTTCACAGGTTTTACAGAATAAGAAGGCATCACGAAATATGTTTGGCCAAAATAGTCCACACTCGAAAATTTTATGTGCGGTGTGTTTGGGCCCAAAGTGTCCTCCACATGCATAAGAATGACAAAAAGTTAAGATAGACTGTACCTCTGTTTCTGCTACACACCGTCAGATTACCTGATCGGAGCAATGCTTCCATAGGTAAGGATCATCCCAAATGTAATATCGAGCGTCCTTTTTAATCTTATCTTTTTTAGACCTTGGTAATTCTGAAGGTATAGTACCTGTGACGAGATAGTTTACTATATCTGCGTACCAAGGATGAACCGCATTTGCTGAAAATAGGTTTTCATCTGGGAAGTTGTCTTTCAATGGTGTGTCATCTGCTGGAATCGGTAATCGACTCAGATGGTCAGCTACTAAGTTTTCGCATCCCTTCTTATCCTGGATTTCAAAATCAAATTCTTGCAGGAGTAGAATCCACCTAATCAGTCGAGGTTTTGCCTCCTTCTTCCCTATCAAATATTTCAAAGCTGCATGATCAGAAAAAATAATCACTTTAGTTCCCAATAGGTAAGATCTAAATTTATCTAAAGCAAACACAATAGCTAATAATTCTTTCTCAGTTGTTGTGTAATTGCTTTGGGCAGCATCTAAGGTTTTCGAAGCGTAGTAGATAACATGAGGCTCTTTCCCTATTCTTTGGCCAAGAACAGCTCCCACACTTCGATCACTTGCATCACACATGATTTCAAACGGGAAGTTCCAATTTGGTAGTTGCACTATAGAGGCGGAGACCAATTTCTGCTTCAGTACGTCAAATGCAGCTTTACAAGTCTGGTCAAATTTAAATTCTTTATCCTTCTGTAACAGACTGCAAAGTGGTTGTGCGATCTTCGAGAAGTCTTTTATGAATCGTCTGTAAAATCCTGCATACCCAAGAAACGAACGAATTTCCCTCACATATGTGGGGTAAGGTAATGAGTTAATAATATCCGTTTTTGCTTTATCGACCTCAATACCTTCTGAGGAAACTATATAACCTAAAATTAATCCTTTGTCAACCATGAAGTGGCATTTTTCATAATTTAAAACAAGATTAAATTCTAGGCATCTTTGTAATATCTTGGCAAGATTATCGAGACATTCATTAAAAGAATTACCATACACCGTGAAGTCATCCATGAAGACTTCAATGATTTTCTCGACGTAATCGGAGAATATGCTTGCCATGCATCTCTGGAAGGTGGCTGGAGCATTACAGAGTCCAAACGGCATTCGTCTATATGCAAACGTTCCAAAGAGGTACGTGAAAGTTGTTTTGTCTTGATCTTCAGGTACCATCGGAATTTGGAAAAATCCTGAATATCCATCGAGACAACAATAATGGGTCTTACCAGCTAATCGCTCGAGCATTTGATCGATGAAGGGAAGTGGGAAATGGTTCTTCCGGGTAGCTGCATTCAACTTTCCATAATCGATGCAAACCCTCTATCCATTCTGGACTCGAGTAGGAACTAGCTCTCCTGATGAATTTTGCACCACTGTCACGCCAGTTTTCTTGGGCACGACATGAACCGGGCTAACCCAATCACTGTCAGAGATCGGGTATATCATTCCAGCATCCAACATTTTCTGGATTTCCTTCTTTACTACCTCCGTCATGGGCGGATTAAGGTGCCTCTGAGCATCTCTTTTTGGTTTCGTGTTATCTTCGATGGAAATTCTGTGCATACACATGGATGGACTTAGCCCTTTATGTCAGCTATTATCCAACCAATAGCTTCCTTATATTCCTTCAGAACTCGAACTAGATTTTCCTCCTCGTCTTTGGTTAGTCTGTTTGACACTATTACCGGTAAGGTGTCTTTCTCTCCCAAAAAGACATACTTGAGGTGGTCTGGTAACTCTTTAAGCTCCAAGGTTGGTGGCTACAAAATCGAGGGCAACATTTTAACTAGGGAATGTAATAGTTCAAGTTGGTTACCTCGACTCGTCAACGATGGTTGCGTCTCCAAGTGTTTGACAATTTCTCGCAACGGATCTTCTATAACTGCTAACTCCTCGAGACGACTCAATACATCCATGTCAATGCTTCTGTAAAGGATAGTTTCCAACTCATCAAAGTCATGATATTCAGAATAATTTTGAGTTAAACAATCTATACTATCGATACTGGAAATATTTGATAATGAGTTAGGATGACTCATGGCTTCGTAGACATTGAATTTCACGATTTCGCCATCAAACTCAATTTCAATGTTCCACTCTGAACATCAATTTTTGCACTTGTGGTACTTAGAAACGGTCTTTTAAGCAAAATGTCAGACGAATTAGTTGAGATATCGTCCTCCATATTAATAATGTAGAAATCTATAGGGAAAACTAATTCGTTAACTTTAACAAGGACGTCTTCAAGCAACCCTTCGGGATAGATGACTGACCTGTCCGCCAACTGGATTATTATTCCTGTCTTTTTCAAGGACCCGCATTAATCAACTTATAAATAGGATAAGGCATAACATTAATGGAAGCCCCTAAATCACACATGGCTTTCTTAATGCCTACATTACCTATCTCACAGGAAATAGCAACATACCTTGGTCCTGTATTTAGGCGGAACTTTCTTTTGTAGTACTGCGGAGACATTTTCTCCTACATTTACTCTTTCGTTACCTATTAACCTTCTTTTGCTAGTGCACAATTCCTTGAGAAATTTCGCATAACGAGGGATTTGCTTGATAGCGTCGAGCAAAGGGATATTTACCTCCACTTTCCTGAACATTTCGAGGATTTCTTTTTCCCCCTCTCTTTCTTATCTTTTGCGAGTCTCTCTGGAAAAGGAGGTGGCATCACAATTGGTTTCTGAATTTCTGATTCTGGTTTGGCTTTTGGATCAGAGATATGCTTTTCCCATTCCTTGTCTTGCCCATGACTTTTGTCTGGAACTAGTTCCAGAATTTTTCCGCTACGAAGAGTTATTGCACTTGCATTCTGCCGAGGATTCGGCTCCGTCTGGGAAGGTAATTTACCTTGAGATTCCAAACGATTAACCGCCATCGAGAGTTTACTAACTTGATTAGTTAACTCCTGTATTGATGCGTCTGTCATCTGTTGGTACTTCGCAACATCGACGGCAAGTCTTTCTATAACAGTTTCTAGAGATGTACTCGGCTTGGGTGGCGGTTGCGGAGGTCTTGGTTGGTACGATAGATTATATCGGGGGTTAGCTCCGTAATTCAAGTTGGGATGATCCTTCCACTCGGGATTGTAAGTGTTGGAGAAAGGATCATAGCGTCTTTGTGGAGGTCCCGGAAAACCTCCGACAGTATCGACATGTGCCGTTGAATTTTCGTTAAGGATTGGGCACAAATCCGTCGGATGTTCAGACGTAGTACATATTCCACACAGTTGGGTCAGATTTTTCTTTTCTGTAAGCATAGATTGAACAATATTAGTCAGCTTATCCAATTTATCTTCTAAGGATGAAACGTTTACCCCATTAACCCGTCTTGTGGGTTCTGAAGTTGGCCTATACTGTTGAGAATTTGCTGCCATGGTGGATATCAGTTCTCTTGCCCTTTGAGGAGTCTTATTGACAAGCGCCCCTTCACTAGCAGGATCAATCATTTTCATTTCCATAGGGAGCAAACCCTCGTAGAAATACTGAAGAAGTGATTACTTGGTCAAACCGTATTGAGGACAACTTGCACACAGTTTTTTGTACTGCTCCCAATAGTCATAGAGCGATTCACTTTCCATTTGGCGAATTCCCACTATGTCTCTCCTAAGTTCAGCTGCTCGCGATGCTGGGAAAAATCTGTCAAGAAAAACACGAGATAAGTCATCCCACGTTGTAATAGAACTTGGAGGTAAGTAAAACAACCATTCTTTTGCTGTATCAACTAAAGAAAAAGGAAAGACCTGAAGTTTAATTTCATCTTCGGTTACTCCCTGAGGTTTCATGCTTGACCAAACCATGTGGAATTCTCTCAAGTGAGTGTGTGGATTTTCGTTCTTCAAGCCTCGAAAAGTGGGCAAAAGGTGGATCAGGCCTGACTTCAACTCGAACGGGGTTTTCTCCGGCTGGATAGTTGATGCACAATGGTGTTTGCTCGTTGGGAGCAGTGGCTAGTTGACGAATGGTTCGGTTTGCCATCATTTCTGGTTCACCGAGGTTGTCTTCTGCCTCTTTTGTTTCACAAAGTGGTTTGGTCTCAGGTTCAACCACTTCGACTTATTTTCCGCGTTGAATTGCTTCTACACTTTAAGAACTTTCGTCTCTTTACGTCCTGCTCTTGCTGATTTTTCGATCTCTGGGTCGTATTCGAGATCTCCGGATGAAGATCTGGTCATGAAGATGATTTAAACAATTATAAGGGTTGCCAGTCCCCGGCAACGGTGCCAAAACTGATGGGTGTCGAGTCCACCAATATAAACCTACGCCTTAGTTTACAAATTATGCAGTATAGGGAGTAGGGTCGATCCCTCAGTGACTGGTTTATTGTAAATTGTCGCTCGCTTGACCAGATTTATGTCGGGGCAGCTGTCGTGCCCAAAACGATCGGGGGGGATAAAAATTGATGACCTGAAATAAACAGAAAAATAACGTAAAAAGTAAAAGTTGAAAACAGAATAATAAAAACTGTGAAATAAATATTAAGAAAAATTAATTAGAATGAGCTCAGCTTTAGACACGAATTTTCCTCGTCTTTGAACCGATCCTCGAAATTGGATGAACTCCTCTTTTCCAATAAGCTAGTTATAGCTACCAAGGACGCCTCGGACACCAACTCTTCCTTGTGTAAATTAGTTATAGAACGTCCAATAACTAACCCTTACCGATCGAACAACCACGAAACGTTCGTGATTTAAAACTCCTGCAGCTTTGCGTTCTAGAAGAGCCTAGCTAGAACCAATGCCCTCAACCGCGTAGGACATTTAAATCCGGTTACTACTTCCCTTGACGGAACCAAACAACAATCTCCACTTGGCACGCCAATGTGTTCGCAGAAAACCGATTGGAAACGTTCTTTTCGGAATTCCAACTGTACGTCTAACCACACTAAATCAAACGACATCTTTTTTGACTTAGTGTTGATCTGACTCTATGAGCTGACAAAATCATACTCTTAATCCAGAGAAGTAATAAGTACTGGAGTTTTAGGAGTTAAATTGCTCGGGTTCGTAACTCACGGGTTTTGACGAAGCTAATTTCGGCCTAAAGTTGAAAATGGGTTTAGTTGGCTAAGGTTTGGGACATGATGGTGTTGGGTATAATTGGATAAGGTAAATGGATGAAAAGATGGGTGACGTGATTGATTATGGGGGTTGGAAAAATATATTAAAGTGGGGTGGTTGACTATTGGAATGAAAAGAGAATTTGAAAAAGAAATTGTAAATTATGAGTGGTAACAAGCTGGAAATTTTAAGGAAAGGAAACTAAAGACAAATAATAAATTGTGAATAGTTGAAAGTAAAAGTAAATGGGTGGTTAGCTACTGGAAATTAATAATTTGAAGGAAAAGAAACTAAAGAAACAACAATGCTATGTGAGAAAGGAGAGAATGAATTGAGAGATAAAACTTAATATTTTTCATTGATGAATTAAAATAAACAATGTAGCATCTATTTATACTAGTGGCCTTACTAAATTAAGAGCCAACTAGTATAGAAAATCAAGGAAAAATAATCTATGATATAAAAATATCCCAAATTATCTCCCACTAAGTCAACAATTTCAGCTAATTATTCTTAGAAATATTCTGCTTTGACCCTCCTTTTTTGCTTCTTTCTTCACTCTAGCTCAATTGTTTCCTTTTTCTTCTATTTAGCCCCAAATTGCATTCCTACACAAAATTCAATAAATATAGCAAAATTAGTGGTGCATTCTCATTAATTAATCAAATTAATTACATAAAATATGTAACTTTAGCATTTAATCAGACCATTTTTGGTTAAATGGTATAATTCTAACTTTAGTCCTTTATAAATATTAATAAGTCAATTTAATCTCTTTTACCTTCTTTGTCAATAAAAAAGTTTCAAAAAATCAATTTAAACCATTTTGATACAAAATATTTAACTTGAATTTTTATTTTTATTTTAAAATTTTATCTCTAATCCCATCACACAATTCATGAATTCGTTTCGGCCGAATGGTGGATGCCAAAGGTGCTCATGGATCGAGCCTAAATATAATATTAACATACTTTATATTGTTCAAGTCTAGCCCAGCCCGAATATGAGCCTAAAATTTTTCCCAAACCAACTCATATTTGCAAAAGATAAACTTAAGTTCATTTTAGACCCGCCCATATTATTTTTTAAATTTATTTAAAAATATTTTTTATTTTTATTTTAATATTTAATAATTTTATATTTTTTATTTATTAAAATTTTTATATAGTTATCTTAACATTATTTTAATGTTTACATTAGAGTAGCATTATATATTTAGTATAAGTTTATTCTTTTAATGTGTTCTAAATTACACAATTTATAAAAATAATATAATATATTATATTATAAACTTAAAAATATGTCGGATGAAGTCGAGATCGGGCTTTGAATATTTAAATCTAAACTCATCTCATATTTTAAAATTTTTTTTTTGTTTACGAATCTAAATTTTTGTGAAAATCATCTCAAATTCCGAACCGAGCTTCCTAACCCATTAAGAGGATGTACACGTTTTTTGTTTAAATTCGTATCTCAAAATTCGTTTAACAAAAAAAAAATCCCAAATTGGGATCATATTATCCAGAAATGGATGGTCGTGCCAAGTAGTACCCCCGTTGACAGATATGACAACAATCCGGGTCAAACTTGCCGTCTCCTTATCCACGTCACTCTCACAGACCACGTATCTTGTCCTCATTCGCCCGACGTCGTGTCTCTATTTAAGATTTGAAAAACGGAGAAGTTTATCTACCAGAACAGAACAAACGGAGCAGTTTACGGAAGGGACCCTTAAAACCCAGCCAAACCACATACAGTTCCTCCTCAGAATTCACCTACTCTATACGGTACGGTTCCGGCTTTCCAGTGCGTACGGTTCGTCTCCTTCCATTTTTAGATCTTTGATGATGATGATGATGATGATGATTATTATGATTTCCAATTCGTAATTATTGTCTTACTTTGTTTTTTTTTTATTAGCTTTCTTTAATGATATTTGAATCGTGCTTTGTGTCTGTTTTAAAGATTTGATTTGCTGATGGATATTGATTAGGGTTTTGTGAATCTTGACGAAATTTATTTTTAATGTAATGGTCACTGAAAATTGGATTATTTTTTGCTAATTTAAGGATGAATTGTTTTAAGGAAATGGTGATTTGACTCAGTTTTCTGAGTTTAGATCCCCTTTAGTGTTTTTCAAACCTGTATTTTCTTCCCCGTGCATCCATTAGGATTTTTTCTTTTGAATAAATATCCTTTAGGAATTTAGGGCAATCTACATGGGGAACCTTTAGATCGGTTGTTACCTCTCGTTTAGATGAAGATGTTGATGAGCTCGTTGAAATTTATTGGAAATAATTGGAGAGGCTCGGTCTTTCAATTTAGTTGCGGATTTTTTCTGTTTTGAGGTTCGTTTCAACTGTGAAAACTTGTGTCTTTCAAACAAAATTGAGAGGAGAAATTTGTTTTTATGGATTTAAGAAATGAGTAATCAAAGATGAGGTTTTGTCAGCAGTATTTGAATCTTTCTCTTTTCTGTTTCCAACTAGAGTAAACTTTGCTAGAGCGCTTTAACTTCTCCGTTGTTGTCTTGTTAGAAACTCTTCTACTTTGAGATTTTTGACAATGCTGTTCAGTTTTAACAGGCACTTGCCCTTAATGATGATTTTATAGGGTTAGAAATCATCCATATCATTTCCTTTTTTCTTTTTTTTGTGATCCATTGCTTGAAGAGTTAGAACTATAAACTCCATCAGTCCATCTGTGACAGTTCTTCTTTTGGTGCAACTGTTGTATTTTGCTAGGACTTCTAGAGCCGTATTCTATCATTTTTATCAACTTATTTATATCTCTCAATTGTTGGTCCAAATTATTACTTTTTTTTTTTACAGTTGAATAAAACAATATGGGGGGTGGGTTTAGAGTGCTTCATCTTGTAAGACCGTTTCTTTCATTTCTGCCTGAAGTTCAGAGTGCTGACAAGAAAGTTCCCTTCAGAGAGAAGGTCATATACACTGTGATCTCTCTTTTCATCTTCTTGGTTTGTAGCCAGCTCCCTCTGTATGGCATACATTCTACTACTGGTGCAGATCCATTCTATTGGATGCGTGTTATCCTTGCCTCAAATCGTGGCACTGTCATGGAACTTGGAATCACTCCCATTGTGACGTCTGGACTGGTGATACAACTTCTTGCTGGTTCTAAAATCATTGAAGTGGACAACAATGTCCGCGAAGATCGTGCCCTTCTGTAAGTATCTTTCAAGGGTGTAAACTATGATTCTGTCTTTTACATTATTCAAGTAACTATAGTCACTGAATGAAGATCGGCTATTTTTTGTTGCTGGCTTCTGTTGCTCAATATTGGATGGCTTCATTTGTTCCATTAGACTTTTAATGTTATTGGTTGTCAGACTGTGGAATCAGTAATTTTGCTAGGGTAGCAGCTTGAATTTTTTTTCCCTTCATGGTTGTGCTGTAAAATGCTATTGTGATAGTTTCTTGGAATATGTAATATTGTTTCCATGCAGGGGAGCTTCTTTTGGTGTGCATTGCTCATGCATGCTTACACCTGTGTTCATGCTTTACCTCTTTGAGTTTTTGCTAAGCAATCATCAGGTGGCTTTATATTTTCTTTAAGCTGCAAATTGCTTCTTTAGTTTCCAAGATGTATAATTTTGTATGATGAGTACTCTTTCTTTCCAGAAATGGTGCCCAAAAATTGTTGGGTATCTTGATAGCTATTGGCGAGGCAGTTGCCTATGTTCTCTCTGGGATGTATGGTAGTGTCGGCCAGCTTGGAGTAGGAAATGCCATTCTCATCATCCTTCAGCTTTGCTTTGCTGGTATCATCGTCATATGTCTGGATGAACTTCTTCAGAAAGGATATGGTCTCGGTTCTGGAATTTCCCTCTTCATAGCAACAAATATCTGGTGAGCATTTGTAGCTTTTTATTTTTATCTGTGCTTTCTTGATCTACTAAAGAAGTTGCTAAGGATTCTTATTGTCTTACCACTAATATCATATAGCAGAGTTTGTGGTTCCATGACGTAATCATTGGTAGAATTACAATTGCTAGCACTAAAAAGAGGTTTGATTGACTTGCAGTGAAAACATAATCTGGAAGGCATTTAGCCCCACAACAATTAACAGTGGCAGAGGTGCTGAGTTTGAAGGAGCTGTTATTGCATTTGTCCATAATCTTTTAACTCGAGAAAACAAGATTCGTGCTCTCCGAGAAGCCTTTTATCGACAGAATCTACCAAACGTGACAAATTTGCTTGCTACAGTCTTGATTTTTCTAATTGTTATCTACTTCCAAGGGTTCCGTGTGGTTTTGCCTGTGAGGTCAAAGAATGCCCGTGGACAGCAGGGTTCATATCCTATCAAGCTGTTCTACACCTCTAACATGCCCATCATTCTACATTCTGCTCTTGTTTCAAACCTTTACTTCATCTCTCAGGTACTGGAGTTTACCTGTTTGCATGAGTATCTATATCTGTTGCCTTTTAATATAATGCATCTAATCATGTGTCCCTCTGCAGTTACTGTACAGAAGGTACAGTGGAAACTTTTTTGTGAATCTCTTGGGCAAGTGGAAGGAGTCTGAATATTCAAATGGTCAAACCATTCCTGTTGGTGGCCTTGCATATTATATCACTGCACCATCAAGGTGATTTGAACCTTTCCTATTTTCGAGCAACTATTTTCTCCAGCTTGGTCTCTGATGCTAACACTTTAGTTGGTTAAGTCAATAACAATGTAATTTGGGAATCTTCCTTATCAACTTATGCTGACACTCCTGGCTATGATGTCTTGCAGCTTAGCTGAGATGGCTGCCAATCCTTTCCATGCGTTGTTCTATCTTGTGTTTATGTTGTCAGCATGTGCATTGTTCTCAAAAACTTGGATTGAAGTCTCAGGATCATCTGCTAGAGATGTTGCCAAGCAGCTCAGGGTATGTGATCTTCTCTGAAAATCTGTCTTTAGATTTACTTTGTTTCTGTAGACTTGTGTTTTCACTGTGCAATTACATGTTTTGGTTTTACTTATGAGCTAAAAACTCGGAGTAACCCTTTTTGCAGAAAGCATATTTTTCCTACCTTGTTTTATTTAGTCAAAACACTACAATTATAGTTATACCTAATGTGAAATCTGCACTTTATTGTGTTTCTCTTTTCATGAGATAATGTATTTTTATGGTAAATCATAACTGATAAAGCTAGTAACTTAGTAGATGGATATAACATAAGATATTTTTTATGTAAACCAAAAGATACTAGAATGCATAAGTTGAACCCACCTCAACTCTTCCATCAATTAGCAACCCATGTCCCGCCTAGAGCCAACCCCCTATTCCTGTTCTACCTATATCCAGCTTGCCAACTAAGGAATCCAAAAATTGGGAAGGACTGAAATGTCCACATCATACCTGAAAAATTTTATACATCACCCATATCCTTGGTCACTATCAACACCATCTATGCTTCTGAGCAACTTTTGTTTTATGTTAGATTATTTAAAAATTATCATATCATTCCTGAATATTCTTTAAATTACATAGTCAAGTATTTGTTTGGAGGTATTTTACACCTCAGTGGTGTTGTAATTGTCAAATATGATTGATATCTATATATACTAGGGGGGCTCTGGTTCAATATTTGGATGTGCATGCTTCCCCCCATGGTTCTTTTAGTTTTTCCTTAAACTTAGAAGGTTTAAGCTGTGATACCAAAGTTATGAGTAAAGCTGTGCATGTAGATCATCAGCTGTGGTAGCATTACGCATCATTAGAAATTTCATGAATCATTTTTCTTCTGCTATTTTGCAGGAACAACAAATGGTTATGCCTGGCCATCGTGAGGGAAGCTTACAGAAAGAGCTAAACCGTTACATTCCCACAGCTGCTGCATTCGGAGGCATGTGCATTGGTGCGCTCACAGTATTGGCAGATCTTATGGGAGCAATTGGGTCAGGGACGGGTATTCTTCTGGCAGTCACAATCATCTATCAGTATTTCGAGACTTTTGAGAAGGAGAAGGCCAGTGAGCTTGGCTTCTTTGGATTGTGAGCTTAGGCTTTGACTGGAGGGATGCTTGTGCTTCTTAGCTTTCGCAATTTTGGGTAAGCTGAGGGATTCATTTCGGGCCTACTTTTGACAACAGAGTTTACAATTTAGTTAGTTCAATATGTTTTGTTTACACATTTTGTTTGAGAAATCACAGAAAAAGGGTATTGCCTGAAAGCAGTGCTGCTTTGTCTAGTATACCTTGCAATATATAAGTTTGTTCCATGGTTGGACGCACACGCAATGACAACACTTCTTATATCTTGTGTATCTTTAGTTGCTTGAGGAGAGCCTTTAGAACTTTGCCTTGGAGTGTGTTAGGTTCAAATGTTAAAACTATATCAACCATCAGTTTAAACAGCCTGGTATTGATTAGTTCTGTGTTTTGACTCATGGCTCGAAGCAATAGCATTGTGAACTTATATATATCTTGCTAATCTTCATTCTTTACAGACATACATTTATTTAGGAATTCCAAGACTAATCTGCTTTAGTTCTTATTATTTTGGGAATTAATTCGAAGATGTGGAAAGTGATCTTTATCCTTTGTTTTGGTTATAGTTTGCAGTAATGCAATATGTTTGATGAAAATGGAAAGATAGTAGGCTTTCTTTCATTTCCCATTTTGCATCATCCTAGTTTAGACTCGACTAACAGGTTAGATAGCAAGATTTACAATGAAATATTGGGTTTAATTTCCATCACATGAACAAACAAAATGGGTAATGAAACCGACTGAATTTCCAGGATCTACTACCCTCGAATTCCATGGGGGCAACCTATTTTATAGGTTATCGGTTAAATTATTTCATTTTAATCTTTGATGTATTAAGTAATTTTCTATTATTTATAATTTAATTTTTTAAAAAAACTTTTAATGTTTTAAGTAATCTCGTGTAATCTTTTCATGATTTAACGATTACTTACTTTTTTTAAAAATCTTTAATTTCTATTACTTAATTTCTTGGAAATTATTTTTCATTATTTACGAGTTATTACATTAAAGGTTACTTGAAACATTAGACTCATAAATAACGAAAAAATTACTTAAGGTTACCTAAAATATGAAGAGGTGTCTTAAACAATGAAGAAGTTTTTAAAAAATTAAATAATTCCTATATCATAAAAATTTATTTAATACATTTCTAAAAAGTTAAGTAACTCATAAATAATGAAAAATTTATTAAAGGTTACTTGAAACATTAAAAGATTTGTAGGAAATTAAATAATTCTTAACGTGTAAACAACAGCTTGGTAATTTGATTACTTCAGCGTTTAGGTTTTTTTCCCTTATCACCGGCTAAGTTTCTTTTACCTTATAACAAGTTCATTTTAATTTTTTTTTTTAAATTTCCAATATACATACACGAAAAAAGAAATTCTGAAAGATAACATGATTGCAGCATAAAAACATAAAGAATTATTGTAAGTACACAAATTATGTAGGGCTATGAAAAAGCAAGGTAGGTAGAGGTGAGCTGAGTTGACAGATCCAAGTCGAGGACAATAAATACTGGCGCTATGCTATACACCACCTTCCTACTTCCTATCTCATCTCTCACTCACTCATTATCAGCTTTGAATGAAATTACTGGCTTCAGCTTTAATGCTTTACGCACTTGAATTTATTTCTCACTTTTTCGACACTTGTGTTTATTCACTTTCTCTTTCAAATATCTCTACTCATAAATTACTAAAATTAGTTTTTAATTAAAAATTAGTTTTTAATTATATATTTATTTCAATACTTACTCAAGTCTTTTTTTCGTATGTATGAAATAATATATATAATGGAAATAGATGGGGCAGTCGGCTCTTCCAGCTGCCAACTTGTAAAGGAAAGCATGGTCAGTTAGACACGTTTTCTTTGAAATTTCAGAAAAATACTTTTAGCTGGATATATTTTCTCAATATGTCAACAAAAAGCTCGTCTAGTTAGGTGAATTTTCACACACTCTCTCTAAAAATAATTTATTTCTCTAAATTTTAAAAAATTGACCTATTTAATCAATTAACAATTTTTTTTAACCTACATGATCTATTTAACCACAAAGTTAAGCAGGTAATGTATAATATATAATGGTGAAGTTGGTTCCTTCATATGTCGACTTTACATGTATTTTGCTAAATAATTGGATACATATTATTTATTTCATGATATCTTTCTTTTTTAAATAAAAAAGAGATTTAGTTACTCCACTATTTCTTTAATATAAATTCATATCGAATGAAAAGCGAAGGAAAAAAGAAACAATAATAAAGGGTCAACAATTATTTCTTTTGCATGAAGTATTCCATTTTAAGACCATAAAATTCCAAAATTGCATTTCCAGGAGAAAAAATAAAAAGCTGAGATTGTTACCATATTGTTACCATCCAACTTACCTCAAATTTACTTCCATTCTGCAAATTTCTTTGTTGTGACATGAAATCGAATTTTTGACAAATTTGTGAAGGACTTGTGAGGCTCAAAGATGGTAATTTCAAATTATATTTTTACAGCACAGTCCATGCCTCGTGACATATATATAACTATATAAGTTTTTTATACCATCTATAATATATTATAAGTGACGATGTAAACAAAACAAATATGCTAAAATTTTCAGGTCTGATTTTGATTTTTTTAATATAATTTATTGTTGTGAAGTTAAAGTCGAAGAGCTAGTTTAGCATTACTTTTGAGAAATGTTGTTAAAAAGTACTGTGGAGAAAGTGATTTTGAGAAGCTTGGCTTAAGATTAAGTGTTTAGTATTGCTGTTAAAATGTGCTTTTGAAAAATAAAATGGTCATTTTAGATATAGTGTTAAAAATAACAAATAAACATTTAAATAATGTTCAAATTGATTAATATTAAGATATTTTAATAAGAATATAGAAATTAATTTATTATAATTTTTTACTAATATTTTAATATATGAAAAATAAATTTTAAATATTCTTAAGCCATTAATATTATTTATTTATAAAATTTAATTCGAATATATATATAAACTATATTTTAAATATTAAAATATAACCAATAAAATTTTAAACATATAATATTATTTATTTAAAATAAATTTCAATAGAAAAATAATTACATATCCAATATAAATATTATATAAAATACTTTATAATGGTTAAAATTATCATTTGGTCTTAAACTACTTTTGTTTTTGAGTTCAAAAGTGGTTTTAAAAAGTACTCTTCACTCTAAAAATGTCTATTTAGTATTATTTATGGTTTTAAAAACACTTTAAACCCTAAAAATACTTTTAAAAAGTAATACTAAACACACCCAAGTCGAATTTGAATTTAAATAATTTGATGATTCTAATTGATTCGCATATCAATTTATAATTATACCGTAAATGATCACAATTTAATAAATTAATAACATTAGTGATCATATAAAAATTTTAAAATAAAATCATCCAAAAAACCCCAATCTTATTCACCTTCTCACTTCCCCCAAAATGCCATCTCGAGTCTCAACAAAAATCTCCCTCTTTTGTCCTTATCAGCAATATTAATTAATATTACTTCTTCTGCGAAATTATACTATAAACGAACCTTGTTTTTAAGGTAAGTCGGAAATCTCTGTAATGCTTTCCTTTTTATTGTGTTTCCATTTATTGTTTGATATATGCTTTTTCTTTTATCACAGAAAAAGAAGTTTCAAGTTGTTCAATGTAATGTTACTATAAATAAAGGTTTCTGTATTTGTATTGATTTTAAACTCTTTTTTGGGGGGTTATGTAATGTTAACTTTCCATGGTGTTCTGGGAGAGCTGATAGGTTAGTGAGTTAGTGTATTTTCTTTATTTTTATGTTTATTTTATATTTGAATGTCGCTGTTTTCTGTTTGTTTCTCGGGATTTAGCTTCTCGGTTTTCTTCCTTCCCAAATATCCTTTCTTTTTTCAAAATTTTCTCTTCTTCTTCCTCACACTTTCTGGGATTTTATTCCGTTGTTATTAGTTTTCTTTAGCAACTTTTTTTAATGGTTTTATAATATTACAGGAATTGTTGTGTAAATTAGAAAGAGTGGGAGCTTTCAATTGTCATATCGATTCACGCAAACGAAACAATAAGAAGTGAGGAGGAAGTTAACAGAGGTGAAATTTTGTGTTTGTTTTCTAGGAGGTACGTACATTTGTCGACCTATGTTTTTTGTTCTTTTAGATGCAGAATTTCTTCACCCATTTAATTAGGCTAATTTGTTGATATATGCCGAAAATTTTGAAATTTATCGATTCATGTAATAGTTAAAACGCGCCCTATAAGACGCGTTTTCAAGTCAACGGTAACAAATCCTTGAATGGTCACAATTCCAACAATTATAGGATTCCAATAACCATATTTTTTCTTATATAAACTCATTCTTTTCAACTCAATTTTCAATTCCTACTTTTTATTCTCCATTGTTAATTCTCTATTATTTTTTATTCTAAATTCTCAATTTTAAATTTTTCTCTGAATTCACCGATTTTATTTTATTTCTTGTAATTTGTAAGATGGTAAATCAGCTTATTCGTTTGGATCACAAGCATATCTCCGTCGTTCAATTACAAATGGTAACAAAATATTTATAAATTATTTAATTTTAATTAGTTAACTATTATGTTGTTAAAAATATTATTAAATTATTTAATTTTAATTAGCTAATTATTATGTTGTTAAGAAAATGTTATTAAATTATTTAATTTTAATTAGTTAATTATTATGCTGTTAACATTATTAATTTTTTATGTTTATATACTTAGGCCAAAGATCGGATATTGGAGACATACATAAACAATTTAAGCGAAGGCGCGCCGAATGCCATTTATGGACACTTGCAAGATGCAGGATTTTTATACGTGGCTCGCATGCTTGGGGGGACTAAATTGGATCCCACACTCATCAGTGCTTTGGTCGAAAGATGGAGACCGGAGACACACACATTCCATCTTCCCTGTGGTGAGTGTACAATTACACTCGAGGACGTTAGTTTACAACTCGGTCTTCCGGTTGATGGGGAAGTTGTTACGGGGCCAGTGCTTAGTGCTGATTGGAGTGCAACATGCGAGCAATTATTAGGGAAGGTGCCGAACAAGTTTAAGGGTAGTCGGATCGAGATGAAATGGTTGGAGGACAACTTCAAAACTATCGAAGCTTCTGCCAGTGATGTTGAAAAAGAACAATTCGCGCGCGCGTTCATCTTAAAATTGATCGGGGGTTTGCTCATGCCAGATAAATCTCGAAATCTGGTACATTTAAGGTGGCTGCTACTACTAGCCAACTTAAAAGAAGCGGGACGACTTAGTTGGGGATCAGCAGTGTTGGCGACATTGTACCGAGAAATGTGTCGAGCAACGCAACCAGAAAAAGCTAAAATCGGCGGTTGCATGCTCCTTCTTCAATCGTGGGCATGGTATCGACTACCATTTTTGCGCCCTCGAGTGGACCTCCCTTATGAATTCTCACTCATAATATGGTAAAATTCATTTGATAATATTTTTATTATTTTAAGTTTTCATTGTTTTAATTTTGAAATAACATGTTATTTGAATAGGTGGAACAATCCCGCAAGACATAATGGTATACCGACCGAGCTCGAGGATATTCGACTAGCTTTAGATCAACAAACCGAAGAGGAGGTTAGTTTATGAATTTCAAAGTTATCGATTTTTAATTCTAAAATTTAAAATTAAATGTTAGGCACGTGCTAAAATTTGTAAATTCGTACTGCAGTTTGTATGGATGCCATATGCGGATCCAAGAATTCAAGAATGCATCCCGGTCAAATTTTTGGCCAATCGTAACATCTGGTACGTTCAAGTGCCATTGATCGTTTTTGCAACAGTCGAGATGCATGAATCCAACCGAGTGATGCGGCAGTTCGGGTGTATGCAACGTATTCCGTCGTCACCCCAAAAGCTCGATGACCTGCACAATATCGACTTGCGGGGGAGACTTGAGGAAGATTGGTCTTCATTCCACCAAAAGTATATCGAGATTTGGCAGCGTAGGTACGATTACTTACCAACGCGTGAACCATTTCTCACACCAGAGTTGGCTACATCTCCAGATTACATGAATTGGTTCAGGCATAATGGCAAGCCGTATCTATTGTCGGCTTTAGAAAGGAGTAGGCAGCGTCGCCGTAGGAGGCAAAGACGAGGGCCCATCAATCCTAGGTCAGGAGAACATGTTGCGGGGAGATCAACATTTGCCCCAGCTCCACACGGGGAACCGATTGTCATGCAACCACACGGTCAGTATGGTTCATATATTTTTTGTGCTAACCCAGTTTATTTTACACAAGCACCATAGCACACACCATCATTCATTGCATTAACACCTTCTCCAGGTGCATATTTCGTACAACCGCCACCCACCATACCATATTACGGGCCGATGCTGCCAGCAACATCGATGTATCCGGTATCGTTGACAACTCTACCTTTTATCCACAATTGGCCTATGCGACACCATACAATTATCCTCTGATAGTGCCGCAAACACCTCCAACAACGTTTTTCTACCGAGGAGGGTCATCCTCGCAACCGCCGACTCATATAAAGGGGGATGTACGATGCGCGACTAGGACCCAAATGCAGTCAAGCACGAAGGAAGGCGATGAAGTTGGCGATCAACATAGACGTGCACGTGAAGATGAAGACGAGGACGATGAGGAGTCGCCGACCCAAACAGTGCGACAAAACCCTGGGCGTGCCCGACACCTACCTAATTATGACACACATTTAGGACATCGATAATTATGTTATTTGTAATTTTTTTCCAAATTAATTTCAATTCCAATTTTAAATCTAGAAAAATGCTTTTAATTTATATTATGATCACGAAAAATTTACGAATAAATAATTTTAAAATTATAATAAAACGAATTCCACGTGAAGTGCCTATGATAAATATAATAATCACTAATTATTGACGTATAATTACTGGTGTTTGTTCGTGTTTGTCTTTTCTATTCAAAAATCATGATTAGTTTATAAAAATTAGAAAAGACAAACAGGGAGAAATCGTGAAACATGGATCATCCAACGCATTCAAATAATCGGAAAAGATTAGGTAACTTTCATAAATGTCTAACATTCTTTTGTTTAATTCTCTTAATACTACACCTTTCAAGTATTTTTGTTTAATTCTTTTAGTTTAAGGATAAATATTAAAATTATACATAAATTATGGTTTAATGTATAATTATGTACATAAATTTTGATTTTGTGTAATTTTATACATGAAATTTTGATTTAATTTAATTCGTATAAATTATTAACATAATTATCGATATATTATCATTTTATGTTTATATATTATGTACATAAATAATTATATTTATTCAGTATAAAAATAAATTTATGTATTTATTTAAATGTGTATGATCAAGTTAAAATTAAAGTTTTAAATATACATTTGAACCATAATTAAAGTACAAGTATATAATTACACATTAAATTAAAATTCATGTCTAATTTTAAGATTTATCTTTTTAATTTTTTATAGTGACATACTTCAATTTCAAGAGCAAATTTTAAATATTATCATATGTTTATTTTTTAATAATTAATTTTATCATTGAATTTAAGAACTCTACTTATAATTTATATATTACAAAAGAAGAAGAAAGAAAAGTCAAATACTCAAAACTAAAACAATAGATCTTCCACCTCTTTGATTGGCCCTTTAATGTCATTTTCAATTGGAAAAAAGAAGTAAGCTAAGATTGAAAATTGAGAGTGAATTCAAAATGTTTAAACAAATCTAAGAAGAAGAGCAAAAGATATACTTTTTTTAAAAAAAAAATTTAGCATAAATTTGTTGGGCCCTCTTTAATGATGTGAAAGACCTGCAATTTTCTCATACAAGATTTGTGGTCGGTAAGATTAAACAAAAAGAAATGATTTGTGGGAGGTCTTAGATTGACCAAAACTAATCATAATCAACAATGTAAAGCAAAGATATCTAAAGATTTTTATACCATGATTTGAAGTTAATGCATGTTCCAAATGACATGATCAAAAAAAATAAAAGACACTGAATGATTAAGACACCATAAATGTAAATTATGATCATGATATTAAGTGGTTAATTATCATTAAAACATAACATCATTTTTGCTATTCTTGTGCTTTGACAAGACATTGATGTTAATTCCTTTTTTACCTTTTATTTTTCTTGGTTGATGATTATATTTTCTGTTTTTTATTAATAATGATCTAAGTATAGATACAATATGTCAAAATTTGATCCCTTTAGATTTTGAACTAATTTGTTTTGAAAAATATAGGTTTTTTTTAAAAAGTAGATCTGGGACGACGTAAGGTTAACAGTGAGTATGGAACAGTTATAATAATTATTTGTCTTACCTCACCTTGTTCATTATAAAAAATTATTATTTTTCTTTGTATATATAAAACTATTAAAATAGTAAAAATGTAATAATGTATTATAGAAAAATTCATACATTTATTTTTTTGGGTACAAAATGATAATAAACAAAACCACAATCTAACGCTTCCTTTAACACAAGCATCCGCTTGTAGCAAAGGTCTATGAGTCCAAGGTGGCTCATCCAACCACACCTCCCCAATACCCAAACCTTGCACTAAATTCACCAAATGATCTGCACATCTACTACTTTCTCTAAAATATGTCTAACTTCCACTACTAACCTTCACTAGTTAAATCCAAACAATATGAAATTAAAGTGTTCAAAGGATGACGGAATTCTTTTGGTCGTTTAAAAAAATCCACCACCAATAAATAATTGTATTCAACAATTAAGCACACAAGTCTGAATTCTTCACCAAAAGCAAACCAGCTCGAACTCCCCATAACTCCACTTAAGCACTATTAGTCGTACTGATTTTCATCATGAACCCACCAATTCAATCAACATTTTCATCTCTTATTAAACCATCAGCCGAAGTTAGCTAGAGCGAGATTTCATAGCATCATCCATTGTAAAAATAGAACGTTGGTAATGACAATATATCACAAAAAAAAAGAGAAATAAAAATAAAGAACACACTGATTTTTACGTGGAAACCCTGTCGGGAAAAAAACCACGAGCAGAGGAGAAGAAAATTCACTGTGTCAAATTCGAATGATTACAAAAAGAGTTTCGACTACATCCATTTATAGGTTGAAAAAACTTAATTCTAATCAAAGTCAAATATATTATGCTAATAAATGCTAAATATATTATACTCATAAATACTACATCTTCTAGAAAGAAGATATATTTTGTTTAACTTGACTTGCAAACAATCTTTTAGAATTTGGATCACACAACTCTAACAATCTCTACCTTGACACGAATTCTCAACGAACAAGTTTTTCACCTCTTCCATAAAACCCCTTAAGGGTTTAACTTCAACAATGAACACCAACCAAGTCTAAGCAATGCTTAAACTTGGTTATAGGAAGTTACTTAGTCATCATATCTACAAGATTTTCATGAGTACTAATTTTGCTCACAACAATATCACCACGAGCAATAATATCACGAACAAAATGATACCAAACATCAATGTGTTTTGTTCTCTCATAAAACATTTGATCTTTTATAAGGAAGATGGCACTCTGACTGTTGCAAAATACTGAACCGATTAGGAGGTCTTCATTGGGTTCACTAAAGAGTCCCTTCAACCAAATAGTTTCTTTATAAGCCTTAGTAATCGCCATGTACTCAGCTTCAGTGGTAAACAAAACAACTGTAGTTTGCAAAGTGGCTTTTCAACTGATTGCACAACCTCCGATTGTAAGGACATAACCTATGGGAGATCTTCTTCTATCAAGGTCTCTAGTAAAATCAACATCAACATACCCAATGACTCCATCTTTAGTTCTTCCAAACTGTAAGCAAACATCAATAGTACCTCGTAAGTATCTTAAAATCCACTGAGCTACTTTCCAATATTCTTTACTAAGATTCGCCATGTATTTGCTAACTGCACTGACTGCATATGATAAATCTAAACGTGAACAAACCATAACATACATGAGAGATCCCATTGCACTAGAATATGGAACATGTGATATATACTCAATCTCATCATCTAATTGTGGAGACAAAGCCAATGAAAGTCTAAAATGGGCTGCTAAAGGAGTATTAACAAGCTTAGCACTCTGCATATTGACCCTGCAAAGAACTTTCTCAATGTACTCCTTCTGACTTAGGTACAATTTACTTGCTTTTCTATCTCTGAGAATGTCCATACCAAGTATCTTTTTTGTTAGTCCCAAATCTTTCATCTCAAATTCTTCACTTAGTTGGGCTTTGACCTTTCTTATTTCTCATTTATCTTTTGCTGCTATCAACATGTCATCAACATAAAAGAGTAGATACACAAAAAAACCAACATTGTTTTTCTTAAAGTAAACACAACATCAGAGATAAGTTAGGTAGTATAGCAGTTTCATCAAAAACAATATCTTTGCTAATCACAACTTTTATATTTTCAGGACACCATAACTTATACCCTTTTATACCAGCTTTATAACTAAGAAAAACAAATTTAATAGATCTCGGTTCCAATTTTCCATTATCAATATGAGCATACGCAGAACACCCCAAGATCTTTAAATCAGATTAGTCAGCAGGATTACCAGAGCATACATCTTGTAGAGTCTTTTTCTCAATGACAACGGATGGAGATTGGTTGATCAAAAAAATGCAGTAGAGGCTGCTTCGGCCCAAAACGACTTTGGTAAGTTGGTATTTGACAGCATACATCGAACCTTCTCTATGATCATTCTGTTCAGTCGTTCTGCAACGCCGTTTTGCTGTGGAGTATGATGAACTGTTAAGTGTCTCACGATCCCTTCTGATTTACACAGTTTATTAAACTAATCATAACAGAACTGTGCGAAGGTATTTTATTTATTTTCCCGTCTGTTTTTAATCATAGTTTTTCAAGACTTAAATGCGGAAAATACTTCACTTTTTTACTTCAGGAAGAATACTCAAACTTTTATGGAAAAATCATCAATAAAAGTTAGCATATAATTAGCTCCACCTCTCGAAGGCACTTTAGATGACCCCTACAGATCAGAATGAATATACTCTAAGGTTCCCTTCGCGTTATGATTCCTTTAGTGACTCGAACTCTCTTTTTCTTCCCAAAAACGCAGTGCTCACAGAACTTTAGTTTGCAAATTTCTTGTCCATCAAGAAGTCCTCTTTTGCTCAATTCTGCCATGCCATTCTCACTCATATGCCCTAGGCGTATATGCCAAAGTTTAGTAATATCATCATCTGACAAGAAAGAGGAAGCGATAGCTGCATCACCAGTAACAGTAGAACCCTGCAAAACATATAACTTGGCAGTCTTTCTCTGCCCTTTCATCACGAGGAAACCTTTGAAAATATTTAAAACCCCACTTTCAGCTGTGTATTTGTACATATCGCACGTCACTAAGTGTTCTGACAACTCCGTCAAATATCCTAACTTTAATCGTTCCAACACTTGTAATTTTACACGAAACATTATTTCCCATCAAAACAACACTTTCAAACACTGTTTTGTAAGTTGTATACCAATCCCGATTGGGACTCATGTGGAAGGTGCAGCCCGAATCAAGGATCCACTCCTGGCTCACTTTAAAATTGTTGACAAAAGCGACTAGAAGTTCACAATCGTTGTAGTCTTCTATAACATTGCTTCACCAGAATTTTCCCTTTTGATTCACAACCTCCCTTTTGATATTGTTCTGTAGCTTATAACAGAATTAAACGTTTGGATTTGGAAATAAAAAATAAAATAAAAACATAATTAAGAATGTTGAATCGAAGATTCGAGAAATTAAAATTAGAGTTGAGAGAAAGGAAATTCTTACGAGAGATTCCAGCCTCCAATTGTCTCGCTCGGCCTTGGGTTCAATCATCGGCTTTTAGATGACCCTTCCCAAACCGAATAAGTTAGTTATAGTGGAAGAGGACGCCTACGACCACCAGCTCTAAGGATTTAGACTTACGATTTAGTGGAACCTGACTCTAGCCAACAATCGCTTCTGTGGGATTGTCTTATGCTAGATCAACGCTTCTCAATAACGAATCCCATGCCATTTTGTCTCTTGGGCTCGCCAACCTCTTATGCAGTAAGCTAACGAACCGACTATGCAACCTTCCCAAAACATAAAAAGCGGCTGCCTTTTCATACGTTGAAAAGCTTACTAAGGGACATGGACGGAAGCGTCAGCCCCGTAGTGCGGAGAAACAATGAATACTCAGCGATGAGGTTAAGTACGGACTCTAAGCCTCAAGAACCCTTTTTGGGGAATATCGATAACCTTCAGCTAGATGGGTTTAGTGGCTCATGGTTGTGGTGGAAAAGAAAATAAATATAATAAAAAAAGATTTTATTGAAAGGAAATATGAGAAGAACAAAAGCCTAGACTTTTGGGGAGAGAGTGCTTATAGAAAAAAAAAGATCGATCTCTTTTGAGTTACTTCACCCCCTATTTATAGTGCTAGTGGAAATAGTCTAATCCTACTTAAACTCCCAAAAGATAAATACATTTAATTCAATAAAGATAAATAAAATAAAATCCTAAAATTAGATAATCCTTAATAATTATCTTAATATTAATTATCCTAATATAATTAAAATAGAGTTTGATAGAATAAAATCTCTTCTTTTTGCATTTCAACCCTTGTGTCCTCTGTGCTTGTACTTTTGGCACCAACTTTTTTTTGTGTCGCATATTGACCCATTTTATCTCTAAATTCACACTTTTGGCTCTTAATTTTGCTTTTGCCTCAAATTTAGTCCCTATGAGATAAAAGATCATAAATAACTCAAATTAGCAGGATCATACTCAGAATAAATACATGATTAATACATAAAAATACGTTATTCTAAAGTGTTATCAAATTCCCCCTACTTAGCCCATGCTTGCCCTCAAGTATGGTTCCTATCTACTATGAAAGTTAGATTCTGCCATAAAAGAAATACCACTCCAAAGTTTTATAAAAATCAGTAAAAATATGCATATGAAAAATAAAGAGAACCCTAAGCTTGCTTTACTTAAAACAGAAAAAGTTTTCCAATTAATACACACAAAAATTAGAATCAACTTGAATTATTTAATGAAAATTAGGTAAATTACCAAACCTACCAAGACACCTTATTTGTTTCCTCCTTTAGTCCCCAAATTATATTTTTTTCTTTTTCTTTCTTTTTCTTATTTATTTATTTATTTTGATTTATATTTATTTATTATTTATATTTTTTATGCTTTAGGAATATACTAAACTTTTTGACGCAAAGAGAGATGACAGTCAAGCACCCCACCCCGGTTACTTAGCCCAACAGACTCCTAATTATAATTTTTTTCTTAAAAACACATCGAACCTTTTGACGCGAAGAGAGATAACAGTCAAGCACCTCACCCCGGTTACTCAGCCCAACATGTTCTTAAAAATTAATTCCGGTTAGCGGAGTTTTACCAAACATGTCAAACAACCTTTTAACGCGAAATATGATGACAACCCAAGCACCCTACCCCAGTTACTCAGTCAGTCACGTTTTTAAGCTGTACTCATAATCATGGAAACATTAACCGACAAAATATATATGGACAAAATAGAGCCTCAAGCAGTAGGTCAAACAGTAGGCAATTAAAAAAAATATATGGATAAAATGGAGCCTTAAGCAGCAACACCAGCCAAAAATAATCACAGTAACAGCAACAACAACCAAAATCACAGCAGAAAATGACAATAATAACGAAGAGTACCTTTCCCTACTGAAAGCACATTGTCCTTAATATGGACGAAAAGAAATAAATAGGCAGAAAAGTTTAGAAAAACTCCCCGTGTTGTTACTGTCGATCGCATATGATGGTTGAGGTGCGGAGAAACGGCACCGTCGTGGGTTCATGGTGAAGGAGGGCTAGACAGCGGTGCCACTACGGATCCAAACCATGGTGGTGGCGATCGCTGGTAAGGGAGAATGGTGGCGGGAAGAGCGGCGGCTATGGTGGTTTGTGGGAAAAATGAAAAAAATATTTTAAAATTTTAGGGTTGAGGGGTTAATTTGTGCTGAAGGGTGGTGTTTGGGTGCAGGGATAAGGGTGGTTGGCTGCAGGAATAGGGTAGTTTGGCTGTAGGTATTCTGGGCTGAAATAGGATCTGGAATAGAGGCTGTTTGGTACTATAGATAGGGCTGTTTGGTTCTATTTTTCTAGCTTTTTCCTTTGTCTTCGCATTTTCGCTCTATTTTATCTAAGCAAAAGAAGAGGAATTTATTAATATCCAAATAAGTAATAAATAATAAAATAAAATAAAGTAATAAATAAAGTAAATAAAATAAAATAATAAAAAATAAAAATAAAAATTGGGTTGCCTCTCAACGAGCGCTTGTTTAACGTCGTTAGCTCGACGCCGTTATTGGTTCTATGGTGGTTCTAAATGGATTTTCTCAACCGAGTGGACTTGAAAATTCTCATAAAACGGCTTCAACCGCTGGCCATTGACTACGAACCGCTTTCCAGATTCTTCACTCTCTATTTTAATCGCTTAATGTGTGAACACTTCAGTAACAATAAAAGGTCCTTGCCATCGTGATCGAAGCTTACCTGGGAATAACTTTAACATGGAGTTATAAAGTAAAACTTTTTATCCTACCGAAAAATGCTTCTGAGCTATTCTCTTATCGTGAAACAACTTTGTCTTGTTTTTATAAATGCGAGCATTCTCGTAGGCATCATTGCGAATTTCTTCTAACTCTTGGATGTCTAATTTCCTTACCTGTCCTGCAGGTTCTAACTCCAACTCTGGTGCCTGTATAACAGAAGGTAACAGTTTAGTATTTGGAGATAATAACTCACTAACAATTTCAAATTCCTCAAGTTCAGAATTATCTCCATAAATTGACTTAAAATTCTCTTCCACTAAAGAGTCAATTATGTCGATATGATTTACGCTCAAGATTTCGCTTGGATGGCTAATGGCGTCGTAGACATTAAACTTTACGATCTCCCCATCAAAATCTATCGTGAGAGTTTCACTTCGAACGTCTATTTTAGTACTAGCTGTACTAAGGAACGGTCGACCCAGCAGGAGATCTAAAGATCCAGGAGTGCTATCCTACTCCATTTTGATCACATAAAAATCTGCAGGGAAAATAAGCTCGTTAACTTTTACCAGAACATCCTCAAGGACTCCTTCTGGATGCACAACAGACCTGCCCGCCAATTGAATGATAACACCTATTTTTGTCAAAAAACCCGCGTTAAGTGATTCATAAATAGAATATAGCTTTACATTTATAGAAGCCCCTAGATCACACATAGCCTTCATAATTCCCAAATGGCCTATTTTGCATGGTATTGCAAACATGCCCTATCATTGCATTTTGCCAGTATTTTCCGCTGTAACACTGCGGATACATTCTCACCAACATTCACCCTTTCATTACCTGTTAATTTTCGCTTGCTAGTGCAAATCTCTTTAAAAAATTTAGCATATCGCGGTATTTGCATGATGGCGTCCAACTGTGGAATGTTGATCTCGACATTCCTAAATATTTCGAGGATTTCCTTGTCCTCTTTACCTCGTCGACACTGGTTGAATCGTTCTGGAAATGGAGGTTGAATTTTAGGCAATGGAGGCTTCAGTCGGACCTGTTCGTCTTTCTCGGGTTTTTTTTGGGCGATTTCTTGGCCAAGATTCCTGTCAGGAATCGGTTCCAATACCTTTTCCACTTTGCAACGTCACTGCATTTGCATTTTGTCCAGGGTTTGGTTCTGTTTGTAACGGCAGCTTCCCTTGATAGGTCAATTTCTTGATCGATGTGGTTAACTCTCTAATGGACGCCTCAGTTTTCTGTTGGAAATCCTTCGTCTCTTTTTGGAAATTAAGAGTTTGCTGTTGAAAATCAAGAACATTAGCTGCTAACTTATTTACCATGGTTTTTAGAAAATTACCTAAGCCTTGCGGCTGTTGCGGAAATCGATTTTGGTATGGCTGGTTATTTCGTGGATTGGCCCCATAACTTAAGTTAGGATGGTCCTTCCACCCTGGGTTGTAGGTATTAGCGTAGGGATCATGTCGCCTTTGTGGCGGCCCAGGGAAATTTCTCACAGTATCCAGATGGGCCATAGTATCATCATACAAACTGGGACATGCATCAGTTGCATGATCAGGTGTAACACATATTCCGCATAACCGGGCTGTTTTCGTTTTTTTTGCAATAAGAGAGTTAATCATATTAGTAAGTCTATCAACTTTATCCTCTAAGGTTGAATTACTTAGCTGGTGAACCCTTCTAAGGGGTTCAGTATTGGCTCAAAACTGCTAAGAATTTGAAGCCATCGTAGAGATCAAGTCTCTCGCTTGTTGGGGAGTCATGTTGACTAATGCTCCTCCACTAGCGGCGTCTACCATATTCATCTCCATGGGCTTCAAACCTTCATAAAAGTATTGGAGGTGTAACACCCCTTACCCGTATTCGACACCGAAATAGGGTAAGAGGCATTACCAGAACACATACACTTGTAAACGTATTGAACCGAGTTATAAAATTTCATCTATATTAAAACTTTCAAATTATTAACATGCTTTTATAATTCATCACATTATATCCTTAATATATTATAATCATAACAAATAGGGCCTACGAGATCCGATACATACTTATGCAATTCAATGCTTCATTTCTTTTTATTCAATTCACAATTTTTCATGCTCACAATTCAAATCCGATCACTAGAAATTTCCATTTAGGCACTTACCATCTCAATGCATAACTTATACGTTTTATGTGGCATAATCCGACCACAACTTGGCCAAAGCCTAAACATGTACACCAAATATGTTAACCCAAATAAACATATAGCATAAGCATTATAAGCATGGATGAGTACAACATTTGTTCATGTATCAAACTTACCAACATGTGTTAATTCATAAACCATTCATGACATTACTTCAAGCCAAATCATATTCCAAATATACCATACACACATACTATGAAACTTATTTTCCCACATGAGGTTAAACCATGACCAATCATGCGCAAATATAAGCATTATTTCTATTTCATCATTTATCAATCATAATCGAGCATATGACAAATTTTACACAAATCATTCATATATTTTCCAATTTTCCTCCTCCTCCTCTCCATTCCACATCCTTAATGTGTATAACACACTTAAATAACATTATCCATACTTTCACTATTTTCTTGTATGTAAATTCAAATTGTCTGTCTAAGTCAAAGTCACTAATTTATTTATATCTCGAGTTACCGAGCTCCAAATTAAGATCCATTAACTTTTCCTAAAATTAGACTCACATATATTTTTACCATAAAATTTTTAGAACTTTTGGCTAAGCCAGTAAGTACAGTTTATTCATTAAAGTTTCCCCTGTTTCACTGCTCGATAGTTCTAACCCTTCTTCACTAAAAATTAATTATTTCACAATAAAAAATTAGGATAATATTATCGTTTGTTTCTTTTTAAAATAGACTCATTCAAGATTCTAAACATATAAAGTTTATCCCATAATTATTATCTTACAATTTTTAATGATTTTCCAAAATCAAAACAGGGGATTTCGAAATCATTCTAGCCCTGTCTCATTAAAATTCAAATATCTCATAATATAAAACTCTTTTGCTTGCTTTGTCTCTTTTATGTGAAAATAGACTCATTCAGCTTTAATTTCATATATTATTCAGCCTCTAATTCAATTTATACCATTTTTGGAGATTTTTCAAAGTCACACAACTGTTGCTGTCTAAACTGTTTGTTGCTAAATATACTTTTTCATAATTTCACTTTTTCTCACTTTTCTTTTTCTTTGATCGAAGTCAATTTCTCGTCTTTCTTGATTTATAATAACATATTTAACTTCTTTAACACTCACATTTTTCAATTTAGTCCAAAAATCAGACTTTCAAAAAATTACATTTTTACCCCTAAAGTTTCACAAAATTACAATTTTACCCCTAGGCTCGTAAAATAGTTTTTAATCAATTTCTTTGCATTTTAGGTCTAGACGAACCATTTTCATAACTAAAGCAGTCCACAATTTTCACTTATTCACACACTTACACACATTTTACAATCTTTTTACAAACTAGTCCTTTTATGCATTTTCACCGAAAATCACTTAGTAAAAGTTGTTTCTCTAACCATAAACATGCATAATCTACCATTTACCATCAAAATACACAAATTTCTAACATGGGTCAAAACCTAGACCTTCATCATATCTCAAATAAATGGTAGAAATAAATCAATCATGTTACAAGGATTTCAAAAACGTGAAAATTATTAAAAACGGTGCTAGAACGGACTTACAATCGAGCTTGCAAGCTTGAAAAACCCTAACCATGGTTTCTCCATGCAAATTTCGGCCCCTAGCTTGAAGATGGACAAAAATTGGCTTTTAATTTTTGTTTTTAATTCATTTTAATTACTAAATAACTAAAATGCCCTTAATAAAAAACTTTGGAAACATGCCTAACCATGTCCATTTTTTTCCACCAACTTAACCAATGGTCTAATTACCATATAAGGATCTCCAATTTAATATTTCATAACAATTGGACACTTCTAACATGTAGACCTCAATTTTTGCAGTTTTACAATTTAGTCCTTTTTACTAAATTGAGTGCTCAAACGTCGAAATTTTTGAACGAAATTTTCATGAAATTATTCCATGAATTTATAGACCATAAAAATATAATAAGAATAAATTTTTCCTCGTCGAATTTGTGGTCCCGAAACCACAGTTCCGACTAGGCCCAAAACTGAGTTGTTACAGGAGGAGAGATTGCTCCGTTATACCATGTTGTGGGAAGCTTGCACACAAATTCTTAAACCACTCCCAATAATCGTAAAGGGACTCAGCTTCTTTTTGCCTTATTCTAACGATCTCTCTTCTTAGTTCAGCTGCTCGAGACGCTAGAAAAAACCTGTTCAAAAACAAATGAGATAGATCAGCCCAAGTTGTAATGGATCCCGGGGGTAAATAAAATAACCATTCCTTAGCAGAATCTGCTAGGGAGAAAGAGAAAGCACGCAATTTAATCTGATCCTCAGTTACCCACGAAAAGTTGGCAGTAACTACATTAAACCTAACTTCAACTCAAAATCGGTATCCACAATAGGATACGCAATGTACAATGGTGGTTGTTCTATCGGAGCTTCGCCAGTTGCCGAATCGTTTGAGCCATTGGTTGGTGTGATAGATTCAGGTTTTCGTTAACCCTAGCGTTAAGCACTTCTTCTGGTGAGTCGATTTCTACTTTTTCGCTTTCAAGTGTTCGAGTAGGGTTTTCGTTAACCCTAGACTCAGCTTCGTCATCGACTTCGATTTCTAGCGGTGGGTTACTTTGAGTTCCAACCACTGTTGACTGCTTTTTCCGTAACTTTGTCTCCTTGCGATTGGCTCTAACAGTCTTCTCAATTTCTGAATCGAACGCAAGAGTACCTGGAGCAGATCTAGTCATAAGAAACAAAAAAACAAGATCAGTACATTGCCAGTCCCTGGCAATGGCTCAAAATTTGATGCGGTCGTTGAAAGCACAAAAAATATCCTATCCCTAATAAATAATGAAAAAGAATAGTAAAAGGGAAGTAGGGTCAAATCCTCAGGGACTGGATTTGCACAATGTCTTGTTCCGTGAAATCCCAGGCAGAATCTTACCCAAAAAAACCTGCGTTTCTGGAAAAAAATAAGAAAATAACAGAATTAAATGTTTGGATTTAGAAACGAAAAATAAAATAAAAACAGAATTAAGAATATTGAATTGAAGATTCGAGAAAGTAAAAATAGAGTTGAGAGAATCGAAATTCTTATGGGAGATTCCGGCCTCCAGTTGTCTCGCTCGCCTTGGGTTCAATCCTCGACTTTTAGATGATCCTTCCCAAACTAACTAAGCCAGTTATAGTGGAAGATGACGCCTACGACCACCAGCTCCAAGGATTTAGACTTACGATTTAGTGGAACCTAACTCTAGCCAACAATCGCTTTTGTGAGATCGTCTTATGCTAGATCAATGCTTCTTAATGGCGAATCCCATGCCATTTTGTCTCTTGGGCTCGCCAACCTCTTACGCAGTAAGCTAAGAACCGACTGTGCAACCTTCCCAAAACATACAAAGCGGCCGCCTTTGCATACGTTGAAAAGCTTACTTCTTAAAGGACATGGACGAAGCGTTAGCCCCGTAGTGCGAAGAAATGATGAATACTCAGCGATGAGGCTAAGTACGGACTCTAAGCCTCAAGAACCCTTTTTGGAGAATATCGACAACCTTCGGCTAGATGGGTTTAGTGGCTCATGGTTGTGGTGGAAAAAAAAAAAAAAAATAGAGATTTTATTGAAAGGAAATATGAGAAGAACAAAAGCCTAAGCTTTTGAGGAGAGAGTGTTTACAAAAAAAAAAGATCGATCTCTTTTGAGTTACTTCACCCCCTATTTATAGTGCTAGGGGAGATAGTCTAATCTTACTTAAACTCCCAAAAGATAAATACATTTAATTGAAGATAAATAAAGATAAATAAAATAAAATCCTAAAATAGATAATCCTTAATAATTATCTTAATATTAATTATCCTAATATAATTAAAATAGAGTTTGATAGAATAAAATCTCTTCTTTTTGCATTTCAACCCTTGTGTCCTCCATGCTTGCATTTTTGGCACCAACTATTCTTTGTGTCGCACATTGGCCCATTTTATCTCTAAATTCACACTTTTGGCCCTTAATTTTACTTTTGCCTCAAATTTAGTCCCTATGAGATAAAAGATCATAAATAGCTCAAATTAGCAGGATCATACTCAGAATAAATACATGATTAATACATAAAAATACGTTATTCTAGAGTGTTATCAAATTTTATCACACGAGGTCATAGAATCATAAACCTTATCAATTGTGAGAGGCTCGCGGCTATATAAAATCGTGTCTCTAAAGGTTGAATAAGACGAGGGCAACGAATAAAGTAGAATCAACCCTAGATCTTCCTTATCATACTGAACCTCCATGGCCTCCAAGTGTGAGAGAATTTCTTTAAACATTGTTAAGTGTTCATGCAAGACGCATCTTCCTCCAAACAATGAGCATAAAGACGCTTATTCATATACAACTTACTGGTTAGAGTTTTTGACATACATATTTGTTCCAGCCTCTTCCATAATGCAGCGGCGGTCTTCTCCTTCATCACATCCTACAAAATTTTGTTAGACAAATACAGATGTAATTTTGTTAACGCCTTTCGATCCTTACGCTTCTTCTATTCATCTGTTAATGCCGAAGGCATCTTATTTATTCCTAGCAGGGCATCCTCCAGATCCATCTGTGCAAGAACTGCTTGCATCTTAATCTGCCACAATGCAGATTTGGTGTTGCGATCTAATAGCGGAATTTCATACTTCAAATATGCCATTACTGTGATCGAGATAAACAACCTGAAAACTCTGATACCAATTTGTAAAAATAGAATGTCGGTAATGACAATATATTGCAATGAAAAGAGAAATAAAGAACACACTGATTTTTACGTGGAAACCCTTTCAGGAAAAAACCCATGGGCAGAGGAGAAAAAATTCACTATGTCAAATTCGAATGATTATAAGAGGAGTTTTGACTACATCTGTTTATAGGTTGAAAAAACCTAATTCTAATTAAAGTCAAATGTATTATGCTAATAAATGTTAAATATATTATACTTATAAATACTAAATCTTCTAGAAAGAAGATATATTTTATTTAACTTGACTTGCAAGCAATTTCTTAGAATTTGGGTCACACAACTCTAATATCCATATCTAGAAAGCAAAACCCATGAGTATGGTAGGTTGGGGTAGGGACAGATGCATCCAACATCCATGGAGGTGATAATGGTTTTGAAAATTATACATTCATAGTGGAGCAAGGCGAGTGGTGGAACAAAGTGTGGCAACTGTGGAGCAGTGGTAGATTTAGCAACATCCACCCTCACCCCGTTCCATTGCCATTCTTAGACAATATTAGTAGTTTTTTTTTTTAAAAAATAGCGAGTTTAAGTCATTTTTACATTATTTAGAAAAATAAGTCGTTTTTGTTGATTGAACGTGCTTTTTGAAAAGCACATTATACAAAAATACATATTTTTAATATGTCATCTTCTTTTATCGAATCGTTAAATGTTGGTATTTTTTTTTATCAATGTGACCAAGGTTTGAATATTTTCCCAACCTTTTTTATTTTTCTTGCTTTCAAGCTTACTTTTAATTAATATTTCAATTAACAAACATATTGTTTTTAAATTTTTTTTTTTGAATTCATGTTTTTAATTAATAACTTTTTTATTTATATAGACAAAATAATAAATATGTTATTATATAAAGAAAAAAATATTTTTGATATATATATAATTATGTTAAAATATTTTATTTTTTAAAAATATCAACTAATTTTTTATTATATATTTTTACTTATATACAAATTTTATACGTCAAATATTTATTTTTCCACCTCCATTGTGAGTATGATAAATTTTAATATTATAAAATTAAATAATTAATTCAAATACCACCATTATTATTATGTGTAAAATATTTCAAAGTATCATTCTTTTTATATGTGCAATATGTCAAATATAATTATATTTTAAACTACATTGTGGGTATGGGAAATTTTAATATTCTAAAAAATAATTATTTCAAATACCATTATTTTTATATGTGAAATATTTCAAATAATTATTTCAAATACACATACAAAAATATATATAATCTTAAAATTTTTTCACACCCATTATATGGACAGAAAAATAAATATTTTACATATAAAAAAATTGTTTACTAAAAATAGTGAATTTTGAAATAATTAATTAATTTTATAATAACTTACCATACCTACAATGTAGGTGAAAAATAATGATTTTTGAAATAATTATTTTAAATACCATTATTTTCATATGTGAAATATTTAAAATAGTTATTTAATTTTATAATCATACTCATAATGTAAGTGAAAAATAAAAAAAAATATATCAAAAGAATAAGTTGATGTTTTTAAAACATATTTAATATAATGATATATAAATATTTATTTTTTATTTATATAAATAAAGAAGTTATTAAATAAAAACTTGAATCAAAAATAAAATAAAAAACTTGAAAACAACATGTTTATCAATTAAAAAATAAAATAAAATAAAAGCATGAAACAACATAAATTAGAAAGAGAATCAAATAAGCTTAGAATAAAATTCAAATTCAAACTTGAGCCGCTTATAAAAAAACGATAACATTTAACTATTCGATTAAAGAAAATGGCATGTTAATGAAAATCATATGCTTTTTTTTTTTTATATTGTACACGTTTATTTTATAGTCTATGTTCGAGATTCGTGGCTGTCCCTCCAACAAGAAAAACATATTTTATATGAAGTAATTTTTAAATAGGGTTGTTTTTACTTATTAGTTGCCTACCTACTTTCTTAAATAATATAAAAGAAATGCTAAGTTTTTTGAAAGAGGCATATGCCACAAATTTTACCTTATTATTTTAGGGTTGGAAAAGGAAAGCATTAAATCTTTAAATGATTCTATATTAATAATGAAATAATCTAAAATCGTTACAAATTGAGAAAGAAAAGAAAGACTTGAATATTAAGTATAGATGCATCTTTTGAATATTTCATTATTAGAATTATTCATTTTCCATTGTTATGTATAGTGAAATTGACTTGAGACCAGCTGAAAATGCATTGTTATGTATAGTGAAATTGACAATCAATTATTAGTTTTATAATGTTACACATCACCAACCTACTCCCATTTTGAAGATTTTCATTAAGTGGTTTGATTTTTCTCAACACCGAAATTTGGATAACTTTCATGACTTATTTTCTCTTTATTTTAAATATTTGTATTTTTTATATATTCTAAGATATTTACTGAAGCGAATGTAAAGATAAATGGAATCGAAAACATTTTACAGTAATAATAAAATCTGAACTTTTTAATTTAATACTACATAACAACCATATCATTCCATTAATATCAAAATTAATGCATAGGACTAAAATGAGAGGTTTCCAAGATATGTAGAAATATTGTTAATGGTAGAACCTGCAACACACAAGCTCCTACCATCATCCAAAGAAACACTTGTGAATTGGATTTTTATTGTATCAGGTAAAGTGAATGTGTTGAGATTCAATTTCTTACCAACGTGCAAGAAGACAGGACACAACTCTCAAGACTCAGATGTACGAGTTGGACCCATTTGGCTGTCCCAGAATCTACCGTCCTTTGCTTCGACCCCGCCATATCCACGTCTCACCCTCCTACCCACTTCAAATCCCCACCCTGCATTTCCCTTTTGATGAAAAATCATACATTACTCCCAAAATTACCCTTCTCGTGCTTTATAATCTCCATCCGCTTACCAATTTTAACCGGCAAGTAAATATAAACTAAAATTAAGGTTACGTTTGTTGACTGAAAATTAATTTTAGAAAATAATTTATTTTTTTAGTGTTTAGATAAATTTATGTAAAATATTTTTTTTGTTTGATAGATTTTTTAAAAATATTTCGTAAAAATTATTTTTAATGAAATAAATATACGTTTGAGATTTATGATGAAGAGTTTAAAAGACGTAGTGAATTGATCACAAAGTAATGTTAATGTGAAATTATAGTAAATAATGAATCTTCATGATTTTAAGGATTAAATTGTAAACTTTGTGAGATTTATAATTAAAACAAGAGAAGTAATATGCATGAAAATTTGTCATGTGAAATAAGATATTATAATGAATTATTTGATTAAAGTACTTATATGGTGAAAAATAAATTACATCGCAATAGGGACTAAATTAAAAATTGTACAAAAGTGTGAAACAATTTAATATGTGAATATGGAAATTATGATTAAAGTTTAATGAATGTGTTATGAGATGATGAAATTTGTATAAAATATTGTAAAAGTGAAATTATGGAAAAATATGAAATTTTTATGATGACAAGGACTAAATTGTAAATTTTGAGAAAATATATGTGGATGAAATAATAAAAGTGAAATATATAGAAATTTGATATGTGAAACAATATATTGAGATAAATTATGTGATTAAAGTGTAATAAGAAAGAAAATTGATTTAATATGGTTAATTAGTGAATAATAAACTTTTACGACAAAAAAAGACTAAATTGAAATATTTTAAAAGTTTATAAAAAAACATTTGATAAGCGAAGAATGTAGCAAATAATGTAATATTCTGATGCTTTAACCCGATATTCGAGTCGAGTATAGGGATGTTCAAGTGAATAAACCTTATTAATTTTAAAAAAATTTAATAAAATATTTTACAGAAATAAAAAAATAATTTTATATTAAGTGAAAAACCTTTTATATTGATACTCATATATTCTAGATGAAACAAAAATAAAATCACCTTCTCACTTCCCAGAATGCCATCTCGTGTCTTAACAAAAATTTCCTTCTTTTGTCCTTTTCCGTCTTTTCAACTTTCATCTCTTACCAAGCAAGCTTCCTCTGATACATTTTACTTCTTCTGCGAAATTATACCATCAACGAACCTTCTTTTTAAGGTAAGTCGGGAATCTTAGTAATGCTTTCCTTTTTATTGTTTGATATATACATTTTTTGTTTATCTCAGAAAAAGAAGTTTGAAGTTGTTCAATGTAATGCTACTATAAATAAAGGTTTCTGTATTTGTATTGATTTTAAACTCTTTTTTTTTGGGGTTATATAATGTTAACTTTCCATGGTGTTCTTTGGTTTGCTCATCTTTGTTTCATGGGAGAGCTGATAGGTTAGTTAGTGTATTTTCTTTATTTTTTATGTTTATTTTATATATAAATTTATATTTGAATGTCACTGTTTTCTGTTTTCTCGGGATTTAGCTTCTCGGTTTTCTTCCTTCCCAAATATCCTTTCTTTTTTCAAATTTTCTCTTCTTCTTCCTCACACTTTCTGGGGTTTTTATTCCGTTGTTATCAGTTTTCTTTAGCAACTTTTTTAATGATTTTATAATATTACAGGAATTGTTGTGTAAATTAGAAAGAGTGGGAGCTTTCAGTTGTCATATCGATTCACGCAAACGAAACAATACAGAAGTGAGGAAGAATTTGACAGAGGTGAAATTTTGGGTTTGTTTTGTAAGAGTTTTTTTTATTTTTTCCTTTTAGCTGCAGAATTTCTTTACCCATTTAATTATGGCTTAGTGCATATATTTTAGTCTTTTTTTTCCATTTTGATCCTTATTATAGAAACTAAAGTTTTCAATTGTTCATCGGTTCGGTGTTTTGAGGTTATTTTTAAAAATAACCCGAAAAATTTTATTATTTATGAAAATGAATTAGTTCAAAATCTGTAACGATAATGACTTGAAATCTATAGTGTCAATCGGTGCCGGTACCAAAATGTTGATTTGTGTAATCATTAAAATATAATTCGGTTGGAGAAAAAATAAATTTTTTTTGTGTCAGCACTACAATGCTCGGTACTCGTATATCTTTTTTTGAGTACTTTTTAAAAAATACGGGTATTTTTCAATTCAAAAAAAGAAATATTTTTTATTAGGTGTTGATGTCTAGGTGGCCGGCACCTAAAAGAAATTCAAAATTTTATCGGTATGCTTTGGTGTCGGTATTACAGTGGCTGGCACCCGTGTCTGGTAAAAAAATTTTGTTCTTGTGTTTCTCGAGGTCAAGACTTGTGTAAAAATTTCTTTTTGGTGTCGGCCTTCCCCATGTCGACACCAATATATTTTTTGCTTGGAATTTTTTTATGAAAAAATATTTTTTTTGGTGTTGGTCTTCTCGTTGTCAGCATCTGTATTTTGTCAGCTTTTTTTTTGGGTGTTGGTTATCTCGTTGTCGGCACCAACAGACTATATATTGAATTTTTATGTGTTTACAATTATCGCAATTTATTGCCCGCCTCAGATCGAGAATCATTGACCAATTGAGTTGTTTGCAAAGTTAGTCGATCCCGAACTCATTCAAGTTGTCCTTCTAGTAAGTCAACATCACAAGTTTGACTTTTATCTTAATGTCGGATGAGAAGATTACTCAGGTTGTGGAGGGACATCTCAAACGTGTGAAAATCCAAATTATAGTGGAGTTCGTATAACAACCTAATCTCAAGTCTCTGCCTAAAGATACAACCAAAGGTGTTGTGCCCTATAGTAGATGGTGATGAAGAGTCCGATAATGAAGACTAACCTCACAATCAGGGATTTAAATTGCGGTCGCGGTCGCGTTTTCGGTCGCATTGCGTTTATCGCGGTTGCGGACATAACGGATGCTATTGCGGTCATTGCGGGTATCGCGGTCGTGAATTTTACACTACTTATTGTGTATTGCGGGTATAGCGGGTTTCGGCAGTAGCGGTTTTGGACGGTGCCGCTACCGCTATATAACGGCCGCTATTTCGGTAACGGACCGCTATTTAAATCCCTGCTCACAATAATGTTGAAGAATTTAGTGACCTCGATTTGGATGATTAAGGTGTAGTGGATGGTTAAGATGTACACCCTATTTGGTCAGGAACACTAGTCGTGGTATAGTTATATGAAATGATCTTGGGGCTCGAATGTTGAGTGTAGACCTTGAACGGTATTTAAACTCGAGTTTCTCGAGTTCTCAAATATAGTACATGCTCACCTGATTGGATAGATTTGCAGTTTGGAGAGTTGTTAAGGTGAATTGTGTATTTGTCATAAATCGATACAATATTAAATTGTTGGTGGACTACAAAGTATTGAAATATATATCAGTTTTATATGTTGGGGAATCTTGAAAGGATGAAGACGGATGTAAGTGCCAGATTTGGGCAACATTAATACAAAGGACTTAAATGTGGACAATTAGAAGATTAGACGGGCTTTATACATAAACGAATGCATATGATGCAAGAGCATTGCAAACTAGATGTGAAAATAATCTACAACTGCATCATGCTATTGGCAAAAAACATGCCCACCATTTATGCATTGGTCCTTATTGCTGACATGCAGGCTCGATTCAACTACAGGGTGTCTGATAGAAAAGAACGGTGGGCGAAACAAATGGTGATGGAACATTTGTATGGTGATTAGGATGTGTTATATAATAAACTTTAAAGGTGAATAGTTATAATACAAGAGGACGTGCAGGATACTGTACTGTGGTTGGTTTCCAAACACTCATTTGCAACGGCTCGAATGATGAATTACAATCAAGGAGATGAATTTTTCACTGATTATTTTGGATGTTCGATCCATGTGTTAGGGCCTTTTGCCACTGTTAGCCATTGGTGCAAGTTGATGTTACCTGAATTTATGGTAAACATACGTAAATACTTCTGATTACGGGTGTACATGATGACAACTGAAACATATTGTCGATCACTGTCGCCATGGTAGAGTCAAATAACTTTGAATCGTGGGAATTTTTTTGATGAACTTGTAATGGCATGTTTTGTAATACAAAACAACATTTGGATTACCTTTGACAGATCAAAGAGACTACTTGCTGTTATTAGGTGTTTTGGGGTTTCATGGAGGTTTGTCTATTGCATTAGGTACATCACTGTCAACTTTCATAAGGAGTACAAAAATAAATACTGGTGTAAACTCATGAACATGGGCAAAATATCTCGTTTCTAAATTTATTTGTAGACATATTAAAATATATTTTTTTTTTATTTTTAATTTTTAAATATTTTGGAACACTGTCATATTAAAATTTATATGAAGGGTGGGGGTACCGAAACTTTTCCAACAGTGGTTGGGGAACATAGAGTCATGATAATAGATTCAATGGTACGATGGCGGGCATCGATATGATCATATGATGACCAACCTCGCAGAGGTGGTTAACTCTCTCTTAAATTGTACATGTTATTTGCCAATTTCAACCATTTTCTCGACAACGTTTTATAAGCTTTCAACATTGATGCAAAGAATAGAGCTAAGACGAGCGATGTAGATGATGGTCGAGCACGTGTATGGTGAGGAGGTTAAAAAGGCCATGGAAATCAACACTCAGAAGGCACAGTTGATGAGTGTAGAACTGTATTCCTGGGATATAGAATCTTTTCGGTTGTAAGACTACATCGACCTTCGATTGGGAGTTTTGCCAAGGTCTTACACAGTTGATCTCTATAAGAGGCGCAGCGAGTCCGGTAAGTTTTAGACCCTTAGATATACGTGTGCGCATGTTCACGTAGCTTGTGCGACTTTAATCCGAATGTCAAACAATTTATAGACGAGACTTAACGAGACTTACACGCTGCAACGCACATTGTGTATTTGGGAGAACGAGTTTCCCATAATGTTGGATGTCTTGAATTGGGAAATACCATCACCTGCATTCGAGGTGTTGTTAGACCAACAATTCCGTAGGTATCCTAAAGATCGACCATATATGACGAGAATTCATGGTGGCATTGATGTAAGATAAATGGGTGAACCTGAGCATTAATGCCAGTATTGGTATAATATTCACGTAATATTTGTTTTATCCATATAACATTTGTCTACCATGTTGATTATTTACTTTTGTTTTTTTTTTTTTTGGCATTACATTGCTTAACATTTTACGAAATATTTTTTAGTCATCAATGTAATTTTTTTCATTCAACTTAAATTTACGTAAGTTAGACATAAATAAAAATTGTGTGGACTCGAGAGTTGTCATTGACCTCATCGTGTAAGGATCAGGCAACTTCTGTTGGTGAAGGGTGCATTCTCGTGTGGCAATTCATAGGCGTTCGGACCAACTTCTGGTGTTCTTACAGGTGTACTAAAGGATATATTAAAATTATGTCTCATTATAAAGGGTGGTGGGGTATTGCAAAAAGTGAGGTGGTGTTGTTTGACACACTGACGACGTCGAAAAACACTATAAAAAACATGTAAGTTTCATAATAAATTGATTTCTAACATGGACATGTAAGCGAGGTCACCTCTCGAGTCTGGCGGTCCACAAAGCAAGGTATTGACCATGTATGGTAGCTCAATTCTTGCTGTCTTTACCCTTTTTGTTAATGTCGTGATCGTCATCAAGGTTTTGTGGAGGGTTCGGAACATGTTGAATTCACCAAAATCGTCTTAAAACCCGATTAATATTATGCCACTTGACCATTGGAAAATGAAGCAATGGGGCGTTGGTTGTCTAGACTAGTTGCTATTGGTTGTCCTACGCTAGAATGACTGTTGTAACGTCTTCCCCCAAATATGACATCCACACAAACTTTATAGTATCGACAATTTATATGGTTAAATAAATCTATTTCAAAGGTTGCAATAAAAAAAATATTTATAGTACTTAAATATTATCATTTTTAAAAAATAAAATTTATAATAGTATTTTAAGGGTTCCCCGGAGTGCGCTTCAATCATTGGGCGGTATACGGGCACTGTCTTTGTTCTCTTGATTCCCGAAGTCGTCAGCCATTTAAAAAATAATTTGCAATTTTTTTCGTATAGTTTGCACGCACAAAATATAATTATATTTAATTGTTTTTAAAAATTTTAATTTTTCCACTTATTAATAAGTGACCACACGGGTGGTTGGTAATTCATTAATGTAGAAATGACATTCGATATAAAGCCCAAGACTATAGCAGAAGAAGGCAACTGGTTATGTCCTTCGTCTTGTGATTTGTCGCTTGACAAAACCCACGGTACAGTGTCGCCAAAACTGTTAACCCCCAATTGTAGGCCCGAGTGTTGTTAAGATCTTCCAGTAATGACACGTACATAGTATGGACTTTTTTTGTTTTGAGTCCGGCATTAGTATCCCACCTATCATCAATAGAATATACGGTCGAGCAGCGAAAATAATCTTAGACTTGGTGGGATTGTCGAAAATTTCTCTTATCCAAGAAAAATTACCGACATCAAATAATCATCAGTAGAAGATACGCTCGAGCAACTAAAATTTCTCGATGGTGCTGGCACCAAAAATGACCATTGTAGTGTTGATGCCAATAAAAATATCAAGTAACGATTGCCATGTAATTGACTTTAGTGTCAGCACAGTCTTGCACTATTCATTTTAAGAAATTCACGTAATTGTTTTTGAATTAGGGCTATTTTTGTAAATATTGAATGTTTACCTAGGCCAATTAATACACAGTGGCGGCACAAAATTATTTTTAAGAAAAATGTCATGTTTGTTCATGGTTAGGCAAAAAGTGAGGTGGTGTTGTCTGACACACTGACAACGTCGAAAAACACTGTAAGAAACATGTAATTTAATAATTAATTGATTTCTAACCCAATTTTTGTATTTAATTAATTTTTTATAATTTCTTAAAAAAACCTCTTCTTTTCACATTACCTATTTATAATGTTCTAAGGAAAAAAATATTTTAAATACATATAACAGTGAAGGTTGAGTCTAGATTTAGATTTAGCCTTAGCTAGCTACTAGTAGTACAAAATGGCACGAATCTCAGTAAAATCCAAATGCTGCTTCAGAAATCCAACGGATATAGTAATCGCCTCCCACTGCATAAAAATGACTATTCGGTGCATTGAAAGTGTTAGTAATTATATATACATATGGTGATGTGATCCTTGGGTACTGGCTAGTGAAGATGTTTTAGAAATACTACAAAAAATAAATAATAGAATCATTGGCTGATTGCATCACAGTGCAGAGCACTCACTGGTTAGCCACGTGAATATGCAAAAAAGAACGCCTCATATGAGTAAATGAATATGCAGTAATTGTCCCATATCAGATTTTTTTCACTTGGGTGGATCTCCCCCTTTAAAACTTAGCTTACTTTATATAGGAGAAGTTCTTCTAGGGTTTGAATGTATAGACCCCTAAAGAATCCTATGAGTTTATAAACGGTTCATTATTCACTTTCTTTTAGGCTTTTCTTTTTTGTACTTTTGAGGAACTTGTGGGGTCATTTATGAAAAAAAATGTGGAACCCATGTTGGAAAAAATTTTCAAGTGGTTTATGGGCCACATTGTGGGGTGTTTTTTTTTTCTTAATTTTATAAAAAATCATTTTAATTTTTAATTTAATTTTTTGTTATTTTTAGTTTTAAATTTTTGTTTTTTGTTAAATAATTTTAAAATGTATAGGAATTAATATTTTTTAATTTTCTGACGTTGTATACATATAGATTGTACTGTAGATGATACATTGTTTTGCTTGTGGGGTGTTTTTTTTTTTTTTTTTTGTATATATAAAACAAAAGTATTATGAGTGTTTTTGTTGTTTTGCTTGTGTAATTTAACGAAATAGAGCACATCCTGATACGGGTTTGTGCTGAAATTTTATAGGTGTTCTTTTACCATTTTATGGGAACTTTTTATGGTATGTATTTAGATCATCTTCTATACTTTTTGGATTTAATAATACCTTTGGTTCTTTTCACCAATCTTCTTATAAAAAACCCCTTTCAGATTAATTGAGTTTTCTGGCATTATTTTTCTTGGAAACCCTCTTGGACAATTTTTCATCCTTCCATGTGCTTCTGACATTTTTTTATATTTTCAGATGAAGTTGCAGTTCTTAAATGTACAATAATGGATGTTGTTAGACAAAATTCTTGAATTGTTTATTTATATGAAAAATTAAATAAGCTATGTTATATAATTACATTGAATTTCGATTAAATTTGAATTTAAGCCGAATTGAATCTTTCAAATTTCATCTTAAATTTCATGCAAGTTTGGTACTAAATAGGAGCATGGTCAAAATTTAATAGAAAATTTACTTTATAACTCAGGTTTAAAATTAAAAAATTTAATATAAATTTTTTAAAGTTTGATTAAATAGAAAAATTAATAATTTAATTTAAGTATTTTTAATACAGTTTTTTTAATACTTTTATGTTGATGCCTATATAAAACTTTTGGCCATATATTTTAAGCTTATGGAATGTGTAAGAAATATATAATAGGAATATTAGGGAAGTTTGTCTATGTATTTATTTTATTCATCTATTTGCTTTCTCCAATGAAGGGTTTATAGCTTTTTGAACTTTGTTAACGTTAAACGCATCTTTCGAGCCTCTCCTTGAATCATTGCCATTTGCTCTTCTTCTTCTCCATCGTCATCTTCTTCTACCCGTTCCTCTGTATTTGGTCTTTTCTCTTTTTTCCTGCTATGTTAAAAAAGTCTTGTAGATTTTTATTCCTTTCACAACGAGGTTAAAGCATCCTCCATTAAAGACCTTGGTTTCCTGTTAAAGTCTTTTGCTTTTTTCTTCTCTTTTCTTATAACCGGTCATCATTGTCATTATCTTCATACTTCTTTACTGTCTCTCCCCCATCTCTTTCCTTTGTTTTGCTTATAGCCGTTGGCATCGTTTGTGATTATACTATGCAGATGGAAGCGGTGAGTCCATCGGCTGTTACTCCATCAAAGAGTAAATGGGCTCGAACTTTATCGAAAGTTCTTCACCGGCACGCGACGGCAGCTGGGGTTGTCCCCGATGATGATGGGGTTCACAAGGTTAAGCCTAAGGGAACTGAAGAGTGGAATGACAGTAAGACCACCAAGAGATTATCCCAGAAATTTGACAGGTTACATGATGAAGAGCTTGAAACAAAGGTGGCCTTGGAAGCACTGATAGCCAAAATCTTTGCTACTGTTTCAGCCATTAAAGCAGGTTATGCTCAGTTGCAGCATGCTCAATCTCCTTATGATGCTGAAGGGATTCAAGGAGCTGATCAATTAATCGTTTCTGATTTGAAGAAATTATCAGAACTGAAGCAGTGTTTCTTGAAGAAACAGTATGATTTTTCACCAGAACAAGGAATGGCCTTAGCCGAAATCCAAGAACTGAAAAGCCTTTCAACCACGTTTAAAATCATGGGAAAGAAGCTGGAATCTCAGACGAGACTCAAGGAATCCGAGATCATTTTCCTTAAAGAAAAGCTTGATGAATCCAATAAGCAAAACAGGCTGCTTGAGAAGAGATTAAACCAAAGTGGTCAGCTATTTGTGCTCAACAATCTACACCTCTCCACCTTAAACCCGACTCATGTCATTACGGTTCTCCGACAAACCGTGAAGTCGATTCGGGGTTTCGTCCGGCTGATGATCGATGAAATGAAGTTAGCCGATTGGGATATCAATGCTGCAGCAAGTTCAATACAGAGTGGTGTTATGTATTGGAAAGAAGATGATAAATGTTTTGCATTTGAGTCCTTCATTTGCAGGGAAATGTTCAAGGCTTTCCACCTGCCTTATTTCTCCCTTTTTGGTAGCTCAGTACCACAGGGGAAGAAACATCCTCAAGTGTTCTTCGATAGGTTTATGGAATTAAAATCCATGAAAGTTAAGGAATATCTGGAGATAAAACCCAAGTCAACATTTGCCAAATTTTGCCGCAACAAGTACTTACAAGTTGTTCATCCCAAGATGGAATCATCATTTTTTGGCAATTTGAACACTAGAGACATGGTGAGCTCCTATCAGTTCCCAGACACAACATTTTTCACCTTGTTTACTGAAATGGCAAAAAGGTTTGGCTCTTGCATTGCTTAGCCTTTGCTTTCCAGCCCGAAGCATCAATCTTTCAAATAACCAAAGGCTGTAGGTTCTCAGAAGTGTATATGGAAAGTGTAGCAGATGAAGCCTTCCTTTCGGCTGATATCGGACCGGAATCGGAACCCCGAGTCGCATTCACCGTCGTTCCGGGATTCAGGGTCGGCAAAACAGTAATACAATGCCAAGTCTATCTCTCACAATTCAAATCAAGGTAGTGAGTTAGGTTTGAAGGAACGGCATTGGCTGGTTGTTGGGGGGGGGGGGGGGGGGGGAATTGGAACATGTGGTTAGCTGGGGAGTTTGTCCCATAGTTTGTATGGCCTTAATGATAATGAAAGGGTCATTTGACAGGTAATTTGTAATGTAAAAGACACATTCCCCCAATTTTGTTAATCTTAAGGCCAATGATGTTTTAGCTGTTTGACATTATTGCCTTATTCTGATGCTTTTATATATAATATGTACATAATTATATAGGTTTTGGGAATATCATCTGTATGTAAAAGCTTTGTGGTGCCATGCCGCGTATTGCCAGAAGGGTTTGTCTTATCTTTTTGTCTCTGTACTTTATCAACATGTCTGATTTCTTGTTCCAAGATTTGTGTTGGAATCTTCCACCATCTTATTTTGATGAAATTGGTCTAAAATTTTAACCCAAGGTAATTTCGTGCATTTGAGTTCCAACAAAGTGAACCCATGGATTGACTTGAAGCAATGTTACGAACCTTTTTAGGTATTATCAAAAGAGTGTATTGGACTTGGAAAAAGTACAAACATTATAGTTAGTTGTTTGGGCAGCAAGAAATTATAAAAGAAAAATTCAATGTGGTCGGTTATGGAATGGAATGAAAGAAAATAAAATAGTGTGCTTAAAATGAAAGCATGGGTTGTGTTGATGGTAGATTTGACACTTCATAATTAAAAAATGTAAGCTATGAAACCTAATACAAATATAATATAATTATGTGAAAAAACGTAAATAAGATGGGTATGTATCAGCTGACGGTGGGGATCTTGTCTTAAGGTAAAAGAAAACAAAAATTTACACCAATTCAAAGTTTCAAATGTTGGAAATGAAATGGAAACCACACAAGAGTTTGTGAGGTTGGACAGTTGTGGCATTAATATCGGGTAAGCATTCAATACGACAGACATTTATCTCTCTCTGCAGGAATTTATTTTTGTGGACCATTTTTTTTTCCAATTCATTATCAAGATCAACCACGTGCCTTTTAGTTTATGCATGATTTCTTTTTCTTTCGCCTCTATTTATTTTTTTATTTATTTTTAAATTTTCTGGATGTATATAGTAGAAACTTATGTATCGTTCAAGTCCTAAGTTTCATTTTGGTGTGTTTCGAGTAATATCGATTTTTGTCGTCATGTACCGATTCATACAAATTTTGGTATTTAAATTAATTTTTATATAATTATATTTAAAATTAGTAGTTGTTAAACTAAAGTATTGAATTAACTAGTAAAATTAAAATTTATATTTACATATAAATATATTTATACAAATATAATTAAGATATATTTGTATGTATATATATAATACTGAAATATTTAAAAATATCATTAAACTCGAATTATATATCAAAACATGTTAATACTTAATTGAAAAGAAATAGTGAAATAAAAACAGTACGTTCACCTACACTTCTTATGGGGTGATTTTTGGTACAGGTGAGGAAAGTTGGTTTTAAATCATAATCGACAAGAGGTTTTCAAGCGGATATATTTTGGGATTGAGACGCTAAGGAAAGTAAGGCTCAAATCAGACAAGGGTCCATGACAAGAAGCTGTTGGATGATCTGTTGCTTGATTCTTGTTTTGTCATGATTAGTGGTTTCAACTGCCACAAAACAGACAGCCATCTTAGCTGTTCATTGCTTTGAAAGGAACTGAAGCTCATATCTGGTTTGTATGATGTAAGAAATTAAACTCTGATTGCAGAATCAGATATAGACAAGCCAGTAAAAGTAGGATGGAAGTTAATTAAAAATTAGATATATTTAATTTTTTGATAAAAATTTAATTCATTTCCACAATTAAAAGTTTATTTTATATGTTAGTATGAGATATACATAGCACATTTACACTTTCATAAATGCATCTTTTCCCACATATATATATATATATATATATATATATAAACAAAATAACCCTAGTTTAATTTTCTTTGAAATAAATTATGTAGAAATTTAAATTTATGTTTGTTATATAAAATTGTAAGATTTTAATTTTTGAAGAAGTATAATATCTATGAAAGTAGAGTTAATTGGTAGATTGTGAGAATCATTTTCAAAGATAAGTGGGACATAAGTGTTATATCATAGAAGGAGCCATTTCTAATTTTTGAAAGTATAGGAGCCATCTTAAAAATCTCAACGTGGGGTGCTCTTGGTTTCTTGTTCTCTATGTCGGGCTTCTATGAATGATTGTAGGTTTGATATATACTAATTTTTAATATCACGATTTTATACATTAATTTTCAAATAATATATTTTAAATTATTGTATCAGATTTTTATTAATATTTTTAATTCTTTCTTCAAATAGTTAGACATAATTAAAATATATTAATTTATTTAATAATTTAACTATAATAATAATTGAAATCATAGTTAAAGTATTTGTATCGTATTCAATACATAATATGGTTTACTTCTTATATTTAATGCAAAATAACATTATTTAAAATAATAATTAATAAATATAATTATAATATACTGATTATTTTATTAATTCAAATATGGTGTTAATAAAAATTCTTATTATCATTCAGTTTTCATATTTTTCTTTTTTTAATAGTCAATAAATTAAACAAAATATTTTGTAAATAATATAATATAATATAATATAATATAATATAATATAAATATATTAGATTAGATTATATAAATATATTATTTGTTAAATTATATGTATATAATATAAAATTAATTATTACATAGACAATTAAAATTTTCTTTTAATTTTTTGGTGAATGGAAACATAAAGATTTAAATAATTAATATTTTTTTCTATTTATTATTACATAAATTCATTTAAAGAGCATATTTTAATAGAATCAGACTTCTTATTTATCAAGTAAATTTATTTAAATAAATAATTTAATAAAATTAAAATATTTTTATAAATATGATAAATCTTATAAATAATAGATAAGATTTAAAATGACAAATTCAATGATCTATAAAGGTTATGTTAATCATGTTGGAGCTATTATGGTTGTAGTTACAACAATAGTTACAATTGTGCCTATAACTCCTTATAACTATAACATAACGTATTTGCTGTTGGTAATTTTTTGAACCAAAACAGTTGAGCCATGACTAATATGACTTCGTGAAAGTATGTTGGTTCATCTATGAATATCAATTTAATAGAAGAACAAATTATTGATAATTGTATCGGCCCAGATCATACAAATCAAATAGCTTGTTTTATGATGATTGGGACAAGTGGCTTGAAAGAATATCTTGAAAATCTTTGATTTTTCCTAAACTTTATTAGGATATTGATAGTTTTGTATTACTGGCTACTTTGGTGGGACGTGATCAGTATATTAAGAAGTCAAGAATGCTTATATATGCTTATATACGTGATCATTGTAAATATACCAAATATTTATTTATATGTATACATACATATACACATGTACAATGCTTGGTTCTTCTCTCATTCTTCATCATCAATGGCAACAAGGTCATCAACAATGCTCCCATGAGGAACTCTTAACAACACTTTGCACAATGCTTGTTTCCGAGGATTGGATCTCAAGCCCAGTCACGGAGTTTCAAGTTTTCTTTTTTTTTTTTTTTTTAATTTTATGAATGAGAGTAATTATCCCGCGGAAATGACCCCTCCTCCGAGCTTCGTCCTTGATTAGAGTTTATGAGATTTTTGGATAAAAATAAATGAGTATGACTCTAAAATTATATTATATTATATTGTATTGCTTTGGTATTTGATCCCCAGTGATTATGAATGATGATCCCCATTGCACGTTGTTGTAAGACCCGACAATGGCATCATTTATTTATTTTGGAAAACCTTGAAAGTTGAGCACTTGATTCTTCATTAGTAATTTAATTGGGCTTAAAGGCTTGGGTGAAGTAGCAATGAAAACAGAGTAGCCTCATATGATTTGTAAATGGGATCTCATTTTCATTTTGGATGGCTGATTTAGGTGAAGAAGGTTTGTTAAGTTGGCTGAAAATTTTGGGCACTAATGAAAAATTGAATCCTGTAAAACTATGAGAATCAAACATGTTCAGGGGTAGGATTTGATATGATAATAGTTCAACCACTTATTATTGTTGTAGTCTCTGTCCAACATATAGAAATATGTATTTTTTAAGACCCTTCTAAATATATAAAAAACTGAATATATCTATCTATCTATATATATGTTGTAATACCCCTAAATTAAAATTGCTTATGAGAACTGTTTATTTATTTGAGTTGAACCAGAATAGCATTAAAATATAGACACTTCAAATTTGGAGGTCGAAACCGAATGTAATCCAATTTGCAATCTCTGGCAGGCCGATGTTTTAAGGAGTTATCTGGACTTCGGCCCAAAATTTTAAAGGTTTAAGATAATATTTAGTATTTGAATTTCACATGTTTACAAAATTTGGTATTTAAGTTTTGGTTTAATTTAATATCTGAACTTGTATTTTTTTTCTAATTTGGTACTAATTTTTTTTTTAATTTCACAGTTGAACTTGTAATTTTTTTAATTTGATACCTAAGCTTTTTTATTGTCCAATTTTGATACCTAAACTTGTCAAATTTTATACAAATTATTGTAAAAAGCAATGGTGCTAGTTTTTAATAAGGGGATAGAAATAGCTAATGTATGACCGACGTGTGGTAAATGGTATGAAATTTAATGGTAGGAATGATTACATTTATTTGGAGTTTCCTTTATTTCGCTAAATAATATGCCCAAATGTTAGATTGCTTTGATTGTTAATGGCATGTATGATTCAAGAAGGACCACATGCTTAAAGTATGACCAAATGTTAAAAATTTGTGCTTTGAGTCATGCTTAACAAATGGATACTGAAAAAAAGAACAAGAATTTCTTAAAACCCAAAATAAAAATAAATTTATTATATTAAATTAAAAAATAAAATAAAAATAAAGAAGTTGAATTAAAAGTAATTGAACATATGAAATACAAAAATTTCCATCTCATCTACCACATATTGGTCATACATTGATTATTTTTGCTAACTTGTAAAAAATAACACTGTTAGTATATTTGAGTAATTTGAATATAGTTTGACAAGTTGAGTTATCAAATTGGACAAAAAAATTTAAATACCAAATTAGATTTAAAAAACTTATGTACTAAATTAAGAATAGTGTCATGTTTAGATATCAAACTTGAAAAGAATGCGAAGAAATCTAATATATATATATATATATATATATATATATAACTATTTTGGTTTTGTTGAAATGAGCCATTAAGAGTGGCAAGAAAGGATAGGCTACGAAGTATGCTTATGCTACAAGTTTTGGGATAATTGGATTCGCTTATAGACTCATCTTACACACAAGCCAGTGAATGATGAAGTAAAGACGTGAGGGTGAAGTTAAAGTGGTTTAGATTATATGTAACAATTGAAAACCAGATAGAAAAGCCTCTCAAGACACTGGGTTAGGTACATATGAACTGAAAGAACCACCAATGTTGTTTTCTTTTTAGCTTTTTCCATTAACCTGGGATCCTACTTGGACTCTATTCAAAAGCAGTACTAGGTATAAAATGGAGACATCATGATGATGGGGAGACATTAGGTTAGTTTCTGATTTGCACTTTAAACTTTTCAAGGCAGTTCTTGATTCAGTGTATCGTATGGTACACATAGAAGCCACATTATTGAAAGCACTGCCGTTTGCGTGTGTAGGCCATTTTCAAATAAACAATACCCAAAGATCACTCATTTGAGCCTCCAAGCAATAGTCAACTTACTACTACTAAACATTAGATGCTGAATGACCTTGGGTTATGGTATTATTGGCAGCTTAAAGCTTGATAGAGGGTATCCCCTAGGCACTAGATAACATATCAATAGCGCTAGTGGAGGAGCCGGGATATTAATTTTGAGGGATCAAGCTAAAATTAGAAGTGTTATGTAACAGTTAATTTAAACATATAAATAATCGATTAAAAAAAAGCAGTATTCCAACATGATAGTTGATTTAAACATATAAAATAATATTTAAAATAAACTGTATTCCAACAATTAAGACGAAATAACTATCATTTGACTCGGTTAACCATTTTTATTTCATTTTCATAGGAATGCTCATTGCTTCACAAGCTATCATTTGACATAATTTTAAACAAAATGACCAAGGTTTTCTTCCCCCCTTCACTTTGGCCGAAACTTACTATAACATTATCTAACTATTTTTGTTTCATTTTTACACTTCTAATAAGTTAGAAACCGTCTCCTAATCATTTTCCATAAAAAAGCATACATTTCACTTAATTTTATAAGCTTCTAAGTTCCATCAGTATCCTTTGATGACAACTTTTAATATACTTGATAAAACAAAAAACTATTGGTACATATATGTAAAACAAGTTTCAAATATTTAAAATCTATGAAAAGTTTGAGGAAAAACATACCTTATACTTCAAATTTGAAGGAAAAATGATAAAGAAATTGTTTTTCTTCTTTTCTTGCTAAGCACCAATATGAAGAAAAAAGATGATAAAAGTATCTTCCATCTTTTCTTTTCTTTTTATATATATTATTATATTACTTATAAAATATTATTATGTTAAGTAAACTATTAAATAAATATTAATTTATTATTATTTAACAAAAATATCATTAAAAAGCCATCATCAATAATTTAGCTTCTTCAAGAAAATTTTCTTTTTGTTTATATCAAGAATAAATTTTTTAATATTATTTTTAATCTTATAAAAATATTAGAGAGGTCTACTTATATTTTTATGAGGGCTATAATATATATATATATAAAGGGGAAAATTACAAAAATCCTAAACTTTAGGGGGCCTACTTATATTTTTAGAAGGATCGTAGTGTAAATTTACAAAGGACTAAATTGAAAAAAATTAAACTTTGGGGGGTCATGGCCCCTTGGGCTCAACCTGGCTCTGCCACTGAATGGGGGTTCGAGGGCACTATTCAGATGGTAGATCCTATTGTCCTCCATTATGGCTAAAAAGGACCTTGGCTTGGTGGAACCAGTAACGGATATAAACTGCATGCTGTGATTCAGCAGATCCATTATGCAACTTACATTTTAGTGGGTCCTTATCTCTTTCTATTTTCGTACTGTTCCATAGGTTTGGAATATTCTACTTTTAAAACTTGTTGAAGTGGTCTTTTGTGTTTGATTTAAAAGGTTACTTAAAACCCTTATAATAAATTAGAGTTTGTAACAGCCGCTATGTGAATGGAAGATACTATGTTATTATAGAGTTTACTCATTATGGTCATGAAACTCATATCTTAATATTATTCAACATGTTATCTATTACTAGATTTACAATTTATAATTCTTTTATTTAAATATAATATAAAGTATAAAAAGATAAATATTATAATTTAATATAAAGTATATTTATGTAATTTCATAATTAAGTTGACATATGGTTAAGAATGACGCTGACTTAATAAAGTGTTTAAATATAAATGGAGATCAGCATTGTGAAACAAGTGATCATAAATTTTATTTATTAGCAAGCTTAATTGTATACATATATATATATTAATAAAATTAGGGCCTCAACCCCAAGTTACAAGTAAAACCCCTAGCAAATCAAATAGAAAGACATACAATCTGTGTTGTAAAGACGCAAAGCATAGAAATCATAACCATGACTGTTTGATAAAGCTACATATAATTGGGGGGACAATGGGAGAATAATTCCATTTCAGCGGTGACCGTTTCCAGGACTTGGGGGAGACTTCTGTAATATTCTATCAATTTTGCCCACATAAATGGTGGATTGCCTTCCATTATTAGCCTTCGCATGCCCTTTACCATCATCACTAGCAAGAAGCATTTTTGTGGGCTCCTTGGAAAGTGTGATTCCAGCAAAATTACCCTTAAATGAAGGAACTTGTTGCTTCTCAAAGTTATTCAAAAGCTTTCTAGCTTCAAAACATGTTGGATGGAAGAACAAAGCGACAATAGCAATAAACAAAACAAGGCTTAAACGAGCCATTTTAGAATATATTCTCTCTTCCTGTTGTTGGAGAAGTGAGGGTTGTATGACAAATTAGTTGGAATGCGAGCCATATATATAATAATCGAGGGACCCCAATGTTTGCAATGAGTCAAAGGATACTTTAATAATTTTCTGCATGGGATGTTGTCAGAGGTTCATTGAAATTGGGTTAGGTACAAATTAACTTCGCTCTACAGCGAGCTTGCATGTGTTTTAAGTAACTTCATGCAATGTCCATACACTTATATCACCACAGTTAGTAGGGTCAAACACCATTTCCCTCATTTTTTCTTTGCTGGTGAATAGTTAAAGTTTGTTATTTTTCCCACTTACTACAAGAAAGCTTTTACTTCCACAGTTCAGTGATCTACAGGACTACGGGAGATCTGAAAACCAAGTCTGGCAATGGATATAGGCCTTAAATTAATGACCTAACAAATTCTTTAGGAGCTAGAAAAAGCTGTTGTTCAGTGTCCAAATACATTGTTCTAGCCAATTAAGTTGCATACAAATATAATTCTTGTCTTTGAAGAAATTCAGAGAAAGCATGTACGATTTCAAGTCATGCCAGCAGAACCCTAGAGACGTGCAATTTTGTAAAATCATATGTTATCCACTGATTTTGCTAGTAAAATTTGTGAGCATTTTGACAATAACTAAGCATCTTGAAAATAGTAAACATAATGCATGCAGGCTAGCTGCTTTAAATCTCTTTTTCCAATGGGTGATGAGGGCAAGATTAAGGCTGTTATTGGACCACTAAGGGCCAGTTCTTCATTGCTTTTGAAAAGTGCTTTTGAGAAGTGCTGTGGAAAAGTGCTTTTGAGAAGTACTTTTGAGAAGAGCTTTTGAAAAATTTGAGTGTTTGGTATTACTGTCAAAAGTGTTTTTGAAAAATAAAATGTCCATTTTAGACATGATATGATAAAGTAACAAACATGCATTTAAATAATGTTCAAATTAGTTAATATTATGATATTTTAGCAAAAATATAAAAAAATAATTTATTATAACTTATTGTTAATATTTTAATATATAATATTAATTTTAAATATTTCTAAGTAATTAATATTAATTATTTATTAAATTTAATTAGAATATATAAACTATATTTATAAATATTTGTAATTAGATATTGACACAAATGTATTATTATAAAAATTATTTTTTATTTTTAATTAATGTTTTTAACACATTTGTATTATTTTATTTTAAAATGTATTTGAATATATAACTCATATTATATATTAACATAACATAGAAAGTATAAACCTGACAAATTAAAATATTACATATATTTGGATTAAAATTTTAAAAAGGGATAATATTTATATACCAAATATAAAACATTAACCAACCGAAAATTCTGATTGAATTTCTTTCTTACTGGACAAAAGGATGATCTTCTTGGCAAAATATTATTGTGTGAGGTTGCATGCTTTATTTGGAGTTGCTATGGCTGCAGGGTTGGTCTTAGCTAGGGTACTTGTTAAATGATATGTTCACAGCTTCCAATTTAGTTTTTCCTTACATAAACTTCAATAGAACAAGTGAGGTGCTTTGTCTATCAAAAGACCTTCAAACAAAAATGAAAACTCTGATCCTTAAATATTTCCATACACATTTATTTACCATTTGAAAAAAAAAATTGAAAGAGAAAGGGTGCTAAAGTTGATACCTAGTGTAGCCTCTAGAACAATAAATACAATTGAACCTATAATCCAACTTAAACTCAATGACAAAAACTTTAAGGAATATGTAGAAGATTTCATCAAATAATACTTATTATCAAAGTGATTACTCCTTTGCAGTATCCTAGTCTATTTCATTTTGCTCATACAGTTTTAAAATTGAAAGAACATTCTATTATAACAATGTCCAGCTTGCAGTTCTGCTTCCATCTTAGCTATTTTATCATCAAGGCTCCTCATTTGTTGTTCTATTTCAGGTGTTACAGCTCCTATCTGAGCATGCAAGATCTGTAACTCATGCTGTGCAGCAGCAAGTTCCTGTCTCAATGTCCCATGGGTAGCAGCAATTCTCTGGTTTTCTGTACCAAGTCTCTGCATTTCTACATGCTGTGCAGCAAGCTTTTGTTCCATGATTTCTGGAGGTGGCAACATATAAATGTGCAAAAGGACCTGGACGGGGAGGAATTCCTAGACCAAATGGGTCAGAATGTACCATGCCAGGTCCAGGGAGAGGACGCCTCAGATGAGGGGGTGGAATTTGACCTTACTTCCTATTTTTACTGGCTACTGTATGACCTGTGCAAAGAAATACAACTCATAGGAACACTGCTGCTCTCCACTTTGATTGACTTTATTAAGAAACTTGAAAACTACTCATTCATCATGTGACATGAATAACAATCTGATATTGATGCAATGCTAGGGGATTTTCGTACATACATGCAACACAAAACAGTCAAGGAACAATAAATACAATTGAACCTATAATCCAACTTAAACTCAATGACAAAAACATTAAGGAATATGTAGAAGATTTCATTAAATAATACTTATTATCAAAGTGATTACTCCTTTGCAGTATCCTAATCCATTTCATTTTGCTCATACAATATTAAAATTGAAAGAACATTCTATCATAACAATGTCTAGTATATTAGATATAAAGTTTATCCACAGCAGTAATTTACCAAATAACAATCATATAAATAATCACATGCCATAAAGAGAACATCAAAGCTTATAACATATAGTGAAAGGATTCTTATCCACAACTAAAGTGGTTATAACATCAAATCTTATTTTCCACAAGCTATAAACTCTAGACGATAAGGTATGTTCCACAGTTGGAAATTGAAGTTTGAAACGCATGGTATCTTTCATTATGTTTGAAACGCAAAGCATAACTTCCTAAGTCCAAAGAAAGCTAATAAAAATCTACTTGTTTGAATGACATTCTCCATTTTAAAACCACTGCACATAGATATAGACACAAACAAAAAAGTATTTAGATAAGCAACTACAACGAGCTATCTGTCTAATGGCAATATCACTTAACTGAATTAATCATACTTTTTTCCTACTAAAATTAAAAAAAAAAATCCAAAAAATACAACAATTGCAACTTAGGAGTGAATAGTTCTTTTATATGTTAACTTAGGAGTAATGACCACTTGTAACTTGACACAGTGGCTACTTAGCTGACACCAAAGAGAGCAATTATACATATAATTACTTATTAAAAGAGGGAAACACCTATATGTTCTTCATTACTACTAAAAGCCAACTGCCTGCATCTATTTGCTCAGCGCAGAGCCTCACACTCTCCACCAAAGGTCACATAATTCACCAACATCAAATGCTAGCATCTAAGAATATCATATTCTACCTGGGAACAAATTTACAAACAGAAGGCTGTGAGCCAAGCGCCGTAGAGAGAAGAATGGCTCTTGATTAAATGTTTTAAGTATAAATCAAGCTTTAGCAGAGAAAAGCCAAAACTTATGTTAAAAAATGGAACAGGACTTTACCCCAATGTGCACTTATTGGCATTAGATTCTTTTACCAAAACAAAGAAATATACCATGTTTAGCTATTCACAAGTTCTCCAACTAAGTTCCCAACATTAAACAAGTTCATCTATTCTTAAATCCAAGCAATCATGTTGATCAAATCAATTGTTATATTAGATAAGAATTAATTCCAAAAGCATCTTACTAACTACTTCTAAACCACAAAGCAAAAACACCAAAAATGGAAAGAACCAATCAGGTTTTCATTACTTAAATATCATTATTAATAAATAAAACTCTTTGCTTCTTCTTGATTTTTCTCTCGATTCTCGAATGCAAAGAATGCAACAAGCAGAACCAATTCCATATTTTACTAAAAGAAGAAAAGGGACTTCAGCCTTTAATATAATCAAACAGATCTAAGAACAATTACATAAACTGAGCAAAGTTAGAATCTGGAATTTGGATACGAATTTTGATTTAGTCTATATTTCTTCTATTTTTATCAACTAAAATAGTTTGGAATAATTACAAAGCGGTAAAGTAAAAGAGGCAGAGCAAAGCAGCAGTAAAGGAACAAAGCAGTAAAGCAAAACAGGCACAAAAGCCAGAATTTTCCCTCTTTTTTTTTGTTGGAAGAGTTACTTACCTGCGGAAGAGGAACTAAAAAGCAACTAAAAACAAAGCATAATTAATACTTAAAGAGAAGAAGAAGAAAACAAACTTACCTGTAGAAGAGGATCAAAGAACAAAAAAGAGCTTTCACAGCGAAAATGTGAATAAAAATGGGTATAGAGCTTTCACAGCAGAGGAAAGAACGTTTTTTCAAGGGGGAGAAATAGGTTAATTTGGTCTTTTATTAGCCAAAAGCACTTCCAGCGTTTTAGATGGTGAAATTTTTAGCTTCTTCATCTGGAAAAAATGATGTTTCAGATGGTGATTTTTTTGAGAAAATGGAGGCCGTTCTTCATTCCTTTTAAGAAAAAAGGACTTTTTATTGCAAAAGTCCTTTTACAACGCAATGGAGAGCGGAGCCTAAATAGGAAATAGTGAACCCTTGCATGAATTACATTATCAGGATTTGCTATTTCTTTTTCTATACCCAACCACCTTCTAGATTCCAAATAAGGTAAGATACGTGGATAATGATACTTCGATTCAGCTGCTAATCTTTTAAAAGAAAATTGTGATTTCACGTTATTTTTATCTCTTTTCAATAGAAGAATGATAAATTAGATTTTTTTCTCTTGATTTTTAGCATTTTTAGTTGGATTTAAATTTTTTCAGGAGAAAAAAGCTAAAATCAGGAGGAAAAAAAATCTGATTTGTCATTCTTGATACAGATGACGTAGAATCACATTTTCATACAATTTCTTCTCCTTTAAGAAACAATATTTTGATGCTTATAAATAGTTAAATTATAGTGCGAACTTTTGTAACAATTTGTTTTCAATGGTATTAAAAATAATGGTTTCAGGACCACAAAACTAACATGAGAATTCTTAAATATTAATTATTTAATATTTACGAGTCAAGTAAAGTATTACATTGAATTTTTAATGTAACACCCCAAAGCAAGCCTAAACATTAGGGCCGAATCTGGTGATGTCACATTGTAACAACTCTTACCCGTATTCAACGCTGGAATAGGGTATGAGGCATTACCAGAATAAATACACTTATAGACATATTAAACCGAGTTATAAAATTTCATCCAAATTAAAAACTTTCAATTTATTATCTTCGAGTCGCTAATTAGGGTATACGAGGCCCAATACATACCCATTCATATGCTCAATATATCCGTTAAATCAATCCAATATTGAAGAATCCACTTTATGTTAGAATCAATATTAATAACAATCATAAATCTTTTCATGTTAATTTCATATATCACTTACTAAACTTCGAATGTTAATTTACAAATATGTAATTCACTAACACATTCTGGTATACACAATGTTTAATTGATGAAATCATTTAATTGAGCTAAATTTCATGTTCATTCCAAATTTTCTTCTAAATCCATAAATGCTTCCACTTACCATTTACCTAATCAATTTCTCGAACCAAGCTATCACACAACAATAATACATCAACTGTGCTTCATGAATTCAATGTTTGATTCTTATCACCATCAAATCCATGTCATTCGAATACTTAAAGTTTATTCAAGCATATATTATTACGTTTCATATACCAAGCATATGTCAAAATTACGAATACGCAATCAATTCATTTGTCATTTATTTGACTAGCAAATTAACCTCAAAATTTATAACATTCCATTACTTAAGATATGCCATAAAACACTCCTTTAACATAAACTAGCACCATGGCCGAATTTTCATTATGCTATTTATTACCCTTTTTCGAATCACATAGCAAAATATTACAAATATGTATATATTTGAATAGTATAATTATGCATCTACTTACCAACATGAGTTAATTCATGAGTCACTCATGACATCACTTCATGCCAAATATACCACACACATATGCTATGAAACTTTATTTTCTCTCATGAGCTTACCATGACCAGAAATGCACCAATATAAACACCACTCCTATTTCAACGTTTATCGATTATAATCAGGCATATACACAATTCATTCATATAATTTATTGTCCTCCTCCTCCTCTCCATCCCATATCCTTTATGTATATAACATGCTGAAATAGCATTATACATAATTTCACTATTCACTTATATTTATATTCAAAGCTGTCTATTTGAGTCAGAGTCACTAAATCATTTTTATCTGGAGTTACAGAGCTCCAAATTAAGACCTGTTAATTTTCCCCGAAACTAGACTCACATATCTTCTTACCATAAAATTTTCAGAATTTTTGACATGGCCAATTAGTACAGTTTATTCTTTAAAGTCACACCTATTTCACTGCTCAACATCTCTGGCCTCTCTCACTAAAAATGAATTATCTCATTGTACAGAATTCGGACGATATTTCCGTTTGTTTCCTTTGAAAATAGACTAGTTAAGGATTCTAAACATATAAATTATAAATCATAATTATTTTTGTATAATTTTTATTTATTTTCCAAATTCAGAACAGGGGATTCCAAAATCAATCCGACCCTGCCTCACTAAAATTCAAATATCTCAAAATATATAACTATTTTGCTTGATATATTTCTTTTATGTAAAAATAGACTCATTAATCTTTCATTTCATATCTTATTCACTCTCTTATTCAATTTTCACCATTTTTGGTGATTTTTCAAATTCACACAACTGTTGCAATCTAAACTGTTTTGTTGTAAAATGTATTCTTTCATAATTTCACTTTTTCACTATCTCAATTCCATTGAATTTTTCACATCTCATTCCAATGGTTCATTTCAATTCATATACAATTCATTCAATTTATCACTATATTCAAAGCAATCCAATTTCTCATTTCCAATTTCAAGTCAATCTTCAATTCAATTCCACATATATATTCATCACTCAATTACACTTAGTCAATTTCCCAATGAACACTTCGGAATAATAACAGAAACACGGTGAAATCAACACATAGCAACCACCTTATAATAAATGATACCCGGTTCACATAGTAGCCTGCACATAGTACTACACATGTGACCATTTTCATCCGATACACGTAGTAGCCTGCACATAGTACTACACACGTTATCGAAGCTATTCGGTACGCATAGTAGCCTGCACATAGTACTACACATGCGACCTATCATTCCAGTACACGTAGTAGCCTGCACATAGTACTACACACGTGACCTAGCAACTTCACTCGAATTTCTTTCATTCCGAAGGTTCAACCGGGAATTTTCACTTTTTCTCACTTTTTTTTACCAATCAATGTCAATTTCTCGTCTTTCTCGATTTATAATAACATATTTAGCCTATATAACATTCACATTATTCAATCCAGTCCAAAAATCACATTATGGTAAAATTACATTTTTGCCCCTAAAGTTTCACAAAATTATGATTTTGCCCCTAGACTCAGAAATTAAACTTTATTTCTTTTTCTTATGTTTTATAACATGCTGAACATTTTTCCCTTCTATAGCAACATCAAATTCTCGCTCTAACATGCACTTATGAACAATAATAATTTTTACCGATTATGCCGTTTTACTTGTTTTCACTGAAAATCGCTTAGCAAAAATTGTTTAACACAATTTCAAGCTTCATATTCTACCATAAAACATCAAAATAAACACATTTCACCTATGGGTATTTTTCCAAATATAAACCCTAGGTTAAATTATTGCTAGAATAAGCTAAATTAAGCTACCAGGACTTCAGAAACGTAAAGAACATTAAAAACGGGGCTTGGAATCACTTACTATGGAGCTTGAAAGCTTGAAAACCCTAACCATGGCTTCCCCCTTGCTATTTTCATTCATCATGGAGAAGATGGACAAATTTTTGGCTATTTTGGCCTTTTTAATTCTTTTAATTACTAAATGACCAAAATGCCCCCAACTAAAAATATCCTATTTCACTTATTTCTTGTCCATTTTTGTCCAACAAGTTAAAAATGGTCTAATTCCATTTAAGGACCTCAAATTTAAAATTTCATAACAATTGGACACTTCTAACATGTAGAACTCAACTTTTGCACTTTTTACAATTTAGTCCTTTTGGCTAAATTGAGTGCCCAAACGTCGAAATTTTTGAACGAAATTTTTACAAAATCATTCCGTGAAATTGTAGACCATAAAAACACAATAAAAAATAAATTTTTCCTCGTCGAATTTGTGTCCCGAAACCATTGTTCCGACTAGGCCTAAAATCGGGCTATTACATTTAATTTAATAATTTTTTCTAATAGAATAAATAATTAAGCAAGTGGCACAGCCTTAGAAGTTTTGAAAAAATTAAAATACTAAAATAAAAAATACATACCTCCTTAGAAGATCAATAGAATACTACAAAATTTAAAAGTAATAAAAAAATAAAAAAACAATATTTATATGTTTTCTTAAAAGGTCACTAACATGTGGTAGAGCTCGTGACAAGAATAGGTAATCCCTTTTAATTTTATTGATAGACTTTAAGAATATACATAATATTTATAATGCTATGTACGAATAAGAAATATATATAATATATTTCTAAATATTTACTGTCGAAACCCTTTTTTTGAAGTCGACTTTATTTTGAAAACGAAAATGAGAGTCGCCACCAATCCTTTTTTGTGAGGTGTGATCGGATCACCTCGTAATTTGATCGTTTTAATAAAAGGTTTAAATTATTAAACAATGATTTTTGGTCTACAAAATCTAGGAAATGAGTTCAGGAGTCGGTTACGCACGAGGAAGGATTAGCACCCTTGTGACGCCCAAAATTGATACCTAGTTGATTACTTGATGTCTTAGTGTCGAGAATTGAAAATTTGAAGAGAATTTAAAAACATGATCCCATTTTGTAATAATGTTATTTTTGTAATAATGTTATTTATAATTCTTTTATTTAAAGATAATATAAAAGTATAAAAAGATAAATATTATAATTTAATATAAGGTATATTTATGTAATTTCATAATTAAGTTGATGACATGGTTAAGAATGATGCTGACTTAATAAAGTGTTTAAATATAAATAGAAATCAGCATTGTGAAACATGTGATCATAAATTTTATTTATTATTCAGAGCAAGCTTAATTGTATACATATATACATTAATAAAATTAGGGTCTCAACCCCAAGTTACAAGTAAAACCCCTAGCAAATCAAATAGAAAGACATACAATCTGTGTTGTAAAGACGCAAAGCATAGAAATCATAACCATGACTGTTTGATAAAGCTACATATAATTGGGGGGACAATGGGAGAATAATTCCATTTCAGCGGTGACCGTTTCCAGGACTTGGGGGAGACTTCTGTAATATTCTATCAATTTTGCCCACATAAATGGTGGATTGCCTTCCATTATTAGCCTTCGCATGCCCTTTACCATCATCACTAGCAGGAAGCATTTTTGTGGGCTCCTTGGAAAGTGTGATTCCAGCAAAATTACCCTTAAATGAAGGAACTTGTTGCTTCTCAAAGTTATTCAAAAGCTTTCTAGCTTCAAAACATGTTGGATGGAAGAACAAAGCGACAATAGCAATAAACAAAACAAGGCTTAAACGAGCCATTTTAGAATATATTCTCTCTTCCTGTTGTTGGAGAAGTGAGGCGTTGTATGACAAATTAGTTGGAATTGCGAGCCATATATATAATAATCGAGGGACCCCAATGTTTGCAATGAGTCAAAGGATACTTTAATAATTTTCTGCATGGGATGTTGTCAGAGGTTCATTGAAATTGGGTTAGGTACAAATTAACTACACTCTACAGCGAGCTTGCATGTGTTTTAAGTAACTTCATGCAATGTCCATACACTTATATCACCACAGTTAGTAGGGACAAACACCATTTCCCTCATTTTTTCTTTGCTGGTGCTAATAGTTAAAGTTTGTTATTTTTCCCACTTACTACAAGAAAGCTTTTACTTCCACAGTTCAGTGATCTACAGGACTACGGGTGATCTGAAAACCAAGTCTGCCAATGGATATAGGCCTTAAATGACCTAACAAATTCTTTAATTAGGAGCTAGAAAAAGCCGTTATTCAGTGTCCAAATACATTGTTCTAGCCAATTAAGTTGCATACATATATAATTCTTGTCTTTGAAGAAATTCAGAGAAAGCATGTACGATTTCAAGTCATGCCAGCCGAACCCTAGAGACATGCAATTTTGTAAAATCATATGTTATCCACTGATTTTGCTAGTAAAATTTGTGAGCATTTTGACAATAACTAAGCATCTTGAAAATAGTAAACATAATGCATGCAGGCTAGCTGCTTTAAATCTCTTTTTCCAATGGGTGATGAGGGCAAGATTAAGGCTGTTATTGGACCCCTAAATAGGAAACAGTGAACCCTTGCATGAATTACATTATCAGGATTTGCTATTTCTTTTTCTATTCCCAACCACCTTCTAGATTCCAAATGAGGTAAGATACGTGGATAATGATACTTCTATTCAGCTGCTAAGCTTTTAATAGAAAATTGTGATTTCAGGTTATTCTTATCTCTTCTCAATAGAAGAATAATAAATCAAATTTTTTTTCTCTTAATTTTTAGCATTTTTAGTTGGATTTGAATTTTTTCAAGAGAAAAAAGATAAAAATCAGGAGAAAAAAATCTGATTTGTCATTCTTGATAAAGATGACGTAGAATCACAGTTTCATACAATCTCTTCTCCTTTAAGAAACAACATTTTGATGCTTATATATAGTTAAATTATAGTGCGAACTATTGTAACAATCCGTTTTTCAATGGTATCAGAAATAATGGTTTTAGGACCACAAAACTAACATGAGAATCCTTACGAGTCAAGTAAAGTATTACATTGAATTTTTAATTTAATAAATTTTTCTAATAGAATAAATAGTTAAGCAAGTTGCATAACCTTAGAAGTTTTGAAAACTTTAAACTACTAAAATAAAAAATACATACCTCCTTAGAAGATCAATAGAATACTACATAATTTAAAAGTAATAAAAAATAAAAAACAATATTTATATGTTTTCTTAAAAGGTCACTAACATGTGGTAGAGCTCGTGACAAGAATAGGTAATCCCTTTTAATTTTATTGATAGACTTTAAGAATATACATAATATTTATACTGCTATTATGAATAAGAAATATATATAATATATTTCTAACTATATACTATTGAAACCCCTTTTTTTGAAGTCGACTTTATTTTGAAAACGAAAACGGGAGTCGCCACCAATCCTTTTTTATGAGGTGTGATCGGATCACCTCGTAATTTGATCGTTTTAATAAAAGGTTTTATTTACTAAAACAATGATTTTTGGTCTACAAAATCCAGGAAATGAGTTCAGGAGTCGGTTACGCACGAGGAGGGATTAGCACCCTCGTGACACCCAAAATTGGTACCTAGTTGATTACTTGATGTCTTAGTGTCGAGAATTGAAAATTTGAAGAGAATTTAAAACATAATCTCATTTTGTAATGATGTTATTTTTTATTAAACCCACTTGAATAAATCAGGACGTGTAAAAGGACATCTTATCTCGAAGTAACAAAATGTCGCATCCTATAAGTTAGGACACGACATCTCGAATCCTCGAAAATAAACTGACTCTTTATTTTATTATTTAATTAAATCTCATGTATTTTAATTTTAAAAGGATATTCGATCATCTAGGTTCAACGAGAAAATCGAAACCACATAAGTTAGGGTACGACTTCTCGAATCTCCAAATATGGAATATTGCCCTTTTTTTAAATTTTTCATTTTTGAACAATAACAAATGTAATATTTAAAACGATGTGTATTTATCTTATTTGGGGTATAGTGTAAAAAAACAACCAATTATATCTAAGCCTAATGCATGATGTAGTGATGATGAAACAATATAAAATGACTATATGGGTAGAATATTGGAATGATAATATATAATAAAATAAACGAACGTTATAATAAAATCAATATAATTATAACAATAATAAAAAATATTAATTCGTGGTATTAATAATAAAACAAATAAAGTAATACAAATAAAAAATGCTAGATACCTTATGACGAATATAAACATGTGAAGATGATAAAAGAAATGATAAAACAGTAAAACGATATAAAAAATAATATAATAATAAATAAGTAAAAATGTACAAATAGAAAAATATAACAATCTTACTTTAAATATATAAAAAGAAAATAATAAATAAATGGATAAATAAATAAATAATAGTAGTAGTAATGAAGATAAGAATAAAAATAATACATAAACATTATAATCTTTAAATAAATAAAAGAGCAAATGATAATAAATAGATAAATAAATAAACAAATATATAAATATATTAAGGGTTGAAATTAAATAAATGAGGATTAAGTCGCAATTTAGACGAAATTTAGGGATAGATTTTAAAATAAAAAAAGAAAGGGCAGAATGAAGGGCCAAAATAAAACGCGCGCAAAGGTACGGGGATTAGATGGGAAATTATTCCCAATCCTCCAAACGTGCCGTTTCATAATGGACTGGAATAAAACGAAAATAAAATTATATGGTAAAATTTTAAATATATAACATATAGATAGGACTAGATTGAAAATTAAATAAAAGGCGGAAGGGTTAAAAGCATAAATATCCCCTACGCTAAGAAAACACGCGGATCCTATTAATGGGTCGGGTCTAGTCAGATTCAGGTTAGAGTCAAAACGGCGTTGTTTTGACATCTGAAAATTGGCCCAGAACGGTGTCGTTTTGCATCACTTGTTTAAGCTAAAAATTAAAAAAAAAAAACAGAACCCCCTTTTTTTTATCTCAAAGTCCCTTCTGGCCAGCCATAGCTCCGGCAAACCACCTCCGCATCGGCCACCGGTCATCGGCGACGGCTCCACCGTCCACGGTGGGCGGAAGATGCAAAAAAAACCATTTTCTGCCCCGTTTTTTGAATAAAACCCAGATCTGGAGTTTAAGGCCCCAAAAGCCCAACCGATACTCGGCCGAGGGAAAAGAAACCGAAAGGTTTCGCCTTTCGCCGATGAGGCCTTCGTCGGAACCCTAAAAGGTTCCCAAACTCTTCGAATCGGTGGAAAAGACCGACCAGTGGTGGCGACGATGTATCCCAAGTAAGATTTTTTTCCTTATTATATATATATGTATACTGGTAGATTCAAAAAGAAAATTAAAAAATCACCTTTTGAAATTTTTTTGCCTTTTTATTACTCTCGTGTATATGTCAACAAAGATACATTAGGTCTGGCTTTTATAGTCGAATAATACATATTATTTTTCTTTTTCCTGCTCTATTTTGCTACTGTTCTTGCCGCTTCTATCTTCTTTTTTTGTTATCCTTTTTTGCAGGCATTGCGGTCAACGGAGGCGGAGGCCCTTGCTATTTTGGTCCAAATGGCGGCAGGGCGTGCCAGGCCTCGGGACGAGGCACCTCAGGCGGCGTGCGTGAGAAGGGAAGGGTGCGGCGCCCGAAAGAAATTAGGGTTTCTTAGTTTTTTTTGAAATGTTTTGGGCCATTGGGCTTGTAAAATTTTGGGTTAGGATTTTTTTTAGTTTTGATCTATTTGGGCCTCTTTTGTAAATGAATTTTGGGACTATCAATTTGTATTTTTGTTTTTTTTAGTTTATGTTTAGGGCCCGGGCAAAATTGGATCCTTAGATATACCTAAAAGATATACAATATATTTAGAAATTTCTAAAAATAATATCTTTAACCACCTTGCATGTTTTCAAAAATCATTTTAAATGCTAAAAATATATATATGTTGTATATCTTTTTAAAAGATTACTAACATGTAACAAAGCTTTAAAGGTTTTTAAAAAGAATTTTAAATACTAAAAAGATTAAAAATAAAATAATATTTATATACAAATTTGAAATTTTTATTCAATTTTCAAGTAAAAAAAAGTTAATGAAAAGAGAGAATGATCCCCACACATTATAAAAACTTCTTTCATGGTTCACTGTAATCCACACTATATATAAATATTTTTGGAGTTGCCTAACATCGGTCTTTGTTCCCAAAGTCGTTGGTACTGTGCTGCTGATTTCAAAGCACTCTGTGTGTTGACACAAAGGGAGCGATCATTACATTATTCGACTTCTAGTTATGTGAATTAGGACATCAATCAACAGTAATTCCATTAATTTTCTTCTCAGGTTTGATGTAAAAAATGAATATAAATAATTGTCAAATTATATAAATATATAATTATAATATACCTGAAAATATATAAAATATCTTGATTTGAATAAAGCAATAATTAAAGTATTTATCAAACACTTGTTTAATACAAATTATTATTGTATTATCCTATTTCTTACTCTTAATATATATTATCCTATATCTAGTATATAACATCAGTGACTTCTCTTTCTCCATCTAATTCCATCAAAGTCATTCCATTACAAGAAATGTTTTATCTATACATGGGAATCATAGAATTGCGAAGTGGGCTTACAAGATTGAACACTTAGTGTGGAATTTAGTTGGCTAAATTATTTATAGGACATTGCACGAAAGAGACGTGAGGGTCACCTTTTAACTGGGTTGAGATGATAGATATTGTATATTTGTAAACCCTGAAAATTGATAAGAAGTGTACATAATGTAGGGAAGCTTCATTGAAAATTGAGTTGGGTCATTCTCAACTATTATAATTAGCCGCCTTTTTTCTTGTACCTTTCCTTTGCTTATTTAATTCTACTTTGTAACTCTAATCCACGAATTTTTCTTTTAAACTAATCCACGAGATGTGTGATATGTTAGCATCAATTTTAATTAATTTGAAATTTAAGGTATTTAATTATTTGATTTTGATTTATATTTATTTATTCATGAATAGATGGATGAGTTGGAGGAAAACAACTTTAACAATGAATTTTGCCAACATTTTGCGATTTCAACTCATTTAGAGATTCTAATCCAACCTACTTCGCTATTTTAACAATATCCTCAGCTACAAAATTTTATAGTTTGGGCCAAAAATATACTTTTGTTAAAAAAGATGCCTACAAATAGATTGATTGAGTCTTAACTCAATTGGTATGAGCATTGTTACCAATGCAGGATGATATGAGTTTGAGCGCGTTGAAGTGCATTATCCTCCTATTTATGAGTTGGGGAGTGAGTTATGGGTAGTTCTAAGCATTATGTCAAAAAAGAACAAATATGTTTAGAATTTATAATGAGATTGAATGTGTTTGTTGACTATAATTAGGTCTCTTTAATTTTAAACGCTATTAATAAATAGAATCATATATATAACAGAAAATTCAATAAGTTTCCTATTAGTTGTCAAGAAGGTAATGAGTGATTGGTTAACTATAACGAACTTATGAAATAATATCAATTATCAAACCCATGAATCCAAACTAAGGTTTCGCATTTGACAACATTCTTGTCGTATTAATTTAAAAAAAAATGTATTTACAATATTTCTTTTACATATTTTAATTTTAAAACCACCTTATTTTTAATACTTGTTTTACTAAACAAATGAAATTATCACCTGTATATTTGGAGTCAACTCTATTCACTGCTTTATATATATAAAAAAAAAAACTCTATTCACTGTTTTCTATAAAATTTATATTTTTTATTAAGAATTTATTTTCACTGGTTTTGACATCCACCAAATTTTGGTGTCATTGTCGAGGATTGCTTTCAACAATTTTATTTCTTTTTGTGTAAGTGAACTCCAATACAATTTTGAGATTGAGAAAACTACTCGAAAACTAAAAAAGGGAGCTAAATCATGATCCAACCAACTGTCTTCATCTACCAACACAGAAACATAGCTCGATTTTTCGATTCATCTTGCACATCGACAATAGAAGAAGAGAAGACTAATTAATCAAGAAAGAAGCATGAGAGAGCAGCGTCAGATTTGAATAAAAAAATATTTCGCATAGAGTATCTTGAGTTAGAGTTATCTTTTGAATTGGAACCTAGACTAATCCATTTGTTTCTTACTTTCGATGGTTTAGAAAATGAAAATCCATACAAGAACTAGAAAGAATTTCATATGATGTGCTCGACTATGAGAATTTAAGAAGTATTCAAAGAACAAACTAAGCTTAGAGTTTTTTTTTTTTTTTTTCACTTTGTTAGTGCAAATTGCATGTCACTGATGCATTTCCGGTTGCAGTGAGTTGCAACTGGACGATTGTGCATGTTTCCCTATATGTTAGGCATACTTTTGGCTTAAAAATATTAGTTTAATTTTTACATCACTTTGAGAATTTTAAGTAACAATTATAAGATATTGGATCACGTTGAATACCAATAAGAAAATAACATTATATGAAGACATTACGTGTGACCGCATTACCTTAAACGAAGAGATCTAATTTTTATAAAAGTCTAATCCTTGAAGATCACTTCTTATTTGATGACTAAAGGATTACAAGATTCTTTAATCAACCAAATTCGATCACTATTTAAAGAGGAATATTATCCAAGAGAAATCATAATGATTATCAGATATAGTCTTCGTATTTAAGTAAAATATTCAACTTGGTCTACAAGTAAAAGAAAAAGGATAAGATAAAGGATAAACCTATTCAATCATCTCAAACTCTCCCCCTTTTATTCCAAGTAGTCGAAAAGATAAGAATGCCCATTCTATAGTGTAGCACAAAAGTTTCCTTTATTTGCTACTTAGAATATTCAAATATAGCTAAACATAATAAAAAATGTCAACACTTAAATTGATGTTGAGCTATTCTGAAGGCATGTTTAAACTGTTGTCTAAAGGAATGTCCAAATAATTTATCTAGACACAAGACAAAAATATGGTATCCAACAAACAATTCAATAGAATATTTCAACAAGAAATGAAACTCTCGTAACAGGACCCAACACCATTGATTTGGAATTTTCGAATTTTGAAGCTTGTTCAAGTGCTGGTATTTACTGTTTGATTTGAAAAAGGTATCTTGTTACTTATGAAAAAGGTTATACTGTAAAATGCTTATAATAAGTTAATTCATCTTATAACTGCAGAATCTTCTTATTTTTGGCTTATAAAAAGAGTATCAAAAAAGTGAAAGCAATTAATGGAGATGAGCAATGTGAAACATTTATGATCATCAACTTTACTTTTTATTCATAGCAAACTTCATTGTATACATATATTAAGAAAATTAAGCCCCCAACCTAAAATTACAAATAAAACCCCAAGAAAATCAAATAGAAAGACATACAATCTGCATTGCAAAGAGGCAAAGCATAGAAATTATAACCATGACTGTTTGATAAAGCTACATATAGTGTGGGGGAACAATGGGAGCATAATGCCATTTCAGTGGTGACCGTTTCCAGGACTTGGTGGAGAGGTCTGTAATTTTCTATCAATTTTGGCTAGATGGATGGTGAATAACCTTTCATTATTAGCCATTGCATGCCCTTTATCATCACTAGCAGGAAGCATTTTTGTAGGCTCCTTGGCAAGTGTGATTCCAACAAAATTACCCTTAAATGAAGGAACTTGTTGCTTCTCAAAGTTATTCAAAAGCTTTCTAGCTTCAAAACATGTTGGATGGAAGGCCAAAACGACAATAACGATAACCAGAACAAGGGTTAAACGAGCCATTTTAGAGATATTCTCTCTTCCTGTTGTTGGAGAAGTGTGGCCTTGTATGAAAAATTAGTTGTACTCTGTGGTATATATAAGAATCGAGGGACCCCAGTTGGGGAACTTAGCGTGTTTGCAATGAAGCAAAGGAAATTATGGTAATTCTCATGGGGTGTTGTCAGAGATTCATGGAAAATGGGTTAGGCACAAATTAACTGGATTCTTCCCCTCTCATCACTTCCTTTCCATACCTTATGATTCAACCTTGTAAGGGTCAAACACTATTTCCTTCTACTTTTCTTTCTGGTGCCATGCCAATAGTTAAAGTTTGTTATTTTTCCCACTTCTCTTACTAGTTACTAAAGCGAAGCTTTTACTTTCATAGTTCAGTGCTATACAGGACTACAGGAGATCTGAAATCCAAGTTTGCCAATGGATATAGGCGTAGAAGTAAATGACCTATATTTTTATTAGGAGCTAGAAGTCATTCAATGTACAAATACAGTATTTTAGCAAATTAAGTTGCAAACATCAAAATTCTCGTCTTTGAAGAATTATTTTGATTTTAGCCATTTTAGCAAATGAAGTTCTATAAAACATCTATAAATTTATAAGTTAATTATTTGTTTTCTTTACATTGACATATTCATTTAATCTTATTTTATTTATTTTTATACTATGTTTGTAATTAATGTATAAATTCATGTAATGTTGCATATGGTTTGTTGTGATGGTTTTGATTAAAAAGTGGTAAAAGTAACACAAACGCTTTTATCATATTTTGGATTATATTTTAGCTTCTTTATTAAAGAAGTGAATAAATTAGTCATTATATGTTAGATGAGTGAGCAAATTAGCTCTTCTATTAAAATTACACTGTTAAATGTTTGTTTTAGTGTTCTATATATAATATGTAATAATAAATTTAGTCCTCCACCTTTACTCTTTAATTCAATTTCACTCATACTCTTTTGAAAAACAAAACAATAATACTCCCCATAAGATATATTTTATCATTTTTCTGCATTAAACCCTAGACTAGCAAAAAAGTAAAACAAAATTGTATTAGATTGTAGTTAGACTTTTCCATGGGTGAAGGCCCGTCCGAAAAGTGAGAGGGTTTGGGCAAAAACTTCTTGCTATTTTGCTGCTATTTTCCAACTGTTTTGCTACTATTTTATTATTATATTGCTATTATTTTGTTGTCATTATTTGAATATTGTGTAACTCTTATTTTATTGTTAATTTGCTATCATAACATCTAAACTAATGTTTCACTCTATGCCGAGTTCTCGAATGTGCATGAACAAATACAACAGTACAAGATTAGCATTTGCTGCAATATTTATCTTCAAATATTTGAATGAAGGAATATCTTTTAATCTCTTAAGAATTTCTACATTTAACTTAGCTTCTTGTAGTATTCTCATTCTATTTTGATTCAGGTATAAGTGATGGAAGATCATGATATATTTGCCCTTGTGCTTGGAATTTGTAAGTCATGGTTCTTGAAGATGTATATTATTTATCCAAATGAACTCCAAATTATGTGAATGATAATATACTATTGTATGCTCTTAATTTATTTTGAAATGATAAAGTTTTATTGAGAAATAAGGCATTTATATAATTCACCTGCTGGAATTTGAGTTGTCGTTAATTGAATTTTTACATTGCAGCAACAAAAGCTCGATGTCTCGTATTGAAATCTTCGAGCACTGCAGTAGCTATAGGAAGGAACCTTTTGTAACTTATGTTTTCAAGTTTTTTTAATAGTAACCTTCTTTCACATATGAAGTCGATAAAGCAGCACATAATAGACCGTGAGTTAGCGTTGCTGGCTATGAGAACTCTAGAAAATGAAAAGGAAATAACACAGATTAGGTTTATGAGAGATGGAGAGGAAACAAAATGGCAATAAACCAAAAAGAAAAAGTTAGAGAATTGATGATTGATGGGATAACGAACTAAGAATCTAGTTATAGTGTTTTATTGATCAAAACGATTAAAGGGATTTGAAATTTTGGATGGGAATGTGAAATGATGTTGGCGAGTTAGTAGCATTGAACATTTTGGGTTAAAATTGAAATGAAGGAATGTATTTTGTTGGTTGCAATTGCAATCACTGAAAACCATACACTTTCTTTTGTTTTCAACTTCAGTCTATCAAATGGGCATGCTTTGATTTCGAGCAGTATTGCATGGATTTGCATAAAAGAACAGATCGCAAATAGGCAATCGGAGATGCTGGAGAAAATTAAGAGAAGAGACAATAAAGCCAAGACACATGGCAGAGGCTTGAATCAAACAGGTCTGATAGTCTGATAATAATATAATTAATGTATATTTAAGGCTTAAACGATCTAAAAAGCCTTCAAATTTTTTCAGAAAAAGTAATTAAGTTTTTTTTTTTACATTTAATTTAGTACTTAAACTTTTAAAATGTATCAAAAAGGTCCTTAAACTTTAAAAAAATAATTAAGTCTATTTTTTTCTTTTTTGCACTCAATTGGGTACTTGAACTACTAAAATGTATAAAAAAGACCCTCAAACTTTTTTAGAAAAGCAATTAATTTCCTGCTTTTTTTTTTTTGCTCAATTGCCAAAATGCATAAAAAAGTCATTTGATCATTAATTTTAACGGTTGACCGTTAAAACTAACCGTCCCTAAATTTTTTCACTTAAAGTCACCATATGTCACAACCACAACATGAAATGTAGCAAAAAATGATAAAAATAAATAAAAATTATAAAAATTATTAAATTTTAATAAAAAATATAAGAAATATTTAATTTTTATTAAAAATTATAAAAAAGATTATAAAAATCATAAAAAATATAAATAATTGTAAAATTTTATAAAAATCGTAAAAAATAAAAAAATATACAGAAATATAGAAAAAATATAAAATTTTATAAAGTTGTAAGAAAACGATAAAAATGTAAAGAAATATAAATTCGTATAAGAGTTATAAAAATTATCATACCAAAAAAAATATTTTATAATATTTTATAACTTTTATTTATTTTTATTTTTATTTTTTATCATTTTTCACCATATGTCACGTTGTGTTGCAACACATGATGGCTTTAATTGAAAAAAAAAATGGGAACTGTTAACTTTAATTGTTGACCGTTAAAGTTAATGGTTAAAGAGCCTTTTTGATGCATTTTATAATTTTTATGATTTTTATAAAATTTTACATATTTTTATATTTTTATATTTTTTTTCTAATTTTTCGTAAATTTTAAAATTTTAAATTTTTTTTGTCACATATGACGTGGTGGTTGTGACATGTGATGACTTTAACTAAAAAAAATTAGGGGCAATTAACCTTTTTTATGCATTTTGGTAATTGAGTGAAAGAAAAAGCAGGGGATTAATTGATTTTTTTGAAAAATTTTGAGGATCTTTTTTATGCATTTTGACAAGTTAAGTATCCAATTGAGTGTAAAAAAAAGGGGCTTAATTGTTTTTTTTAAAGTTTGAGGGCTTTTTTGATGCATTTTGACGGTTCAAGTACCAAATTGAGTATAAAAATAAAATAGGAACTTAATTATTTTTTTTAAAAAGTTTGAACATTTTTTATACCCTTTAACCGTAAATATAGTAATGTCTTGATTTCCTTTCTTAAAAAGTTAAAGGTTTAATTGGAAAGTTCTTTTTGGTTATGGCACAAGGCGTTCCCAAATTCTTTGTAAGAGTCAGGCAATTGCGAATAATAGATTTTCATTAGCTCATCAACAATTAACCTTTACGTCAAACATCATATGCAAGCATATGAGATCGTGGGTTTGTTCAATCACAGATTTATTTTTCATCATTTGAAATATGAAATAACGACTACAAACATTCTTTTTAGATCCAGCTTCTCTAGTGTCATATTTTTGTTGCAATGCCTTTCAAATTTTCTTTGATGAAGTACACTTTTGATCATCATAATAATCATACAAATTATCAGAAAGAAATTTGAGTAAATAAATTCTGCAATGGTCATGATCCTTCTTCCATTTCTTCACATTCTTTTCATGCTCAATTTTTTCTTCTTCAGTCAAAGATTCAGTATCCTTTTTCTTCGGATTCTTTTTCACACATTCAAAAGTATCAAGTAGGAAAATGTCTTTCGCTTCCATCTTTTATAATTTGCACCATGAAAGCAGAGATTTAGTTCACCAACTTGAGTAGTTTTTAGCAAGCTCATCTCAAATTGTTGGAGAATGTGACAATATTTCTTCTTGACAAAAGTGTAGGATTAATTTATTATTGTCAAACTTATCACAACTTTGATAGTTAAAATAAGGTGACGGAGAATGAGGCACGGACCATGTCACTCTTTTAAGACGATCTATGCCCTCTCGATGATATAATAATCAGTGCAAAGAGGTTTTATTGCATGCTATCCTAAAAATACAATAACCACAATCACCAGCTGTACACCTTACTATTCTACACAAATTAATAAGTAGAAGCTCCACCCGAACCAATTAGCACCCATTGAAAAACTTAAGATCTTTTTAAAGGTAAAAGAAACTTTTAAAAGTTGCTTAAAGAAAGCGTATTTTTGGAAGTGAGGATGAAATCAGTATGTTACATTTAGAAGCAAATTACATAAACTTTTGTTGAATTAATTGTAAGTGATTAAACTTACCATAATAAACACACTTAAAATATTAAACTCTCATAGTCATAGTAAATGTAAGTAAAAATAATTTATATTATTAAGTGAGTATTTCTTTTATTCAAAAAGTCACATTAAGAAATATAACAAAAGGATTTTAATATTATTAACAATTAAACCTAAATTTTGAAATATAAAAAGTAAAAGAACTAAATTCTTAAAAATAAAAGTTGGAATATATAACCTTTAAAATATATCATTAGTCAACCATTTCTCGTATTTAAAAATTATGATTTGGTCACACTGCTGATTATTGCAAAAGATAGAAAGTTAAAAAATGCTACCTCTCATGCTGTTAACTGCTAACCCAATGATACCGCTGTTTAAGAAAATAATTGTATTGGATTGCCTTTAGTGAAGTTTAGAGGTATGCATGACTCAAAACTTTTGTTCTAAAAGACTTAATCCACTGATTCCATTCACCAGCCATTTTCTAAGCTGTTTACTGCTCATTTATACATCAGTTTCTTACTGGATAGTGCTCTTTACACTTTGCCACATTCATTGATATTGTGCTTAATTAAGCAAATAGCAGGTGTACGCAAGAAAATAACAATCTATGGAGTAATATTTTGGTGGTCTAAATATGCATGAGATATCCAAAGCAAAAGTAATTAACTAGTTAAAATTGTATGTTTTGATTCTGAAAACATATGCTGAGATCATTATTAATTCCTTTGTTAACTTCAAATTAGTAAATATCAAGAACACCCTTCCACCCCTTTGAAGGAGAACTTATATCGCATAAAAAAAAATCATTGGTGAAATGATATTCTTGTAGTAATATGTAGAAACAGAAAGAACTTAATAATGAGATTAATTGAGAACAAAGTGACAAGCTTAACTGATGCGTCATTGAAAGCAACAAAAATATCCTATCCTTAACGAAAAGAATAGTATAAGCGAAGTAGGGTCAAATCCTCAGAGACTAGACTTGTACAAGTTCCTGTTCCTCAAGATCCCGGGTAAAGTCATGCCCAAGAAAAACGGCGTGCCTGGAAAAAAAATAAAAAAACAAAATTAAAAGTTTGGTTGAATTGAGATTGTGCAAATTGAAATTGACATTGTAAAAATAAACAAAGTTGAGAAAAAAGAGTTTTTGATGGAGAGATTCTAGCCTCCATTTATCTTGATCCTCCTTGGGTTCAATCCTAGGCTTGTAGGTGATCATTCTCGAACATAATAAGTCAATTATAGTGGAAGAGGACACCTACAACCACCAACTCCACTTAGATTTTAGACTTAAAATTTAGGAGAACCTAACTCTAGCCAACCGTCACTTTTGTGGGACCGTCTTACACTAGATCATCACTTCTCAATGGCGAATGCCACGCCATTTTGTCTCTTGGGCTCGACAACCACTGACACAGTAAGCTAACGAATCGATTGTGTAACCTTCCAAAAACAAAGCGGTCGTCTTTGCACAAGATAAAAAGATCACTTTTGAAGGGACATGGACAAAAGCGTCAATCCCGTAGTACAGAGAAATGATGAATACTCGTTGAAAAGGCTTAGTGCGAATTCTAAGCCTCATGAACCCTTTTGAGGAATCTCAACAAACTTTGGCTAAATGAATTTAGTGACTCATGCTTTTTGACAAAAAAGAAATAAACTTAAAAAATATAATTTTATTGAATAAATGAAAGGAATAAAGGCTAGAGCTTTTTAGGAGAGGGAATTTTTACAGAAAAGATGAGTGAAATTTATATCACTCCATCCCCTATTTATAGTACTTAGAAGACCTAATTTAAATTAGCGGCGCTTCTTCAAAAACGCCGTTAAATCCCTGAGCATTAGCGGCGCTTCTTCAAAAACGCTGCTAAAGCCCTAAGCATTAGCGGCGCTTCTTAAAAAACGCCACTAAAACCCTGAGCATTAGCGGTGCTTTTTCAAAAACGCCGCTAATGCCTCAAAAACTCAAAAAACGACGTCGTTGGACTTAGGTTTTTTGGCGGCGCTAATGCTCATTTTTAGCGGCATTTTTTAAAAGCTCCGCTAATACTCGATCTTTAGTGGCGTTTTTTTAAAAGCGCCGCTAATGCTTGATTTTTAGCGGCATTTTTATTCAAATGCCACTAAAAACGCTGCTAAAAGCCTGTTTTGGTGTAGTGTTTATTACTATCTAAATTCTAAAAGATAAATAAAGATAAAAGCTGAAATTAACACTAAATAATAATCTTAACAATAATCCTCATATAATTAAAATTTAAATAGAGTCTTATGTTTATAAAATTTTTTCTTTGAACTGTTGCCCCCAAGTCTTCCACAATTTGTATTTTCGGCACCACTTCTTTCCTATTTCACATGCTGTCTCATTTTATCTTCAAATTCATGATTTTTGCTCCTAAATTTCTTTTTGCCTTCAATTTAGTCCCTATAAGATAAAAAACTATAAATAGCTCAAATTAGTAGGATACTCAAAATAAATATGTAATTAATACATAAAAATATATCATTCGAGTATTATCATTAATGGAAAGCAAAAGAGAAGTAGGAGAGAAACAAGCAGTACGTGTATGAGATAATTTTCCATGGTCACTGAAATTTATATAGGGAGCCAACTCTTGAGAAAAACAAGCTGTGAACGAACCTCATTGGCTGGTCAGGGAAAGCACCATGCTAGGTGATTAGCACCCGCAACGATGCTCAGCTCCAAACAAGGACTTTTGGTTTTGTTGAAATGAACCATTAAGAGTGCTAAGAAAGGATACTCTTAGGAAGTAATGCTTATAAACCCATCTTATTATATATATATATATATATAAGCCTGTGCTTGGATGATGAAGTAGAGGCGTGAGGGTGAAGTTAAAGTGGTTTAGACTATATGTAACAATTGAAAACCAGATAAATTGTTTTGACAAGGTTTTCAAACAATTGGGTTAGGTAAATTTGCACTGAAAAAGCCAGCAAATTTTCTTTCTTTTAACTTTTTCCGTTGACCTGGGAGCCTAGTTAGACTTTCTTCAAAAGCAGTACTAGGTATATAATGGAGGATAAAGGAAAAATCATGATGCTGGTGACATTGAGTTAGTTTCTTGATTCAATGTATCCTATGGTACACATAAAAGGCAAATTATTGAAAGCACTGCCGGTTGCGTGTGTTGCCATTTTCACATAAAAGAGTACCTAAAGATCAAATGTTAAGATTATTGTATTTGTGATTTTTTTATTTAATTCAACTCAATTACCATAATTTTTAATTGCAAGGTCTTTTTTTTTGACATATTAAATTTAAACTGTTTACATAACAAATAACATCAAAATGACAGTAAAGTTGATAAAACGAACTGATATGATAAAATTAAATTAGGACCTTCAAATATAGACTATGAATGAAGGATGTCTTGTTAAATTTTAACAGTTCTATTATCCACCACCCAAGTTTTTGATGATGATAAACATGGAGAATTGTGTGTAGTTGTTGTTAGATATTAGATAATAAAAACTTAAAAATTCTAATGTTGCTGATCAATGAGAAACTGCCACTACTATTAAACATTAGATGCTGAAAGGTTCAGCTTTTAGAGTATCAAAGGCTGTTCGAGGGCACTATTCAGAAGGTATGTAGAGCCCATTCTCCTTTATTATAGCTAAGAAGACCATGGCCTGGTGGAACCAATAATATGAATGAAATGCATGCAGTGATTCAGCAGAAGCATTATGCTACGCACGTTTAGTGGGTCCTTTTCTGCTTCTTTTTTTATATTTTGTTCCGTAAGTTTGGAATATTCCAAGTTTGAAACTAGTTCAAGTGGTCTTTACTGTTTGGTTTCTCTGTTCTTGTATCTTTTAACATTGGCCCATCAAAGAATAAAAGAAAATTTAATCCATCTTATACTCCTGAATCTTCACATTTTAGGCTCATAATGAGAGTATCAAGAAAGTGAAAGCAATAAATGGAGATGAGCAATGTGAAACATGTATGATATCATCGATTTTATTTTCTTATTCATAGCAAAGTTCATTGCGTGTATATATTAATAAATTATGTCCCCAACCCCAAATTACAAATAAAACCCCAAGAAATTCAAAGAGAAAGGCATACAATCTTTACTGTAAAGAGGAAAATTAAGCATAGAAATTATAACCATGACTGTTTGATAAAGCTACATATAGTGTGGGGGAACAATGGGAGAATAATGCCATTTCAGCGGTGACCGGCTCCAGGACTTGGGCTAGAGGACTGTAATATTCTATCAATTTTGGCTAGATGAATGGCGAATAGCCTTTCATTATTGGCCATTGCATGCCCTTCATCGTAATCACTAGCAGGAAAGTTTTTTGTAGGCTCCTTGGAAAGTGTGATTCCAACAAAATTACCCTCAAATGAAGGAATTTGTTTCTTCTCAAAGTTATTCAAAAGCTTTCTAGCTTCAAAACATGTCAGATGGAAGATCAAAGCCACAATTACGATAACCAATGCAAGGCTTAAACGAGCCATTTCAGAATATATTTTCTCTGCTTGTTGTTGGAGAAGTGAAGATTGTATGACAAATTAATTGGATTGTGAGGTATATATAATAATCGAGGGACTCCTGTTGGCTGACTCAGCATGTTTGCAATGAATAACAGGATATTTGAGTAATTCTCTGCATGGGATCTTGTGAGAGATTCATGGAAATTGGGTTAGGTACAAATTAACTACACTGTAAGCCGGCTTGCATGTGTTTTAAGTAACTTCATGCAATCCTCATCACTTTCTTTTGTACATTCTGATTCAACCTTTTCAAGTGTCAAAACCATGTACATTTTCAAGGCATGCCAGCAAAACCACAGGGACCTGCAGTATTGTAAAAACCATCTCTTATTCACTGGTGTTGATAGTAAGTTTGTCATGATGGATTGCTTTCATCAAAGATTGTATTGATGTTGCTTGCTTAATGAATAAAAAGCACCCTAAGCATCTTGAGAAGATTAAATGTAGTGAATGAATTCTAAGTCCTTGTGAATCAATCTAAATAGTTTAGAAGACTAACTTATATATTAAGGCAAAACCTAAACTGTAGTATTTCATTACAATTCCAAAATGAAGGCTGTTATTGCACCACTCACTAAAAAGGTAGCAACCCTTGTATGAATTTTATTAATGGAAATTGCTACATCTTTATCTATACTCAATCACCTTCTAGATTCCAAATAAGGTAAGATACGTGGAAAATGATGCTTTTATCCAGCTGCTAAGCCTTGACAAAGTAAGAATTTTTGGATGCTTTTCATGAATTAGTAAACCAATATAAGTAATTGTTCATAAAGTGGTCTGTACTGTGCTGAAAGAGCACTTTTGTATGCCACAAGGAACCGGTCATTACATGAGTTGACTTCTAGTAATATGAATTGGGACACCAGCCAACACTAATTCCATTAAACTGATTCAATTACTAGAAACCTTTTCTCTCTATATATTTGGGAATCATACTATTGCTTTGGTTGCCGAAGTAGGCTTACTTGCATGAACTCTTGATGTGGAATTTGGTTGACTAACAAGCTAAATTGTTTATAGATCATTGCAGGGAAGAGAAATGTGAGGGTCACCTTTTAACTGGCCATATATAATTGAAAACCTTGAAAAGTTATTTGGTAAGAAATGTATATAATGTAGGGAAGCTCAATTGAAAATTGAGTTGGGTAATTCTCAACTATTATTAGCCGGGTTTTTATCTCTGCTATCTTTCCACCCGGGGCTAAGCATCAAATTTTTTTAAGGGGTCGAAATTAAATTATAATTTTTACAACAATAAAAATATAATTTCACTATTTTAATAATTTTTATTTTTATTATTTTTAAAAAATTTAATCAAATTTTTATTATTTTTAGGAAGCTAAAGTACAATTTTACCTTTACTAATTTAAAATTTTAAAAGTTTCAAAATCAAAAGCAGTACTAGGAATATACTGGAGAATAATTGAAAGATCATCATAATGGAGACGTTGGGTTAGTTTCTGATATGCATTTCAGATACTATCTTCCGAAGGCATTTCTTGATTCACTGTATCGTATGGTACACATTATTGAGAGCACTGCGTGTGTAGGCCTTTTCAGATAAACAGCACCTAAAGGTTTTCAGATCATCATAATCAATTTATCATCTTATAGAAGGCCACCCAAGTTTCTGATGATGATAAACATGAAGAATTATGTGGAATGGTTGTTAGATATTAGATGATAAAAAGTTGTAGTATTGCTGACCAAAGAGAATCTGCCATTAAAGTTGAGAGCAATAGTCAACTTGCTACTACTAAACAATAAATGCTGAACGCATAATATTATTGGAAGCCTTGGCAGCTTAAGCTTGATACAGAGTGGCCCTAGCCACTGATGCCACACGTGTATCAATGGCGATTCGAGGGCACTATTGAGACAATAGACATTGTTATTGGCTAATATGACCTTCGTTAGTGGGATAGCTAATAAGTCAGATTTAAACATGATATTAACATATTTAATATTTGTTCAAGTTTAGTTCTGTTCAAAATATAAGCCTAAAATTTTGTCTAAACTTGTCTATATTTGCAAAAAAACTAACTCAAACCCATTTTAGACTTGCCAATATTATTTTTAAAATTTTTAAAAAATATATTTATATTGTATTATTTAATATTTAATAATTTTATATATTTTTTATTTATTGAAATTTTTATATAGTCATCTAAACATTATTTTAATGTTTACATTAGAGTAGAATTATATATTTAGTATAAAATTTTTTTAATGTGTTCTAAATTACATAATATATATAAAAATAACATAATATAAAATATTATAAGCTTAAAAACTGGATGAGCCGGACTAGGCTCCAGCTTTGAATGTTCAAGCTTGAGTTCGATCCATATTTTAAACGGGTCTAATTTTTTATTCAAGTTCAGTTTTTGAGCCTAAAATTTTGTCCAAATTCTTTTAAATTTCGGACAGACATTTGAATCTAAACAAATAACCTGGCATAAAGGGAACCAATAATTCAGTAGAAGAATTATGCAATTTTCATTCCAGTGCATTTATTCTATTTCACCTTGGAAAAGTTAAAAAAAAAAGTATAAAATAACATTATTTTATGAGTAAGTAAAAAAACTAAGGGCTAGATTTAATGGGCTTTTAAATTTTATATGTCTAGTATTTACATTTAATGGGCTTTTAAATTTTAAATGTTTCTAATACAAATAATTTATATTGATTAATATTTTAATACTATACATATTTTTTAATATATTTTTGCATTAAAACAATCAGCATAACATTTCGTTTGATTGAAGAATTATTTTTCATATGTTTTAGTTATTGGTTAGTTATACTAATCACAATTAATAATTTTTAATTACTCATGACTTATTTGTTACGAAGACAACGAAAATTTTTCGCTTATTTTGAAGAAAACTTATTCCTTATATTATTACACGTGTAATCAGATACAGCATCAACCAAAATCAATGTTGCGTAAGAATGCAGCTTATAGCAATAATTAAGTACATATTAGAAGTAGTTTTAGATTGTCCAACTCTTATAATAAACCATTTTCACTATTTTACTTTGGGGTTTTAAGATTTTGTGGTATCGTTGATGTTATGATAAAGACTTAAAAGTCCCTCACGCCTCAAATTCTATTTTTATTACTTTACTATGCATTTTTCCATAGAGCTGGAATTTTCTAAGTTCGGAACTTGTTCTTATACGGAAAAATCTTCATATTTGTGGCTTATAAAGAGAGTATAAAGAAAGTGAAAGCATTAAATAGAGATGAACAATGTGAAACATGTATGATCACGAGTTTTATTTCTTATTCATAGCAAACTTCATTGTATACATATATTAATAAAATTAAGGCCTCAACCCCAAGTTACAAATAAAACCCCAACAAAATCAAATAGAAAGACATACAATCTGTGCTGTAAAGCGGCAAGCATAGAAATTATGACTGTTTGATAAAGCTACATATAGTGTGGGGGAACAATGGAAGAATAATGCCATTTCAGCGATGACCGGCTCCAGGACTTGGGTGAGAGGACTGTAATATTCTTTCAATTTTGGCTAGATGAATGGCGAATAGCCTTTCATTATTGGCCATTGCATGCCCTTTATCATCATCACTAGTGGGAAGCATTTTTGTAGTCTCTTTGGAAAGCGCGATTCCAGCAAAATTACCCTTAAATGAAGGAACTTGTTTCTTCTCAATGTTACTCAAAAGCTTTCTAGCTTCAAAACATGTTGGATGGAAGATCAAAGCGACAATAAGGATAAGCAAAACAAGGGTTAAACGAGCCATTTGAGAATATATTCTCTCTGCCTGTTGTTGGAGAAGTGAGGCCTTGTATAACAAATTAGTGTATTCTGAGGTATATATATATAAGTATCGAGGGACCCCTGTTAGCTAACTCAACACGTTTGCAATGAATCAAACGATATCTGGGTAATTTTCTGCATGGTTAGGTACAAATTAACTAGACTGTAAGCCGGCTTACATGTGTTTTAAGTAACTTCCTGCAATTTCCATACACTTGTCACCACCAATATTTGGGGGTTAACTGGATTTTTCCCCTCTGACCACGATCTTTATACTTGATTCATCCTTTTAAGCGTCAAACCGAACACCATTTCCCCTTTTACTTTTTTTTTTTATTGGTGGTGTTTAGTTAAAGTTTGTTATTTTCTCCACTTTACTTACTAGAACATTGCTTTTACTTTCATAGATCAAGGATCTAGATGACTACAGGAGATCTGAAAACCAAGTTTGCCAATGGGATATAGGCCTAGGAGTAAACGTGTTTCAGTGTAGAAATACATTGTTTTAGCCAATGGATATAAGCTAAGTCCTCGTGAATCGGTTTAAATATTTTAAATCACTCTTTTATCAGGGCAAAATGCGGGCTGTTATTGCACCACTAGCTAGAAAGTAGTGAATCTTTGCATGAATTTCATTATCAGGAATTGCTATATCTTTATCTAGGTTCCGAATAAGTAAGATACGTGGAAAATGATGTTTTTACTAAGCTGCTAAGAGTTGAGAAGGTGAGAATTTTTTGATGCTATATATTCATGAAGTTGACAAACACCAGTCTAATTGTTCCTAAAGTGGTTGGTACTGTGCTGCTGAATTCCGAGCACTTTTCTTTACCACAAAGGGATCATTGCATAAATGGACTTCCATTAATATAAATTGGAACATAAGTCAATACCAATTCTATTAATTTTCTTAAGTTATTCAACTTAAAAAAGTTGAGTTAATAAAAAGAAGTAAATAAAGTCGTATTTACAAAAATCAATCATAATTTAAATAATATTTTCTGCGAATTCAATACTATCTTTTACCAATGGTTTTCTTTTATTAATACCATTTTGCATTGGTCGAAAAGAAATAAAAAAAATCTTTATATTGATTTCTCAATTTTTATTTACTAATTTTTTGGCAATTATAATTTTAGTTTTTAATTTCAAAACCTTCTTACTTTATTATTTTCTTTCATTTTGTCCATTGACCTGAGAGCCTAGAGTTAGAATTTCTTCAAAAGCAGTACTAGGTGTAAAATGGAGAATTAGGGAAAATTCATGATCATGGAGACATTGGGTTAGTTTCTGATTTGCAATTCAGATACGTCTTTCTTTCCAAGGCATTTCTTAGTTCAATGTCCACATGAAAGGCACATTATTGAAAGCACCGTCGGTTGAGTGTGTAGGCCTTTTCAGATGAACAGTACCTAAAGATTACTCATTGTTTTACATCTTATTGAAGACCATCCAAGTTTTTGATAAGGATAAACATGAAGAATTGTGGGGAATGGTTGTTAGATATTAGGTTATATAAACTTAAAAGTTCTAGTGTTGCTGACCAAAGAGAATCTGCCATTAAAATTGAGCCTTCGAGCAATAGTCAACTTACTACTATTAAACATTAGGCGCTAAAGCATAGGTATTATTGGAAGCCTTGGTAGCTTAAGCTAGATAGAGGGTAGAACTAGGCCCTGTAGGTAACACCTGCATATCAATGGCGGTTCGAGGGCATTATTAGATCGTAGAGCCCATTGTCCTTTATTATGGCTAACAAGACCTTAGCTTAGTGGAACCAATAACGGTTCACACTAAGTGGAGATATTAATAGTTTATAATGTAATTATTTAGAAAAATTCAATATAAAATAATATATTTTCTATGAGTAACTGAATGTATTAATATATTATTTACTTCTAAAATTGCACCTAATTATCATTTCGGTACCTAAATAATTTTTTGTATTAATTTGGTACCTGAAATTTCCATTTCCAACCCGTTATCAATTTGTCCCAGCCATTAACGTAGTTAAAAAAAGGGTGACGTCACCAAGAATTTATTTTCTTGAAATAATTTTTTTAAATGAAAAAAACGACGTTAACAGTTAGGGAAAACTGATGACGGATTGGAAACTTCAAAAATCAAACTGGTACAAAAAATTCTTTAAGTACCAAAGTGATAATTGGGTGCAATTTTTGAGGGAAAATAGTACATTAACCCTAAATAAATAAGATAAGTGATAGGTTTATTCAATTAATCTCATTTAGAGGTTCTCATGGGTCGGGCTGAGTCTAAGCATAATATTAATATACTTTATGTTTATTCAACCTCGATTCGACCCGAAATATAGGCCTAAAATTTTGCCTAAGTCCACCCATATTATTTTAATTTTTTTTAAAAAAATGTTTATATTATTTTTATTTAATAACTTTATATTTTTATTTATCGAATTTTTTTATATAGTCATCATTATTTTAATATTTGTATTGGAGTAGTTTTATATATTTAGTATGGATTTATTTTTCTAATGTGTTATAAATTATATAATATATAAATATAACATAATATAAAGTATTATAAACTTAAAAACGGGTCGGGCCAGGATTGGGGCTTGAATGTTCAAGCCTGAGTCCAATCCATATTTTAAATGGGCCTAATATTTTTCCTCAAACCGTCCTAAAGTTTAGGCGAGCCTTCGGGCCTGAATAGGTAGCTCAATCCTTGAACATGTCTAATCTCATTTAGTGGGCTTTTAAATTTTATATGTCAAAAGAAGGTTAAATTACTTTGAGATCTGAACTTATCAATTATTACCACATTAGAGTTTAAATTTTTTTTTGTTCCAAGTTAGGCCTTGAACTTGGCAATTGTTCCCATAATAGGGCATGAACTTTTTTTAATCCAACTTAGGTCCTAAACTTGGAAATTGTTCCTACATTGGGGTTTGAACTTTTTTTTTGCCCAAGTTAGTCCTTGATATTTCCTTGAAAACTATAAAGTTCAGACCTCAATGTGGGAACAATTGCCAAGTTTAAGCCCCAATATGAGAAAATTTACCAAATACAAGGGTCAACTTGGATACAAAAAAAGTCTAAGCACCAATGTAAGAACAGTTGCCCAATTTAGGCCCCAATGTGGGAACAATTGCCATGTTCAAGATCTAACTTGGACAAAAAAAGATGTTCAAGCCTCAAAATAAGAATAATTTCCAAGTTTAAGACCCAAATAGTAATTTAACTCGTCAAAAGATGGGCACTTAAGTATCTTGGGCTTAAGGATTCTAATGCAAATATTTTATTTTGATTAATATTTTAATGCAATATATATGTTTTGAAATATATATTTTTTGGTACGAGCAATGTATTATTTATGTTAATTTTATAGTCCATGGAACTGATCCTTTTGAGGTTTATGATTACTTCTGTATATAATGTCATCTCTAAGATTTAAACTTAAGTTCTCTTATCAAAAGCATAATGTAATTATTATTGCTCAGAATATATATTTCAAGCAATAGACATAACATCTAATGAAAAGTAATAGATTTACATTTTCTATTTAAAAAAATTGTGATAAATTTTCACTATTCTACTTTGGACATTTTAAACTTTTATATATACTACCCTGATGTCATGATAAAGACTTAAAAAGTGTCTCAGGCCCTCAAAGTTTATTTTTATTCTTTACATTTTTCTAACACTCAGTAAGTCCTTTTCTGCTTCTGCTTCTGCTTCTGTTTTCATATTGTTCCATAGATTTGCAATATTTCCAAGTTTGAAACTTGTTCAAGTGGCCTTTACTGTTTGATCTGAAAAGGGTATCATGTTACTTATGAAAAAGCTCAATATTTTTGGTTTATAAAGAGAGTATCAAGAAAGTGAAAGCATTAAATGAAGATGAACAATGTGAAACATGTAGGATCATGAATTTTATTTCTCATTCATAGTAAGCTTCATTGTATACATATATTAATAAAATTAAGGCCTCAACCCAAAGTTACAAATAAAACCTCTAGAAAATCAAATAGAAAGGACATACAATCTGTGCTGTAAATAGGCAAAGCATAGAAATTATAACCACGACTGTTTGATAAAGCTACATATAATGTGGGGGACAATGGGAGAATAATTCCATTTTAGTGGTGACCGGCTCCAGGACTTGGGTGAGAGGACTGTAATATTCTATCAATTTTGGCTAGATGAATGGCGAACAGCCTTTCATTATTGGCCACTGCATGCCCTTTATCATCATCACTAGCGGGAAGCATTTTTGTAGTCTCCTTGGCAAGCGTGATTCCAGCAAAATTACTCTGAAATGAAGGAACTTGCTTCTTCTCAATGTTACTCAAAAGCTTTCTAGCTTCAAAACATGTTGGATGGAAGATCAAAGCGACAACAAGGATAAACAAAACAAGGGTTAAACGAGACATTTTAGAATATATTCTCTCTGCCTGTTGTTGGAGAAGTGAGGCCTTGTATGACAAATTAGTTATATTGTGAAGCATATATATAAGAATGGAGGCTAACTCAGCATGTTGGCAACGAATGAAAGGATGCATGGGTAATTTTGTGCATGAGATCATATCAGAGATTCATGGAAATTGGGTTAGGTAAAAATTAACTACCCTGCCTGTATACTGGCTTGCATGTGTTATAAGTAACTTCATGCGATAATGTCCACCAATACTTGGGGGACTAACTGGATTCTTCCCCTCTGATCACCAATACCTTGCAAGGGTCAAACACCATTTCCTTCTACTCTCTTTTTTTTTTTTTTGTGTGTGTGTGTGGTGTTAATAGTTAAAGTTTGTTATTTTCCCCACTTTACTTACTAGAACAATGCTTTTACTTTCATAGATCAAGGATCTAGAGGACTACAGGAGATCTGAAAACAAAGTTTGCCAATGGGATATAGGCCTAGGAGTAAATGTGTTATTCAGTGTAGAAATACATTGTTTTAGCCAATGGATATAGGCTAGCTAAGTCCTTGCGAATCAGTCTAAATATTTTAAATCACTCTTTTGTCAGGGCAAAATGAGGGCTGTTATTGCAGCACTAGCTAGAAAGTAGTGAACCTTGCATGAATTTCATTATCAGGAATTGCTATTTCTTTCTCTATACAACCCTAAACTTCTAGATTCCGAATAAGGTAAGATACGTGGAAAATGATGCTTTTATTTAGCTGCTAAGCCTTGAGAAAGTGACAATTTGTTTATGCTATATGTTCATGAAGTTGACAAACATCAGTGTAATTGTTCCTAAAGTGGTCTGTGCTGATGACTTCAGAGCAGTTTTCTTTGCCACAAAGAGATGGATCATTACATAAGTTGACTTCTAGGAATATAAATTGAGACATCAGTCAACACTAATTCCATTAATTTTCTTCTCACATAAAAAAGGTTTGATGCGATCAAGTATATGGTTTGCCTGCCGTGTTGTTCATAATTTATTAGTTGCTTGCCTTGGTCACTTAAACAAAAACTACATTTGGTTTTTTGGCTCATTGTTTAGGAGATTTTATTACCAAACCTTGTGACAAAAACTCAGCTGAAAGCAGAACATAAAAACCGAACATCACAGCTTCCCCCGTTACTAAAGCACTCACCCGAACAAAAGTTCTTAGAAACAGACCGATATCTCACCGTTCAGATCATTAATTTTCGGTTCAATTAATTTGATCACCGATTTCATCAAATGTCGAAATCATTACAAATGTCGAAATCATTTTTTTAAAAAAAAAGAGGGTCGACTTTTTATTTTAAAAAAACGAAAAAAGGGAGTCGCCACCGATCATTTTTATGAGGTGTGATCGGGTCACCTTGTAACGATTTAATTTATTAAAATAATAATTTTGGTTTACGAAATTCAGAAAAAAGGGGTTCGGGAGTCGTTACGTACGAGGAAGGATTAGCACCTTATAACGCCCAAAATTGGTACCTAAGTAATTAATTAATGTCTTAGTGTCGAGAATTGAGAATTTGAAAAGATTTTAAAAATACAATCCTTTGTTAAAATATTATTTAATTGAAAATTTTTCAAGAAAATGGCATATTTCACGTTAATCGAGAAAAAAATTGCGTCCCGTGAGTTAGGACACAATGTCTTAAATTCCCGATACGCGAATAAATGTCGAAAAGTTTATTTTAAAAGATGTTCGACTATCTCGGTTTTAGAAGAAAATCATATTCCGTAAGTTAGAACACGATCTTTTCGTAATTCCTGAGATTACTTAAAATTTATGCTTTAAAAATGTTCGGGTATTTGGATTTTTTTTAGAAAGTCGAAACTCCGTAAGTTATGGAACGACTTTCCAAATTTCAAAATACGAAATATTGCTTGTTTAAAACAACATTTTTAATGTATCGGATAAAATGTAGCACGATTTTGTAGTAAAATGTGAGAAATAAATCACGGTACTAACATGCATAACAGAATAATAATAAATGTGTAATGTGAATGACAATAATAAGGACGAAAATAAAATAAAATAAAGAAATAAGCTATATAAATAAAAGGAAAAATAATAGGTAAAAACTAAAAAAAAAAAAAGATAAAAACAATAGAACCTAATAGTAAACCAATAAATAAATAAATAATATGTAAAATAATTTAAAAAAATAATAATGATGATAATAATATTAATACAAATAATAAATAATCTAAAGTTTGAAAGGATATAGATAAATAAATAATAAGATAATAATAAAAAATGTATAAAAGAAATAAGGATAATAATAATAAGTAAGTAAACACAAAAAAGGAAAAAAGAAATATAATGTAATAATAATATTAAATTAATTAGTTTAATAATATAATAATAATAACAATAGAAAAGGACTAAATTAAAAATGAAACAAAAAATTAGGGGAGAAATCGAGAATAAAATGAGGTAAGGGACCGAATTGTACTACGCGAATGAAGGCCATTTTTGGCCTTTCGACTCCTCGAGCCTAAAAAAAATGTTGTTTTTCATCGAAAATGACGAACCTCGGCCTCCCACAGCGGCGCAAACGCAAAAAAGAAGCGATAAAGGTTTGATTTTTTTATTCTTTGTTTTCTTCTTTAAAACGAAAGCAAATATAAGGCGAAAAGAAAAATAAAAACAAAAATATAAAGGCAACCTTTTGGAACTTTTTCTTTTGATTGATTTATCAGTTTTTGTATTTCAATCTCCGTAAAAAATTTACATTGATTTATTCATGGCTTTTATAGCCGAAAAATACAACATTTTTCTCTTTGCTGTTGTGCTCTCTTTTGCTTGGTCTGCAGGTACGGGGCAAGGATGCATGATGTGGTGGCAAAGGGAGCGCGGAGGGCACAGAGGTGCTGACGTGGTGGCGCGCGTGGGAGGAGCGGCGGCTGAAGAGGGTTAAGGAGGCTAGGGTTTTCTTGTTTAGTTTAGGTGTTGGGCTGGTTTGGGCTAGAGTTAGAATTGGGCTAAGGTTTTGGTTAAAACTTGGACTATAATGGATATGTAATTTTGGGTATTTGTTTTATTTTTGTAATTTAAGCCCAGGCCAAAATTGGTCTATTACAACAAATTCAATTAAAATTCTAAAACATTAATAAAGGTCGCTACATAATCTAAAGTCCAAAATTCAAATATTCATCTAACCATTATAATAATTATAAATCATTACAACATTAAAAATTTAGAAATTTAGGTTTAAAAATAGGATAATGTGGCGTTTTTTAAAAATTATTTTAATTCATTTTTTTTTTGGGCATGGGTTTAGGTTTAAAATAAAAAAATAGATTGCACTGGTAGAAAGAAAAGAAACGATTTGGTTTTTAGGTTTATTTATTTATTTATTTGGGACCAAAAAATTCAGCCTAAAATAAAAATATCGGTTAGTCAGTTCTCACCAATTAATGCCATTTAACAACTGTCCAAATAAAAAATAAATCTAAAATAGAACATGAAAAAACAATATGGATATATCAAAATTTATATAAAATAAATTATTAATCTTTGAATCATATAAATATATAATACTTCAAACATAATTACAGAAAATAAACAATACACAAATTACCATATCTAAGTAAAAAGTTGTCTTAGTGCGTTATCTTTTCAACGTAATTCCGTCCAAATTTCATTCCATTACAAGAAATAACTTTTATCTATATATTTTGGAATCGTATTATTGCTGAGGTTGCAGAAGTAGGGTTACATGCATGAACTATTGGTGTGGAATTTGGTCGGCTAACAAGCTCAATTATTTATAGCACATTGCACGAAAGACAAACGTGAGGCTCACCTTTTAACTGGCCGAGATGATATGCCATATATAATTGAAAACCCTGAAAAGTTATTTGATGAGAAGTATACCCATATTAAATATATTCATATCCAACACCTACATCAAATATCCAAGTTGCATAATATAGGCCTTGCACAAAACATGGGGTGATGAATGAAAATTGATTGCTCATATTAGTGGTTTGAATCTTTAGAGTAAGAGTACTGCAACAGCCTGCAATAATAATTTTTAATAAATATATCATTAGTCAACCATTTCTCGTATTTAAAAATTATGATTTGGTCATGCTGTTGATTATCGCAAAATATAGAAATTGAACTTAAAAGAAGCTACCTCTGATGCTGCTGATCATCACTCTTACCGGGCCTGCTCTAAAAGATCTAGTCAGCTGATTCAATCCACTAGCCATTTTCTAAGCTGTTTACTGCTCATTTATATGTCGATTTCACATTGCATACTACTCTTTAGTCTTTACGCTTTGCTACATTCATTGAACATGTGCTTAATTAAGCAAATTGCAGATGGTTGTATGCAAGAAAATAACAATTTATGGAGTAACATGTTGGGGGTCTATACATGCAGGGAGTTTTAAGCAATAATATATCTTGAAATCACTATTCCTTTCTAACTACAAATTAGTACATATCAAGAACACTCTTGTGCCCCCTTTGAAGGAAAAAGATTGAAAATAAAATGAAAGCTTCCTAATGGTGAAACAATACTCTTACAATAATTTATATAGAAACAGATAGAACTTAATTATGACATTAACTGTATATATCCTAAAGCTATTAGGTGGGGACAAACGGAAGAAAAATGTTTCTAGTGGCCTGCTCCCGGACTTGGGACTGACTGTAAAATTCGATCAATTTTGGCAAGATGAAGAGCAAAAAGCCTTTCCTCATCAACCATTTCATGGTCTTTGTTTCTAAAAGAAACTGCTGGTGTCTGTTCTCTTTGCTCAACACTTACTACAACATTTTTGTTCAATGGAAGTGCTTCAGCTGTTTCCTGTAAGTTCATCATTAGCTTTCTAGCTTCAGCTGATGATGGTGCTTGGATGATAAAAGAGAAAAGAAAGATAATCAAAACTATGCTTAAACGAGCCATCTTAGAGTTGGAAGGAGAAGGGAATGTCTTATTTCAGTAGTGAGTGACCCTTTCATGCAGTGTATAATGAGGCCTTGCTTAAGGTAATTGGAATTAAGGTTTTTATATATATATATATATATATATATATCTGCAAAGGATTCAGATGGCAACGTGTTGGCTAAGTCAAGTATTACATGTTTGGAATGAAATAAGAGATTCATGGAATTTATAATGGTGGGCATTTATTGATTACTTAGCCGGCTTGATCCAATAGTATTCATGCAATGTCTACGGATATCTGTGACTAAAAATAACAGTATTATATACGCTCCTGTACTGGGGGTGGATTGTATTTTGCTCAATCTTTAGTTGAGTAAATTAATTCAAATATGTTAAATCAAAAAGTAAATTGATTATTCGTTTAAAAATTTCATCTATTTCTACTGTTAAAAAATAATTTATGCATTTTAGCATGAGGTACACGTAGCATGCCATATGTCATTAGTTAGTAATTTCATTAGTTATGTTAGTTTTTAACAATATAAATAGATGAAAATTTTAACAAAAATCTCTAATTTACTATTTGATCTAATGTTTAAGGATCAATTTATCTATTTTTTAAATAAAGGGGACAAAACAAAGACCTTCATGATATTTTTACACTAAAAACAACTAACAAATTAAGCTTCATTTAACTTTTCTGGCATCTAGCTTTCAATTTGCAACTCCAAGCTGTCTATGAAGGTGAAAGACCATTTCTATGCTTTATAAGACCCAGCACTTTGGGCATGGATTACCACATCTATTTGTCTGTGTTAATCAGGGTGATTCGAGGTTTTATATTAATATGACATTTTCCAAGAATCGCATTTTTGTTGGGAGCCTCATATTTCCAACATATTTTTACCTATTCTTCATTCTTTGAACTTACAAAATCAAATATAGTTGGCATAATTTTAATGAATATATCTGCAGGTTTAGGATTTAGGGTGAAAGTGGGTGGCCACCGACAGTTTACCATCTGTCCCAAGCTGTTAGAAACATATTAGATATCTGTTTGTAAACTTTGTAAAAAAAATGGGACTTCTATTGGAATTTTTTCAATACCCCATCAATCGGCTAACATAGTCATCAATATTTTTTGAACTTCTCATTTTCAACCTCTCAAATTCAGCTCTTAGTGATTGCAGACATACCCCCATATTTCCTGTGATGTTTTCGCATCCAATTTCTTTTTCAAAAGTTAAGTCGTCAACTCCTTGAAACCTTGTTATCTTTTTTACGAGCTTCCTTAATACCCATTTCTCTTCACTTCTCAAACCGCTTCAACAGCTGCATTTTCAGGCTCAACATATTCTCTTTTTTATAATATTCCAGCAATCTTGAGTGAGAGCCAAATATATCTTTTATTTGGAAGCTCCAGTTATCATAACTTATCTTCATTAATTTCAAAATGTGCAGTTGAATTACTTTCGTCATCATAACATGGCCACAAACTTTTATACCATTTATTGGATGCTCACTTTGCCACCATACTCGAACAATTTTTTATAAGCTCCACCGCTACACCGACTTAGAACCAATCTTATTTCCATGCTTTACCGACTTAAAGTCGGTTTGACTTCAACAGTTTCTTCGGAACTTGGTGTTGTGGAAACTAAAATCTTCCATCAAAGACAATTTATCGTATTTCAATGACGAACATACTTCTCATGAACAAATTGATTAACTTTATCATTGCAATTTAGCATTTTTAAGCTTTCTTTTCAATTAAAATTGCAGATGTTTTGGATTATTGCAGGTAACAACATAAGTGTAAGACAAACCTTACATGTACACAAGTTATATATGTTTTCGGCAGCTAATTCGTATATATTATACTGTGTATTGAAGGGCAACTACAGTTGGGAGACAACTGAGTCTAGCTAGCTAGTGGCCAGCTCCAGGACTTGGTACTGCTGATTGCAACAATCGATCAATTTTACCAAGATGAAAAGAAAAAAGCCTTTCATTATCAGCTATTATGGTATCTTTATCAGTTGTAGGCTTCTTGGGAACATCACTTGGAACCAAATTATCCTTGGGGGAAATGACTGCTGCTTTCATCTCACCATTGAAAAGCTTCCTAGATTGCATCGATGGTACCTGATAGATCAAAACAAAGACAATTACAAGCAAAGCAAGGTTTAAGCGAGCCATTATTGGGATCCCAAGTAACCTCTATCTCTTGGTTTTGAAGGCTTTAGATAGTGTGTAGTATCAATTAGATTTCGAGGTACATTTATATATATAGATGAATTCAGTGATAGATTGCTTCACGTCATGTTGGCTAAGTCATATCATACTTAGAACAAATAAGTACTTAAAATTTAGGCTGGTTTTAAAAGATTTTTGTTGAGATACCATAGAACTTGGGGTTGATACAACTCAACTGCAGCATTTCGACCGGCATTTTGTTATAATTCCTTTGTATTGCCAAGTATTTCGTTTTCTTCTTTTGGTAAATGTTTCAGGTTCACGTTGTGCGTGAAGGTCAAAGATCATTTTGTTTTTTTTCCTTTAGCTGGAGAAAACGTTAAAAAATTTATGTTTCTTCATATAATTCAATGATCAAATAAAGGAAGTACAAGCCAAGTTTTTGGCTATCATACTTACATTTCATATATGATTTAAGATGAAAGGCCTAACTTTTTCTTGTTTTGGTAATTTAGGTGAAGGGGGGAAGTTCGGGTTCTTGCTGAAAAAGAGTCGAAAATTATGCACCAATCATTGAGTTAAAACCCAAAGATCTAACATTTTTCTATTAGCTAATTTGTGCAATTAATTCAGTCCTTCTTCCTTCCAAACAATCAAATATATATATATATGAAGAATTAATTACATGGCGATGCGTATCCTTATATACAAGCTCATGATTCAATGCCCTTCTTCACTAAAATTTCTATAATTTATTTCACCTTCAAAACTTAAAAATAATTATGTTAGATTATTTATTTAAATTTTTGTTTCTTTTAACCCTTAAATTTATATGTTTGTCAAATCACCCACAAATTAATAGAAAAGTTAACTTCTATTAACTTTATTGTCGTGGTATACACATAGAAGGTCATGTGGATGTCATGTTAGTAATTAATTAAATTTTAAAATTTTAAAATAATTTTTATAATTTTTTAAATTTAAAAAATTAATTAATTGCTTATGTGGCATCACGTGGTAATCTATATGTATGCCATGTTAGCAAAATTAATAGGCCTGTTAATTTTTCCATCCATCCGTCTTAGGATGATTTGACAAGTAACGCAAGTTTAAGGGAAGTGACTTTTTTTTTGTAAAATTAGAGGGTTAAATAAATCATTATTTTTTTTATTACCTAACACTTCTGTAATGTGAAATAGGGGTGAGCATTAGATCGAGTCGAGTCAAATTGAGTCAAAAAATTTCGAGTTAGTTAAGTTGACGAATCCTATTTTAGCAATTGAACTCAATTTAAATTTTTTTTCGAATCGAATCGAATCGAGTAAAAAAAGTTTGAGTCAAATCGGGTCGAGTTAACAAATCCTACTATTAGTTATACACAATGTTGTATTTATATGGACCAATTATTTAATTAATAGACCAAGTATAAGATTATTTAACTACATAAACAATATAACTGTTTTACATTTTAATTTAATAGTTTTGACTTTTAATTTTATAAAAGACAAACATTTATCAAGATGATGTAGTTTTACCTTTTTTTTTATTCGGATTTTCAGATAACTCAAATTGTGTAATTTATATTCGAGTTAAACTAAAAAAAATTGTTTTTTTTATCCAAGTTTATCTAAATAACTCGAACTATTTAATTTAAAATTTAAATTTTTATTAAGTTTTTCGAATCGAATCAAATTTTACTCATCCCTACTGTAAAGTTGTAGAGATAAAATAAATATAACTTTTTTAGTAAATGAATTTAATTTTAATATTTAAATTGGTACAGACTATTTTGTTTTCCAACTTGGTAAGTGGAGTTTAAGATTTGTACATTCAAATCCGTTTTGTAACACTATTGAAATGATATGACGTGGATCGATCAGGTTTTTACACATCTCACACATGTCATGTCATAGTTGAATGTATCTACTATGTTAGGAAGCACATTAAAAATTTGAAAAAAAAATTATAAAAATATATAAAAATCAAGATTTATAAAAATTTCAATTTTTATAAAAATAAAAAGATTATTTAAAATTCTAGAAATTTAAAATATATATTTAAAATCTTATAAAATTAGAAATTAAAAAATCTAGCTAAAATGTTTGAAAATAAAAAAAATAAAGTAAAAAATTATTCAAACTTAGAAAAATAAAAATATATAAAAAATTCAAAAAATTATAGACTTTGATAAACTTCAACTAGAATTTACCAACCCATTGAATTAGGAGTTTTGAGATGCCAAAATGACGTAAAATTGCGTCCATATCTTCACTTAAATCGCAGTGGACATGCAAAAAACTCCTTTTATACACAAACTCAAATGCTAATCCCAAATCACTTAAAGCCTCTTTCTAACTAAAATTGGATAATTCAGAAGAAGGTCTTAATCATTCCTTCTTGTAAAATGTGGCCCGAAAAGGGCCCAAGTGTTAAGAAGATGGACATTTTGACTAAAGGCCTTAGTTATTAGGGCAGAGGATGAAAATCACAAAAACTTCTGGATATGTATTAACGTTATATCAGCCAAGCTATTCGTCTTAAATTTGGGAGGGTTCGAAAAAAATATTATGTTCGAAAATAGAGTTTAAACAAAAAAATTAGGCCAGTTTAAAATATAAATCGGACTCAAACTTGAACTTTCAAGGCTCGAGCCCGGACCAACCCCACCCGTTTTAAGTTTATATTACTTCATGTTATGTTATTTTTATATATATTAAGTAATTTAGGATACATTTAAAAAAAACCTATATTAAATATATAATACTACTCTAATGTAAACAATAATATAATGTTAAGATGATTATATGAAAATTTTCAATAAATAAAATTTATAAAATTATTAAATATAAAATAATATATATAAATTTTTTTAATTTAAAAATAATATGGGCGTGTCTAAAATGAGTTTGAGTTAGTCTTTTACAAATATGGATAAGTTTGGGTAAAATTTTAGGCCCAAATTTTGGGTCGAGCCTAACTTGGACAAGTATAAAGTATGTTAATATCATGCTTAGACCCGACCCAACCCATGAGCACCTCTAATTAACATGTGTCCTTTAATGTATTTGTGATGTATTATATAAACTTTTAGAAGTTAATATTTGATAAATTCGCAATGGAGCTTTTAGACTCTAAAAGTAGGGTTAGAGAGTTGATAAGTGTTTTATATGAGTATAGTAAAATATTATAAAATAAATATTTAAAAGAAAAACATGCATGACAATTTTTTGAAATTATTTTGTGGAATAAAAAGTACACTATCAATCTATCAAATACCAATATTTTTATTAATATAACTTTTGATATGTTTGGGTATTCATATTGTATTAGTGTTCCATTTTATTTATTTTTTAAATAATTTTTTCATGTCGTGTAATCATATCAGCATCACTGTGTTAATGCAAAATATACCGCTTTTCTAAGTTGAATATTGAATATAATTATGGATTATGATAACATTTTTAATAAATAATAATAGGTAGCTTAATATTGTAATGAATACTTAATAATAGGTAGCTTAATATTAAATTTATGGATTATGATCAAACCTATGTAAGGACTAAGTTATAATCTTTTCTGATTTGTGTCGATTGAAAAATTCATTTATTAATTCTTTCTAACATGTTATTAACGGTCTCATCCAATTAAAAGAAGACACGTCATTTTTTATTTAGAAATTTAGTCCAAATGTACATATGATATGAAAAAAAAGAAGAAGATAATATATCTTCTTTTAATTGGACCGAACCACAAATAATTTGGTGGAAAGAATCTATAAAATGATTTTCTCATATCGACTAAGTAAATTACACCTTTAGACTTGCATGATCTACTTGCTTTATTAAAAGAAAACTAATTGAAAAGCATATACCAAGCCAACAAAATCATATCCGTGTTTTTTTTTTTTTTTGATGAATTACAAAAGGAAAAGAAATCCCTAACAATTACACAATTAGTATGACTTGAACTTAGATCACACTTAGGTGGTGAACGTCCTAACCATCAGCCAATAACCCATGTTTACTTCTTATTTATTTATTTTTGCTAAATCGAAGAGGATTTATTAATAATAGAGAGAACAATACTACAAAGTTGTAGGTCTCAATCAAAGAACAAAACACATTAACAAAAGGCAAAAACATACATGAATTAAAAGACTTGCATATGTCGTCACGGAAACAACAAAAGATAAAAACCACATAAATCACAAACAAAACACAAGTTTATTTTTAATAACTGCCTCTTCATCGAACCCGTCCAATATCCTTTAATAACTTCACTTTAATCTTTTTTAACTTCGTAACTATCTCTTTCATATCAAGCCTCTCATCTGGAGCCTTTACTGAACATTCTAGGCCAACTTGCAAAATGGCTAAGGCACAATTGTCAGCTGTTAAACATTTCCTCCCAATACTGTTATGCAAGTTGGTATCTAAAACTTGATTTAGCGAAGATGATATTGATTCTTCCACCTGTTAGAGTATATGAAGAAGTTGTAAATCAGTTAGGTAGTTCAGATTGTTAGTAGGGTTGTTAACATTTAGTTAGTAGTAGTTGAGTCTCTATAGCTGAGTATAAATACGTGTATTAACAATAATCAAGAGTATGCAATATACACTATAGTTCAAATGTAAAAAATATTCATTTATCAATCATAGTTCTCCATGTTGTCTCATACACTTTCATGATATCATTCGCCTAGATCTTGGAACTATGTTCTTGCTCTGTTCTCATTGCTCATTCCATTGATTCTGTCTCTGCCAATTATGCCAATTCTCCACCTGCACGTGATCCAACACCTTCGGTTTACTCTGAATCTAGTAAGACTCGCTTAGTGCAATGTTTTCCTAAACATGATACAGTTAAGCTCAATGAAAGCAATTTCATCTAGTGGCAGCAACACATCAAGCTCATAATAGAAGGATATGAACTCACTGAATTTGTCGATGGATCTCTTCCGCCTCCACCTCGTTTTGTGCCGAATCAAGAAGGCCAGCTGGTTTTAAATCTTGAAGCCTCGTTGTTTCATCAATAGGACAAGCTCCTTGTATCGTTTTGTTGTTTGTAACACCCTAAACCCAACCTAGACATTTAAACCAAGTCCAAAGAGTTACATTGTCGATATTGGAAACCAACATTTATAAATGCAAATATTTAAAAACATTGAACATATTATAACAATAATAGCAATCAATCAACCATTCAATCCTCCTAAAACGTCATATTACTAGAGAAAACTGAAATTACTAATAGTATAATCAAAAGGAAAGATAAAGCAGATTGACTGAGCTCCCACAACACCGACTTGTTCAAGTCTGTGAACCACCTGAAATTCAGTCAACAACGAAATGAGTTGTGAACCCAGTGCATGACAGAAATAAATTTAACTAAGCATGATTATAAAAATAGTTCTTGAAATCCAAGTTTTTGTCAGAATCAGAAAAACATTTAGTACAGATTTAACATATCAGTTATATGACAAAAATAATTCCAGTTCAGATACAGAACAGGTCAAAAATACATACAGTTATTCCTACCTCATCTACTATACACCATCTCTGACCATACCAACATACCGTTAAGGGCATTTAACACCCATCAAACCTTACACACCATATAGTGTCAGTACGACACGTTTATTGAGACCCAGACTAACTACCAAATCAAATAGCGACAAAAAGCCAGGTTCACATATAAATCGTAGCTGAGCCACTAAATCAGAACAATTTACTTCCTCCTTCATATAATTCCCAACCAATGCAAATGCAGATTTAGATGTCGGCAACATATGTACAGTTATTCTGAATTAATTAATAGGTAGGTAATACAGAGCAATATCATTAACAATCATCACAGTACGTATACATTTATATAATTCATATCTCAGTCTCAGAGCATCATATAGTACTCATACAATCTAATTTTGATCATAAATACATTATACAATTATGAAGACCAATATTTGTTTAGACAACACTTACAACCTCAAAGACAAGTTCTAGATTTATCTACACGCCACATGGCCTATAACACACACCTGTGTGTCATGCACGCTCATATCGTCTGCCTGTGTGGTCCTCATTTGTAAACAGTAAGTCACACGGCCTTGACACACGCCCGTGTCTCTAGTCCGTGTGGTCCTAAATCGTAAACAATGAGTCACACGGCCTAAACACACGCCCGTGCCTCTGCATTTGGATTCTGTTCACTTCAACTATAGGGTGTGACCCTGTAGGCTCTTATAACGTTAGTAGTAACACTAGAATGTTTCTAATATTACAAGCAATGAGTGGTATCTAGCAATGAGTGGTATCTAGGAATGCATCATTTCTACCTAAGTTACAAGAAGTCGTGATTCGAGATAACCTTTCTGTGACAATTTTTTCATATATTATATCATTTTATCCTTAATATCTAGATTGGACACAAGTTATGGAAGTCACACTTGCATATTCCAATCTCATATTTTTTGATATTCTGAGTAGACTTGTAACACCCCTAACTCGTATTCATCACCGAAATAAGGTTACAGAGCATTATCGTAAAAACGTAACATAAAAACATGCATTTTCAATCAACTACACATTAGTCTCAATGCATTATCATTGTTCAAGCCTACAATAATACTTGACTAAGGACCTTTTAAGAATAATCATATCATTCTTAGGACTTTATTATTAATCAATTTATTTATATACACAGAAAAAGAAACTGAAATAACAATGACATGGTATTATATTAATAATAAGGTAAAATGGGTATATTATTACAATCATCTCATAATTGGTTGGGCATACTCTAACAAACTATTCACTCAATCTAGTAATCTTGATTTGATGGACTCACTTACTCCTCGTTGGATGAATTGTTTTAATATTCATATTATTCAGCATTTGTTTTGTCTTGGTCTAATCAAAAGAGTAAGGATCATTGGCAAATTTATTTAGCTGGATAGAGTTTTTTTTTTTCCCCATAATTTACAGACATTCAAGTGTAGTAATATCACCGATTTCCTCAGGTTTGAATACTAAGATGGTTCCCCAAAATTGATTTGAAGTAGTTATAGAATACCACATAGAAAAACAATTTCATGGATGGCTAAATGATCAAATAGCACCAATAAAACACCTAATTGAAAAGGAAAGGAAAAAAAATGTATTTAAAAACTTGGGACGAGGAGTTGTGACAAAGTCCATGGAATCAATCCATTAAGATAGTTGCTTGTAATATCATTGTTCATCAATGGAACCTTTGCTAGGTAACTTCTAATCAATATATAAAAGAGCTAAAACTAAAGTCCAATGAAGGATTGGATAGAGAATCGAATTAATGAACCTATAATATTTATATCGACTGGACTAACATTACTTCCAAATGAGTAAAATTTCCAAGTATCTTGATAAATACTTATTAAAGACATTGAATAAAAATAAAGCTTATATCTATTTTAGTCAAATTAACAAATGCAATCTTCATCAAACCCCTTCAATATCCTCTAAAAACTTCACTTTGATTTTGTTTAGCTTCGTAACAATCTCTTTCATATTAGGCCTCTCGTCTGGTAACTCTAATGAACATTCTAAGCCAACATGCAAAATGGATAAGGCACAATTGTTGGCTGCTGAACGTTCACTCCCAATAGTGCACAACAAATTGGTGTCTACAACTTGATTTAGTGGAGATGATATTGACTCTTTCACCCAAATCTTCAAATTCTGTTCCCCTGCAAACATTTTATCTGTGGGCTTTTTTCTCGTGATGGTTTCTATCATAAGAATACCAAAACTATAGACATCACCTTTTGTTGAAACAATTCCTTCAATTCCATACTCTGTATATGAATTTAAAAGAACATCATTAATATCCAAAGATATCTTGATAATAAAAAATGCTATAAAATATCTAAACATTATATGTTTCCATGCTATATTTAATATTGGGTTTAATCTAATTGCTTCCTTAAAAAGAGACATTCAATACGTTTAAAATTCAAACTTCTAACACATTATCGCTTCTGTTATCCACATCCTATACTTGCATTGTAAAGAAAAAAATTTGGAGTAGAATTAGAAGTATCACCTGGTGCTATATACCCTATAGTTGCCATTGTCATGGTATGTATCATTGAATCCTCTTTACACAAGAGTTTTGCAATCCCGAAATCACCCAAATGTGCAACCATATCTTCATCTAACAAAACATTGCTAGGTTTTAAATCACAGTGAACTACAGGCGTTGCATTACCATGATGGAGATATTCTAGCGCGGATGCAACATCTATCATTATGTTTAACCTTTGTAAGATATCTAAAAAATGGTTGTTGAAATATAACCATTTATCAAGACTCCCATTAGGCATGAACTCAAGAACTAAAGCTTTGAAATCAAGATCATTAGAGCAGCTACTAATGATTTTGATTAAGTTTCGATGACGAATGTTGCGAAGAACTTCACATTCAACATCAAAACTCTTAAAAGCTCCTTCTAACTCTAACTTGAATACCTTTACTGCAACTTCCATCCCATCTAAGAGAGTCCCTTGATATACAGAACCATAGCTCCCATTACCAAGCAATCTCCTATCACTGAATCCATTTGTAGCTTGATGAAGCTCGTGGTATGAAATTCGTCTCCACGTTCCTAAAGGTGTCAAGTCTTCTTGAGCTGTCGATCTGTCTTTTCTCTTCCTTCTTCGCAAGATAATGGTAATTAAAGCAACCACTGATATTGCGGAGGCAATTGGTAGTGCTACAAATATTATAAGCTTTGTTCTCACCTTGGAATTTCTAAGAGGTCTAGTTTTGCAACTTGGAACATGAAGTTGAGCTGCACCACACAATGCTTCATTCCCTTTAAACGACTCGAATGAGTAGTTTCCAAATGATCCTCCTTTAGGAATTTCTCCTTGAAGTCTATTGAAAGAGACATTGAAATACTTGAGATAAGGAAGCTTCTCTAAAGACTTGGGAATCTGACCGGAAAGATTATTTCTTGACAAGTCCAAGAACTCCAAACTCAACAAGTCACCAAATGACTCAGGGATAGAACCTCTGATTCTATTGTTGGATAAGGAGAAATAAGTCATGTCTTGGAGATCTGCAACTCCAATTGGGATATCACTCGATAACTGATTATTCGACAAATCCATACTAATCAAAACCTTCCACTTACCAATGTCAATTGGCAGTGGACCACTTAGAGAATTTGAGGACAAGTCCAGGATGAGAAGATCACTAATCCTTGTCAAGGTTGAAGGTATTGTCGAAGAAAACATATTGGAGTCGAGATATAGATTCCTTAAAGAAATGAGACCACCCAAGCATGCAGGTATTGGTCCTGACAGTTTGTTACTTGATAAGAACAAAAAAGCCAGCTTCTTTAGATGACATAAATCAGATGGAATGGGTCCGTCCAACTTATTGTCAAGAAGAGAAATCTTTTGAAGCTCTTTTAATCCTCCAATTGTAGTAGGAATCATTCCTGTCAGTTTATTATCGAATAGAGAGATAGTTATCAAGCGACTTAAGTTTCCAAATCCACTTGGGATGCTACCCCTAATGTTGCATGCAGGACCATAGAACTTTTGGAGAGAACTTGAGAGATTCCCTACGGAACCTGGAAGTTTACCTCTGATTAGTGGGTTGTCGCCAAAATACAAGACTTCCAAGCCTCGACAGTTTGTCAATGAAGAGAGAAAGCTCATTCCCGAGGAACTTAAATTAGTAGTCTCCAAGTTGAGTCTCTTTAAATTTCTTAGATTGCCAAGAGTGTCAGGAATGGTCCCTGAAAAGTAATTACTTGATATATCAAGACTAGTAAGCTGAGAGGCATTGGAAATAGACATTGGGAATGAGCCGACAAGTTGATTTAAATCAAGATGTAACTGTTCCAGGTTCGGAAGCCAAAGGCCCACGTCAGGTGGAAGACGGCCAGATAGCTGATTTAATTCCAAGTAAATGATCGACAAGGTTGAAATATTAAATATTGCAGGAGGAATAGAACCAACAATATTGTTGGCTCCCAAATGCAAGTACTCAAGATTCTGTAGGTTGCCGATTTGATGAGGTATTGTGCCTGCCATAATTTTTATCAAAAAAAATCGAAAAATAGAGTTTGTATTTTAAACACTGGTGGTGTGTTATTAGTATAAAATACAAATTTAAAATATTTTTATAAACGTATTACAAATATTAAAATATCTTGTAATTTTAAATTGGAATTTTCAGATTGAAAGTTGAAAGAAATTTAAAATATAAAGATAATGATGAAATAACTTTAATAAAAAAAAAATTACTTCTCTTCTATCCATTTACCTGTAAAGTTATTATCGGGAAAATCCAGCACACTAAGAAGAGTAAGGTTCACAATATGTCTTGGAATTTCACCTACAAGAAAAAAAATTGCACATCAAATTTAGAATTCTTCCACAATATTGCAATAGATTAAATGAAGCATCATTATTGCAGACTTCAATACTAATGGAATAAAGGTCCATTTAGGATTTGAATTTCGAGAAAAAAATATCTTCCTCTTATACTTTTGCTTTAATATTTACATTAAATTTTCTTTTTCTTTTTCTTCTTTTCATTGTATTAGTTTTAGTGTCACATGTATTACATGTAATTTTACATACTTAATATTTTAAAATAGATATGAATCATACTATTTATTATGTGAAAATTTTTATTAAATGAAACTGAACTGATTAAATACAACTAATATTTATAAAAAATTAATATTCAATTTTATTATAAAATATATTTATTTTCTTTTGAGTTTTAACATATAAATTAAGAATAAATTAATAAATTTACTTATTATAAATTAGATTACCAATATAATGATATTATCTTTATATATATAATGTTAATGTCATGTAAATTTATTTTAAAATTATTAATTATTATTGTATTTATATAAAATCATATTTATATATAAAATTATAATTATTTAATTAAAAATTAAAAAATTTGGTGAAGAAATTTTTATTATTTAAAATTATCTAATTACATTCAATTATTTTATAGATTTATTACTTAATAATATATTATGCTATTTTTTAAGTAGAGCTTTTAAAAGATATTACTAAATTTATTAATTTCACATTAATATACTATCATTTTAATTAATATTTAATTAACGTTCTTTTATTATTATCACGTAATATTTAGTAATATAATTAACAATGAAGGGTATTTTCATCAGTTCAAATTAGAATTAATTTAATTTATACTAAAGGTCAATTATTTTTTAAAAATAATTGAGAGGATAGAATAACTTTAAAATAATGAAAATAAATTAATACATAAAAATATTAAAATAATACACAAATTTGGAACTATATAAGAAATTAAATATAAAAGATATTTACACTAAATTAATGATTAAATTTAATTGTGACGGTTAAAAATTATTTGTTGAAATGGTTTTGTCCTTAAGTCCTCGGTTCGATTCCTCTCCCACTTACATTCGTATTTTTTTATTTTATGTTGTTTTAAACTTTTTATTATTTTTAATTAATGTTTTTAATATATTAGTTCATTTGGTTAAATGGTTACAAAATAATGATTTTATCCTTATGTCCCAAGTTCAATTCCTCCTCTTCTAAACACATTTGTAATTTTTATTTCAAGCTTTTTTTTTTAATTAATAAAAATATTATTTTAAATTTTTTATTTTTAATTCATATTTTTAATTAATTTTTTAATTAATATCTCTTTTATTTATAAAATAAAATAATTATTAAAAGTATCATTATTTTTAGTAAATATAATTTTTTTATGTGTAATATTTATTTTTCAATTCATATCATGAATGTAGTAGATTTTAGTATTATATATTTTTGTATGCTTATTTAAAATATTTCACATATAAACATAGTGATATTTGAAATATTTTACATATAAAATAATTATTTTATTTTATAATATTAAAAATCACCACACTTACAATATACGTAGAGAAAATAAATATTTGACATATAAATATTATAAAGAAAAATATATCAAAAAGATTAGCTGATGTTTATATATTATATAAAGGAATTATTAATTTCAAATATTTTTAACATAATGATATATGTAAAATATATATTTATTATTTAATTTTATGAATAAAAGAGATATTAATTAAAAATAAAAAAATTGAAAACAATATATTTATTAATTAAAAAATAAGAGCTTCAAACAACCTGAAATAAAAATTACAAATATGTTTAGAAGAGAAGGAATTAAAATCATTATTATTTGACCATTGAGCCAAGAGAGCTAATATGTTAAAATATTAATTAAAAATAATAAAAAACTTAAAACAACATGAAATAAAAAATGCAAATGTAAGTGAGAGATGAATCAAACCCGAGACTCAATAACAAAACCATAAACATTTAATCATATGACCAAAGAAACTAATTATATTAAAAAGGTAAAAAATGTGACTTAACCTGTACATAAAGGGCTCTCAATTGGACGTGCTTTCACACAATCTCTCCAAAATCAAGCTATTTCTCTAAATTAAAAAAAAAAAACCTATTTGGCCAATTAAAATAACGGCGTATAAGGCTAATTTAGCGTTTTATCTAATGATTATAAATTAAATATTATAATTATTTTTAAATATCAATTTAGCAATATGATGAAAAAAAAAAAAACTATTCTCGTCAATTCAAAAGTTTTTCCAAACTTGTGTTTTTATTAATAAGGGTATATTTTTCAAACTCAACTAATTTAATTTTACAAATCTCCAAACTTGTCTCAACTATTATTTTCAGTAACTAATCCTTCATCTTAGGATCTCAAAGTAGGTTGAAAAAGGAAAAAGCTTATGTACAGTTAGCGTTTAAATTCATAGTGAATGATGTGATGCAGCAAGTTAAAAAGCTTAAGTGATTATTTGAATTTATTCTTAAGGTGCTTCAACAAGGAGATAAGGTGTTTATATATTAAATATAAACCCTTTAAAAAGTAGTTAATAGCAAGTATGATTACCTTCAAAGTGGTTCCGAGCAATTAAAACTGTCTGAAGCATACTCAAATTCCCAATTTCTACCGGTAGACTCCCCTCCATTTGGTTAAATGCTAAGGAAAACATTTGTAACTTTTTGCATTTGAATAAACTCATTGGAATTCTACCAGAAAGCATGTTAACACCCAAGAGAAGTTCTTTCAAATTCGGAAAATGATCAAACATATCCTTTGAAAGATGGCCAGTGAGATTATTGAATTTGAAATTGATGAATTCTATTGAAAGCAAATCGTGTGAAACAGAGGGTATGGAACCAGAGAGCATATTATTGCTTAGATCCATCTTTTGTAAGGAAGACATATTGAAGATGGAGGAGGGTATTGAACCTGAAAGATGATTTCCAGACAAAGTCAAGATCTCTAGCTTTGACAAATTGCCTAAAGAGAATGGAATAACACCTTTTAAGTTGTTATGGTCTAGAAAGAAGGTTCGAAGTTCAGTTAATGATCCCAACCATGATGGGATTTCTCCACTGAAGCTGTTGTTACCAAAGCTTAGATGTTTCAACCGTCGCAGATTGGATAATTGGACAGGTAATCTACCATGGAAACTATTATTTGTGATGGAAAGAAGAGAAAGGAATGATAAATTTCCTAAAGAGCGAGGAAGGGTGCCTACGAGTTCCAACCCAGAAAGGTTCAGAGCTGTGACTCTATGATGCTTGGATCCGCAACTAACACGAAACCAATTACAAACATGGGTAGAAGATGACCAATTGGTTTCCAAGACATTTTCAGGATCGTAAACATGGTTTTTCAATGCAAGAAGCGCAGATTGGTCTGTAAGTATGGTGGTTAATTTCATGGAGAAAGTAGCCCTAATAGAAAATTGGAAGATGATGAGAAGGGCTAAGTTGAGGAAAGTGTTACCCATTTGATTATGGATATTGAGTCACTGGAAATGGAGTTTTTCAAAGCTACCAACGAAAGCACAACTGAGATAACAAGATAGATAATTCATTCTTTTTATAGACTACAACATGATTTAGGTATAAATTATTGAGATTCCACAAGTTAAAAATTATTTTACAAAAAATAGAGTAAAATATTAAAAAAAAAAAAGACAATAATGTATCTCTAAAATTACTTGTGGATTAAAAAATATTATTAATGTATCAAAAGCTATAACACCTAATATATTTCTAACATGAGAAACTTCATCACCGGAATAATATTTTAAGCAATTTTACAACAAAAGCTACTTTCATTTTTCAATAATGGCTGCCCAATTTTCAATGACTACTTATTTTCTTACGCTTTTCTGTGTTTGGGCACTTGAAAACTTATCGTAACAAGGATCAAAGTTGTAATTAATTCAATAAGTATAAGAATTTGATATTCTATTCTGGCACTTAAATGTAACAGTCTAATTAACTTGAGAGAAACTTAATTATTAGACAAAAATTTAAATTTATAAGCAATAGTACAACGAGGTGAGCATGGGCCGGGCCGGCTCAATTAAAAATTTAGGCCCATTTTAGGCTAGGGCCCAGTCCGACCCGAAAATGGTCTTAAAATTTTACCCGAGCCCGACCCGGATAAAAAATGTTAAAGCCCGGGCCCGACCCATCCCGCCCATATTAATTTTTATATTATTTTTATATAATTTTAAAAAATATATAATACATCAAAAATACTAAAAACATTAAAATAAATATTTCCCAACAAATTTAAAATAAATTTTTAAAAAAATGTATACTTAAATAACACTAAAATAGATGCAACTTAACAAACAAATATCTCTAGAATAATAACAAAATTAACAAATGTCTTTAACATAATAAAAAATTTAACAATAAAATATGTTTTATACAATATCCAAACAATAACAACAAAATAGTAGCAACATAATAGTATAATTGTAGCAAAATAGGGAGAAAACAACAAGAAAATAATATTAAAAAAGTAGATTTTTTTTTGGTCATTTAGTGGATTCGGGCAGGGCCTGGTCGGGCCGTGCTCGGGCCAAAAATGCCTTACTCAAGGCCCAACTCATTTTTTAAACGGGCCTTATTTTTTTGTCCAAGCCCATTTTTTTGGGCATATATTTTTGCCCAAATCCTCTCACATTTCGGGCAGGCCTTTGGGTTGGGCCATGATCAGGTCTTACAATGTCTGTTTTTTTTATTTTTTTGAGATTGTAGATAGGAAGCTAAATTGCAATGCCCCTGGAGCAGCATGCTTGGATCCTAGATTCATCGGCAGTGATGGCATCGTGTTTTATTTCCACAGGAAGAGCAATGAGCATTTTAGTTTGGTATCAGACCCTAACTTCCAAATTAATGGCAGGTTCATTGGCCTAAGGCCAACAGGCTGAACCTGGGATTATACTTGGATTCAAGCAATTGGTGTCCTCTTTGGATTCGAAATCTTTTCTTTTTAGGCCAAACGTACAGCAACTTGGGATGAGGAATTTGACCATATGAGGTTCTCTTACAATGGGAACGTAATTGTCATATCGAAAGGCCATTTATCACCATGGAAATCCCCAAAAAGTTACCTTACAGTGGAGAGAACATCTGACAAGAATAGTGTATTAATGACTTTACCTGATATTGCTGAGATTTTAGTCAATCTGGTGATGGTGACTAGGGAAGATGACCGTATTCCTAATTACCAAATACCCTCTGACGACTGTTTTGCTCACTTAGAGCTGCAATTCAAGTTCTACAGATTATCTTCGAAAATTGAAAGAGTACTTGGTAGGACTTATCAGCCGAATTTCATGAACCATGCAAAACCAGGCACGGCAATGCCAATAGTCGGAGGAGAAGACAAATATCGAACCTCATCACTTCTCGCTGCCGATCGTTATACCTGTAAATGTTCTCCAGCCAGAGCATCGGACTAAGAAGATTCATTGCTGATGAGTACAGCCCTATAGACTGCACCAACGGAGCCTCTAGTGGGAGTGGAATAATTTGTAGGAGATAAATCATGGATTTTTTAGAATGACAGGTTGGATTACAGTTTAAGGATATGTTGATTTTGTGTTTGTTTGAATATGATAAAAATCCAGTGTCGAATGTTGTATAGTAAATCTAATTTTGCAGTTCATCAAATAAAATAAATATGCAATAAAATTCCTCTTTTATCTTACAAGAAAAATTACTAAAATAGCCATAAATTGTAAACTCATACAGTGAGCAGAAAACAAATGAGATATATTCCTTATCTGGTAACTGTGTAATAGTAACATGAATCAAATCAACAATAATAGATATTTATGGTACATTACATACAAATTTCGGATGGATTGAATTGGTAACCATCACTCAATTATATTACAAACTAAATATATTATGGATGAAAATTTGATGAAAAATAACAGAATAATTGTAAGAAAAAAAACCTTAATTAAAGCTCTTGGGACTTTTCCAAATATTCTCTCAAGCAAAGTCAGTAAAGAGAACCGGATTTTTTATCAGGATGTCCATTTCTAGAATTACCGTCTATCTTCTACGAGGATTTATGAGTTGTGAAAATACTACACTAGTAGCGACATCTTCAGCATCACCATCAGTGTTGAAATTACCATTGATAATACTCTAGAATAACACATTTTTATGTATTAATTACATGTTTATTTTGAGTATGATCATACTAATTTGAGCTATTTATGGTTTTTTATCTTTTAGGGACTAAATTGAAGGCAAAAGGAAATTTAGAGGCAAAAAGTATGAATTTAAAGATAAAATGGGCCAGCATGCAAGAGATGGTGCCGAAAATGCAAAGTGTGGAAAATTTTGGGAGCAAAAGTGCAAAAGAAGAGATTTTATAGCACAAGACTCTATTTAAATTCCAATTAAATTAGGATAATTATTAACGATTATTATTTAGATTTAATTTTAGCATTTATCTTTATTTATCCTTATTTATCTTTATTTATCTTTTAGAGTTTAATTAGAAATAAACTAGGTTTTCTAAGCACTATAAATAGAGGACAGAGTGACACAAATTTCATACATCTTTTCTGTAAACACTCCCTCTCCTAAAAGCTTAGCCTTTGTTCTTTCCATATTTTTCAATAAAAATTCCATTTTCATTACGTTTGTTTCTTTTCCCCCCAAAAAGCATGAGCCATTAAATTTATCTAGCCAAAGGTTGTCGAAATTCCCCAAAAAGGGTTCACGAGGATTAGAATCCTCGTTTAGCCTTCTCAATGAGTATTCACCAATTCTCTGTATTACAGGGCTAACGCTTCCATCCATGTCCCTTCAAAGGTGATCTTTTCAATTTTTGCAAAGAACGACCGCTTTGTATGTTTTGAGAAGATTGCACAGCCGGTTCGTTAGCTTACTGTGTCAATGGTTGGCGAGCCCAAGAGACAAAATGGCTTGGTATTCAGCCATTAAGAAGTGATGATCTAGCATAAGACGGCCCCACAAAAGTGATTGTTGACTAGAGTCAGGTTCCTCTAAATCATAAGTCTAAAATCCAAATGGAGCTGGTGGTCGTAAACGTCCTTTTCTACTATAACTGGCTTATTCTATTCGAGAAGGATCACCTAAAAGTCAAGTATTGAACCCAAGGCGGATCGAGACAACCGGAGGCTGGAATCTCTCCATAAGAAACTCTTTTTCCTCAACTCTATTTATCTATACCATTTTAATTTAAATTTTCGCAATTTCAGTCAATCAAAACTTTTAATTCTGTTTTTTTATTTTTTCTAGGTACGCAGGTTTTCTTGGGCACAACTCTATCTGGGATTTCCAGGAACAAGCACTTGTGCAAATCCAGTCCCTAAGGATTTGACCCTACTTCCCTTATACTATTCTTTTTCATTAATTTATAGGGATAGGATATTTTTGGTGCTCTCAACGACGCATCAAATTTTGGCGCCATTGCTAAGACTGGTAACGTACTAATTTTGCTTCTTTTGTTTCTTATGACCAGATCTGCTTTAGGTATTCTTGTGTTTGATTCAAAAATAGAGAATACTGCGAGAGCCAATCGCAAGGAAGCAAAGTTACGGAAAAAATAGTTAGGGGTGGTTGGGACTCAGAGTAACCCACTGCCAGAAATTGAAGTCAACGACAAAGTTGAGTCTAGGGTTAACAAAAACCCTACTCAAACACTTGAAAGTGAAAAAGTAGAATTCAATTTGCCAGAAGAAGTGCTTAATGCTAGGGTTAACGAAAACCCAAATTTAGTACATCAACCTATGGCTCAAACGATTCGGCAATTGGCCGAGGCTCCTGCTAAACAACCGTCATTGTGCATTGCGTATCTTACTATGTATACTAATTTTGAACTGAAGTCAGATTTAATCCAGTTGCTACCAACTTTTCGTGGGTTGCAAAACGAAAATCCCCATAAACATCTGAAAGAGTTTCATATGGTTTTTCTTAGCATGAAACCTTAGGGCGTAACTAAAGATCAGATCAAATTGTGTGCTTTCCTTTTTTCCCTAGCAGATTTTGTCAGAGAATGGTTATTTTATCTAACCCCTAGATCTATTACAACTTGGGCTGATCTATCTCGTTTGTTTCTCAATAGGTTTTTGTTCCAGTATCATGTGCAGCTGAGTTAAGAAGAGAGATCGTTAGGATAAGGCAAAAAGAAGTAGTCTCTTTATGACTATTGGGAGCGATTTAAGAAGTTGTGTGCAAGTTGCCCATAACACGATATAACGGAATAGTCTCTACTCTAATACTTTTTATGAAGGCTTAAAGCCCATAAAGATGAATATGATAGATGTCGCCAATGGAGGAATGTTGGTCAACATGACTCCCTAACAAGCAAGGGACTTGATATCCACGATAGCTACAAATACTCAGCAATTTTGAGCTAATCCTGAACCCACTAGAAAGGTTCACCAGCTAAGTAATTCAACCTTAGAAGATAAAATTGATAGACTTACTAATATTGTGAATTCTTTTGTTGTAAAAAAAGTAAAACCAACCCGACTATACGAAATATGTGTTACACTTGAACATACAACTAATGTATGTCTTAGTTTGTATGATGATACAATGGCTCGTTTGAATGCTATGGAGAATTTTTCCTAGGCCACCATAAAGGCGATATGACCCCTACGCTAATACCTACAACTCAGGATGGAGAGACCACCGTAACTTGAGTTATGGGGCCAACCTATGGTATAACCAGCTATACCAAAATTGATTTCTGCAGCAGCCGCGAGATTCAGGCACTTCTCTAGAAACCATGGTCAATAAATTAGCAGCTAATATGCTTGGTTTTCAACAGAAAATCGAGGAGTCTATAAGAGAGTTGACCACATCAATTGAGAAAAATAACTCTCAAGGGAAGCTGCAGTCACAAACAGAATTGAACCCAAGATGAAACGCAAATGCAGTGACATTGCGAAGTGGAAAAGTACTGGAACCAAATTCTGGCAGAAATCTTGGCCAAGATTTTGCCTAAGAAAAGCCCGAAAATAACGAATAGGTCCGAGTGAAACCCTCATTGCCTAAAATTAAACCTCTATTTCTAGGAAGATTGAACCAATACCGAGAAGGTAAAGAGGACAAGGAGACCCTCAAAACATTCAAAAATGTCAAGATCAACATACTACTGTTGGATGCCATCAAACAAATTTCGCGGAATGCCAAGTTCCTTAAAGATCTCTGCACCAACAAACGAAAATTAACTGGTAATAAAAGGGTAAGTGTTGGTGAGAATGTATCTGTAGTGTTGCAGTGGAAAATGCCAACAAAATGCAAAGATAGGGGTGTGTTTTGGATACCATGCAAAATAGGCCATTTAGGAATTAAGAAGGCTATTTGTGATTTAGGAGCCTCCATAAATGTAATGCCTTTTTTCTATTTATGAATCACTTAACGCGTATTTTTTGACAAAGACAGGTGTTATCATCCAGTTGGAAGACAGGTCCATTATGCATTTCGGAGGAGTCCTCGAGGACGTATTAGTGAAAGTTAATTGGCTTATCTTCCCTGCAGATTTTTATGTAATAAAAATGGAAGAGGATAACACTCTTAGATCTTCGGACATCTTGTTGGGCCGACCTTTTCTTAGTACCACCAGTACTAAGATTAACGTGTGAAACGAAATTCTCATAATAAAATTTGACAGGAAGATCGTGAAATTTAATGTCTACGAAGCTATTAGTCATCCAAGTGAAATCTTGAACGTAAACCGTGTCGACATAATTGACTCATTAGTGGAAGAATTTTTTTAGTCGAGTTATGAAGATAAACCTGAATTTATATTTGATGATTATGAATCTGTTAATAAATTATTGTCTCCATCGAAAACTAAACATTTACCTTCTATTGTGCAGACTCCAGATTTGGAATTAAAACCCTTTTTCGAGCATCTCAAATATGTATTTTTGGGGAAGGATAATACCCTACTGATTATAGTATCAAATAGACTCTTCGAGGTTGAAGAGGAAAGTTTGATCCAAGTACTAAAAGACCATAAGAAGGCAAATGGCTCGACCATTGCCGACTTAAAAGGGATAAGCCTTTTGACATGCACGCATAAGATCTACTTGGAGGAAAACACGAAACTAAAGAGAAAGGCACAAAGAAGGTTGAACCTGAATATGATGGAGGTGGTAAAAAAGGAAATAATCAAGCTGCTGGATGCTGACACAATCTACCTCATTTTCGACAGCAGATGGGTAAGTCTGGTACGAGTCGTGCCCAAAAAAATAGGCGTGACAGTAAAGAAAAACGCTGAGGGTGACTTGATACCAACCTGAGTACAAAATGGATGGCGTGTCTGCATTGATTATAAAAAGTTGAACTCTTATACTAGAAAAGATCATTTCCCTCTTCCTTTTATAGATTAAATGCTTGAACGTTTAACTGGTAAAACTCACTTTTGTTGTCTTGATGGATACTCAGGTTTCTTCCAAATCCCTGTTGCACCCGATGACCAAGAAAAGACCACTTTTACATACCATTCGACACATTTGCGTACAAAAGGATGCCATTCAGACTTTGTAATGCACCGGCCACCTTCTAAAGATGCATAATGAGTATATTTTTTGAATATGTAGAAAAAATTATCGAAGTTTTTATGGATGATTTTACTGTGTATAGAAATTGTTTTGATGAATGTCTTAAAACCTTCACGATAATTTTAAATTAGTGCATAGAATTTAATCTTGTCTTGAATTATGAAAAGTGTCAGTTTATGGTAGATAAATATTTGATTCTATGTCATATAGTTTCAGCTAAGGGAACTGAGGTCGATAAGGCCAAAACTGACATATAAATTCTTTTTCATATCCCTCTACTATAAGGAAGATATGTTCTTTCCTTGTCCATGCAAGATTTTACAGGCATTTTATAAAGAACTTCTTAAAAGTAGGTGAACCACTGTGCGAATTATTGCAAAAAGATAAGAATTTTGAGTTCAGCTCAAAATGTAAAGAGGCTTTTGACACACTCAAACAGAAGTTGGTTTCCGTTCCTATAGTACAAGTACCAGATTGGAACTACCCCTTTGAAATTATGTACGATGCAAGCGAGCGCAGTGTGGGGGCCATGTTAGGGCAAAAGATAGACAAAGAGTCCCATATCATTTGTTATGCCTCAAAAACCCTAGATGCTACACAAAGCAACTACACCACCATAGAAAAAGAACTCTTAACTGTTGTGTTTGCTTTGGATAAATTTCGGTCATATTTATTGGGATCTAAAGTGATTATTTTTTCTGACCATGCAACTCTTAGGAACTTAATCTCAAAGAAGGAAGCAAAACCAAGGCTCATTAGATGGATTTTGCTGCTTCAATAATTTGACATCGAGATTCATGACAAAAAATGATGTGAAAACTTAGTGGCTGACCAATTGAGTAGGTTGAAAACACATTATGATGTCATTCATATAAATGATGAGATACCTCATTAGAGTCTATTTTCGATCGAGGCACATTTCCTATGGCATGCGAATATGGTAAATCTTTTAGCCACAAGTTCATTGCCCACTGGGTTAGCACGTTTCATGAAGGACAAGCTTAGACGGGAAGCTCGATATTACATTTGGGATGACCCATACTCATGGAAACACTGTTCAGATAAGATAATAAGACGATGTGTTCCAGAAATTGAGGTAACCTCTATACTTACTTTTTGTTATACAGAAGCTTGTGGAGGTCACTTTGGCCCTAAACGGACTGCTCATAAGGTATTAGAGTGTGGGCTATATTGGCTTACAATTTTTCGAGACACATATAATTTCTATAAGTCTTGCGATAAATGCCAACATAGAGGTAACATCACTAAACAAAATCAAATGCCCCTATCCCCGATTCATGTATGTGAGACTTTTAATGTATGGGGCATCGACTTCATGGGCCCATTTATTTCCTCTTTTAGAAATATATATATAATTCTTGCAGTAGACTATGTTTCTAAGTGGATAGAAGTAAAGCCTATTTGCAATGATAATGCTAAAACTATTGTGGAGTTTCTAAAACGAACTTTTTTTTTCTAGGTTTGGCACACATTGAGCTTTAATTAGTGATTGTGGAACCCATTTTTGCAATAAAGTCATGGAGGCACTCATGAAAAAATACGGAGTTTACCACCGTATAGCTACAGCCTAGCATCCCCAAACAAATGACCAGGCAAAAGTCTCGAACAAGGAAATCAAGTATATTTTAGAGAAAATAGTTCGACCTAATCAAAAGGATTGGAGTCTTCGGCTAAATGACGCATTTTGGGCTTATTAGACAGTGTATAAGGAACCAATTAGCATGACCCCATACCGACTTATTTTTGGCAAAGCTTGCCATCTTCTGGTAAAATTGGAACATAAAGCTTACTGGGCTGTACGACAATGTAACATAGAATTAGAACCCGCAGGGAGGGCAAGAAAATTAGACATCCAAGAATTGGAGGAAATTCGTAATGATGCCTACGAGAATGCTAGTATTTATAAAGACAAGACAAAGTTGTTCCATGATAAGAAAATATCTCAAAAGCATTTTTCGGTAGGGCAAAAAGTTTTTCTTTACAACTCCGTGTTAAAATTATTCCCAGGAAAGCTTCGATCTCGATAGCAAGGACCTTTTATTATAACTGAATTATTCACATATAGTGCAGTTGAAATAGAGAGTAAAGAATGGGGAAAGCGGTTCATAGTCAATGGCCAAGGGTTGAAGCCATTTTACGAGAATTTCCAGACCCACACGGTTGAAAAAATTCAGTTGGAACCACCATAGAACTATTCACAACGTCGAGCAAACGACATTAAACAAGCGCTTGTTAGGAGGCAATCCAATTTTTATTTTTATTTTTTATTTATTTTATTTTATTTTATCCTATTATTTATTACTTTATTTTGGATATTAATAAATTTCTCTTCTTCTGTGTAGGTAAATCGAAGCGAAAATAGGGAGAAAAATAATGCCATCTGGGTGATTGTGGATTTGTGGTCCCAAAACCACTGTTCCAATTTCACTAAGATTGGGTTGTTACAATTTTGTTACAGGATTACCACTGTCAGCAAGTAAAAAGAATGTCATCTGGGTGATTGTGGATCGGCTTACGAAGTCAGCTCATTTTATAGCAGTCAGGACTGATTGGTCACTTCAAAAGCTTACTAAGGTTTATATTCAAAAGATTGTGAGATTACATGGTATTCCTTTATCTATAGCTTCAGACCAGGATCTATGGTTTACATCGAGATTTTAGAGGCAATTACATGATTCTATGGGTATTTGACTCAATTTCAGCACGGCTTTTCATCCGCAGACTGATGGGCAGTCTGAACGGGTAATCCATAATTTAGAAGACATGTTACGGGCTTATATCATTGACTTTGAAATAGGTTGAGAATGTTATTTGCCACTAGCTGAATTTGTTTATAATAATTGTTTCTAATTTAGTATTCAAATGGCTCCGTATGAAGCTCTATATGGTAGAAGATGTCGGTCACCCGTGTGTTGGATGGAATTGAGTGAAAGAAAGATAATTGGGCTGAAATTAGTTCAAGAGGCAGAGGAAATGGTTAAAAAGATTCAAGAAAGATTAAAGGCAGCATTTGATAGACAAAAATCATATACGGATTTGAAACGGCGTGATATCAAATACTCTGTTAGTGATAAGGTATTCTTTAAGGTATCGCCTTGGAAGAAAGTTTTAAGGTTTGGTCGAAAAGGAAAATTGAGTTCTCATTATATTGGGCCGTATGAAATTATCGAAAGAATCGAACTAGTTGCTTATCGACTAGCTTTGCCTCCAGAGTTGCAAAAGATTCACGATGTTTTTCATGCTTTTATGCTTCAGAGATATAGATCAGATCCTTCTTATATTATCCCCGCGGAAGATATTGAAATTCGACCGGATCTGTCTTATGAAGTAGAGCCAGTGCAAATATTAGCTAGAGAGGTAAAGGAGTTGAGAAACAAACGGGTTCCTTTAATGAAAGTGTTATGGAGAAGTCACAGTATTGAGGAAACAACTTGGGAACCGGAAGAAACAATGAGAGAGCAATATCCTCATCTCTTCTCAGGTAAATTTCGAGGACGAAATTAATTAAGCGGGGAGAAATGTAATGACCCAAATTTCACGGGCATCGAAAAAGTACATTATCAGGCCTCCGTCTTAGCGAAATGGGTTCATAAAAATTTATTAGAAATATTTACGAGACTAGTTGTATGTTTAATTAGGTTTTAGCTAGGTGAATTTGACTTAATTAGGAGTAATTAACAAAAAGGACTAAATTGAATAAAGGATAAAAGTTGAATTATAGATTAAAAGAAAATAAAAAGGACTAAAAGGGGAATTATACTAAAAGTAGAAATTGAGGCAGTTTATCTTGAGGAAAATCTAAGATTTTTATGTTTAATATATTATTATATTATATAATAAAGATATTTTATGTTTTAATTATATTATATTATATTATATTATATTATATTATATTATATTATTGTGTGTGTGTATATATATATATATATATAAACTAAAGAAACAAAAGAAAGGAAATAGAAACAATAGAGGGGACGAAACAGAAAGAAAAGAAAAAGAAGAAATTTAGGGTTTTCAAGGTTCAATTTTAAATTGGTAAGTCAAATTAAGTCTTTTTCTTGTAATTTTTGAGTTTTTATAAACCTAGAACAAAATACTATTAAGTATGTGCTGAAATTTTGGAAGATATTAGATTTTTAGACATTAAATTTTATTGAGTAGAAGTGTGAATTGGGGATTGGATTAATAGAATTTCTAACTAGAAGTGGGAGATAGATTAAATTGTAGAATAAGTTATAAATTTTGTATACTAGGAACTAAATTGAAAGAAATTCAAAATTATGATTTTTATGCTAAAATTTGTTGTTAAGTTTAAGTTTAGTTAAAATTTGAGTAGAAGTAAGCTATAAGTTGAGGTAGAAAAATGGATGAATTTAGTTAGGACTAAGTTGAAATTAAGGTAGAAATTGAATAGAAATTCAAGTATTTAATGTGAAGTAATGTTGTATTAATCATTGTAAATTTATTTTAATTTTCGTAGCTAACAAAGAATCAGAGGTATCGGCTCAAAAAGGAAAGGAGAAGATTACAAAGGAGTAAATTAAGAATTTTGAGTTTGTATTACTATAATTCGAATTTATTATTATTAATTGTTGAATTTTAATTAAAATGCTTGATAAGTGAAATTGAGGTGAGTTTGATATTAATTGAACAAAAGTGAATTAAATTATGAATATGTGTGAATATGTGAATTGTGTATTATTTGAAAAGTGGGTTGAATTGAATCGAAGTATGATTATATGTGATTATCTGAGATGTGTATTGATTAGATATTGAAAAGAAATTTTATATCCTATTAACTAGTCGGGCTAAGTCGAATATAGTTGGCATGCCATAGGATTGGAAGAGTTCAAGGATTCTTCGACCTCGAGTCGATAAGACACTAGGTATCATTATATTTCTTCGGATAGATTCGATGAGGTACTGGGTACCAACTTTCTTCGGCTTTGCCAATGAGACACTGGGTGTCAATTATATTGCTTCGAACTATCCGAAGATACACTGGGCGCCATTTTGGTGTGTTTGGTTAGATCCGTGTATCCGCCAAGGTCCGAGTCTTGTTAATAAGGGTGAATAAATAAAATAAAAAATCGAATGAATTTGATTGATTGAATTATTGAAAGAAATGAGAAAATTGAATTGTGAATTGAAATTGAGATTGGAAATGGAAGGCATGAACTAAATGTTCATGAAGTGAATGGAATTGAAGCTTATAATATGTGATTGTAATTGATTAATAGCTAAAATTTAAGTTGCTATTGTTGATGAATGAAAGTTTAAGAATGAATTAGTACTTGAGAAATTTAATTGTTACATATTTGATATTATATTCCATTAATTGTTATTATAATTTGAATTATTGTAATACCACTGAGTATACCCATACTCAGCGTACGGTTGTTTTCGTGCGCAGGTCAGTAGAAGTCAAAAGTCTCGGTTCAGTATCCAGAGTAATCCCGACCTCAGAGATACTCAGTGATGTATCTCTCTTTTTGATAAATGTGGCATGTACCTAAGTTAAAAGTATGAGTCAAGATAGTTATAGTTTGGGTGTAAATGATATAAAATGATGGTTTGGATACTTGGTTTAATGAAATGGAAATAGAATTATCATGATATGTTTGGTATATTTGGTAACAAGTTGAAGTAGAATGAATGAAGTTTATTAATTTAATTTAAATGATATATGTGAATGTATATTTAGTAAATTACTAAGTTGCTGTTAGGGCTTGTTTTAAGTGTATTTGAATATGAAAATGGTATGGATTGTGATATTGGTTTTGAATTGGTTGTGGTTTGAAATTGCAGGGAATGTTAGATATTTATAAGGGGGTTATATTGAGTTCAAAAATAATAATAATAAAATATGAAAAATTTTCGAAGCACCCAAACAAGTCTCGAATTACTTCTAACACATTTTAGGCTTCGAAGGTCCATTAAAGGGACTTAATGAATAAATTATAGTATATATATTAATTACTAACGTAAAATGTCTGATAGGTCCGGTAATGCTCTGTAACCCTATTTTGGCGACAATTTAGGGTTAAAGGGTATTATTATTGTAACACCCATGCTAACACAGGAATTTGAACACAAGACCTCTCACACCTCAATTCCTTTACCACTCAGACCAGCAAGCTCATTCTGATATTGATTAACAACAATTTAACATAAACTCACTCAACAAGAGCAAGGCTATGATTATAAAAATAACAAAATTTGGTGAAGATGAGACTTGAACCCAAAACCTAACAGACACCCCCAAATCATTTAACCACTAAAGTAGATACACATTTTGTGTCAAATATTTACAGAAACAAAAATAAATTATTCAAAGCGTTACATATGATTTGAGGCTTGTCTAGGTTTTGTATATATGTTTGTTTAGAGCAATTTGTTTAATGAAAAATTGTTTTTGGGAGAGAGTCCAAATTGAATTGTAAATATTATTGAGTATTTATTGTCTAAGTTCTCAGGGGGAGGATTCGAAGTGAGTGTTCCAGTCCTTACATACAAAGGTGATATCACTATACTTAAGGAGTGGTAGAGTGTGAATCACTTGTTGTATTTTGGTTTAAAGATTATAGAATTATCCACTAAGTTAGGCTTCGTAGGCGTAGGGAAATCGAACTACATAAATAAACCTTAGTATTCTTTGTGTTTTTGTTTTCACAATTTTCACAGTACGAAGCCGTAGAGACCACAACAATCAAGAACTTTCATTAACAATTTTCATATTAAACAAACTTCAATTGTAGATAGCAACAAATTTTATTTATCATTGTCATTTTTTATCTCATCTTTTTCGAATTGGATAAAAAATTACAACTTTTTAATCCTAAATTATTGAAATTATATAAATAATATTACTTTGACCTTTTAATTGTGTATAAAAACATATTAAATTATTGATTTATGAGTGAGTATATTCTAGTATACTTTTTTTTTATTTCATACGTTTTTTTAAAAAATTGACATGCGTCTCTTTTTTCAAATATTTATTTTTTAATATTTTATTATATTGTCAACTCTTAATCTTATTTGTAGAATCCAAAAGTTCCACTAAGTACCAAATATTTTGTCTTAATTTAAACATTTTGTCTAAATCAATGTTTTTCATTAGTTTCTTCATTTAACTTTCAATTATTTTCTATCTTTTGTTTTTGTTTTTTAATTTTTTGCTTTCATATAAATGCAATTAATTATCTTATTTCTTTTCTTTTTTTTTATTTGAATATTTTTTCCTCCCATTTTTCACCATTCAAAACTGTATAATTATTTAATAAATTGTTACATATAATTATGTGTAAAATTTATAAGGTGACTTAATGTTTCATGAATTTATCTGATCATGTTAAATCATACTTTCTAAATAAATTTTATTAAGATATAATATATATATATATATATATATATATATATATATATATATATATATATATATATATTCTCGCATGGATTTAAAACCAGCAGCTATCACTTTTCCTTAAGATGCGGGTCTTGTTGAAACATATCTTTAATATAGTGATTCAACAAGTCTTGCTTGCCCAACTTTTCCATGGATCTTCTTCTTACCCTTTGTTGGGTGCGGGCCACGCGACTAGACTTTATTGTGCAATCTTAAGTCTTTCAGCTGTGGTCCTCTGAACATACATATCAACAATTATGAAAGAAGACTAATATGTATGTTAAAGTTTGATTTTCTATCATCTTTTTTGAACTAATTAATATAATTTTTTTATTTATTATATTATTGAATTTGGAACCATAAATATCTTGATTTATCATATTTATAAGTAAGAATTTTATTTTTACTCTTATATTTGGTTAAATAAATTTACATGATAAGAAAATTTATCATACTTATAAATAAAATTTATGATTTAATTAAAGGACTTTTATTAAATGAATTTATATAATAAATAAATTATTAAATTTTATATTGAATTACTTTATATTTAAATCATTAAGTTTTCATTAATAAAAAAGTAAAAAAAAAACAAATATTTATATATATATATATATAATACTTCATATTTTACATTTTATAAAATATACATTTATATAATCGAATGTAATATATTATATATGGAAGCTATTATGGTCAATTCATTAATTTTTAATTAAGAAAATAAAAAATAAATAAAATTAAACAGTGAAGAGTTTAATTCACAACTTTCTAAGTTTCATGAATTTGAGCCTAATTCATCATTGCGTTACTGACTTAAACTTTAACCAAGTAAATTGCGTGACTTTAGATGAAGAATTTGCTTCAAATTGTTTAAGTCAACTTAAGCACTCAAAGTTTGAATTCTTTAAGACATTGAAACTAGAAAGCAACTAAGTGAAACAAGTAAAAAGCAAGAAAACTTAAAAAAAGTTTTCGAGTTAATGCTTTCAATATGTTGATTAGTCATGGTGAACGATACCAATAAAAATGTGGAAGACCTCTATTTATAATTGAACTCACTTATATCAACGGTACAGATTGAATTACATCAACGAATCATATTCAAAACTATACTAAATTACCCTACTAAAATACAAGTTATTGAAGTCTTTTCTAGATCATGAGACTTAAAGTAGATTAGCATTGTAGAAAATTCCAAGTACAGATCACTCTTGATAGATCAAAATAAGCCCAAATTACTCATAAGAACTACTTAGGTTAGTAATGCGTGCCTTCATCACGAGATTGTACGCATGTTGTCACAATTGCACCTCCATAACCAAAATCTATAGATTGGTTCGACACATTGATTAACTCAATGACTAAATTTAACCTCTTTTTTTTTTTTTTTGGCAATTTACTCAAAAGAAATCTGGTTTATATTACAAAATAATCTAATTTAAGTTTACAATTGTCCAAGTATCGGGTTATCCACGTAAGCCCAAATACCTACTTAAAATATGAGAGGGTTTGACTGAGTAGAAAAAAGTTGGAAAATAGGCTCGGGCAAAGTGTAGGCCTATTTTATTATTTAAGCCAAGCTTAGGCAAAATTTATAAAGCTCAGCCCGGTCCGGTTGAATATCTTTATATATTTATAGTTATGAAATTTTAATATATAAATTAACCCCAGTCCAAATCCAAACATTATTTATTCCAAAGTCGAAATCCATCTTTAATAAATAAAACTCAAACACAAGCCCAATTCCAAACCTAGACTAACCCATTGTTCTTTGTATAGGCTGTTGCATGATCTGCTACAATCCTCGCTTAATGCAGTTTGGAAGGCATGATTTCAGTGAAGTGTCAAGGGCCTTGTAAGTTTGTATTGCTCAAAACTTCAAACAGAAGTTGGTACAATTTGCTCAAAATTTATATTTTATGTATTATCATATTAAAATTTCATTTATTATTATATTTAAACTTTTAAAATATTTTATATATCATTAAGTTTTACAAATAATCTGTATTAGACACTTAAAAATGTATTTAAAATTTATTTCATATATCATATATTAAATTATTTAAATATTACTTTCCACTATCATATCTAGAAAGAGTATTTTTACCTTCAACCGTAATTTCTGATCATAATATCAAATACTTAAAATTAATAAACCATACTTTTTTACAACACTTTTTCGCAAATACTTCTCAACTACAACAGGACAAGCCGTTAATCAAACATATTAGTTCATAAAAGAAACTCTTCGTAAAATTGAACAGTCCACTACATTATATCAAAACATTTTTCTGATTGTAATAACATTTTCATATATTTTCCGTTACAAAGAATCTTAAGTCAGAAAGAATATGAAAGCATGGCATCATTCAAATGTGCTCTCAAGGATTGTTATTGAGGAGCATACTTGATGAAGAATGATCTCCAGTCTCATCCGGTATGGACATTGAAGAATCAGTCCAAGGTCCACCCATCACTGTGCTTCTTGGAGCCTGGCTGTCATGTGAAAACGTCGAGACATTCGTTTGGCTGTCATGTGATAGCATCTCGAAGGCTTTAAACCTTGCATCTTGATCCGCATCCTTTCGTTTGATTAATGGAGCTTGGACGGGAGCCTTGCCTTCTATCATACTGACTACAGAAGACATTAATGGCCTTAGAGTTGGTGATGGATTGGTGCATAAAAGAGCCAGGTTAAGCATCCTTAGTGCCTCTTCTTTCGAGTACTTAGAACCGAGACAGGGATCAACAAGCTCTAAAAGGTTCCCTTGTTCTTGCTGGACATAGGCCTAAAAAATCATATTGGTTTGGATTGAAGTTAGCTCAATATGCAGTATGATTGAGGAAAGAAAAAGTTGATAAATAAAGCTTTAATTACCCAATCAAGGAGAAAAACAAACTCCTCCTTTGGCTTGTAATTTGTGTTGCTCTTCCCACTCACAATCTCCAAGAGAACAACACCAAAGCTATAAACATCGGCTTTATCGGTCAAGTAACCCCTCATTGCATATTCAGGTGCCATGTAACCTCTGACAAAAAGACATAGAAAATACATGAAATTTGATGTACTGTGTGTAAATTACATCATGCTAATACTATGATATTGCTTAGCCATTGGTGAATTCCTTAATGTAGGAAGGCAGAAAGAATCGAGACTTACATTGTTCCAGCTATTCTTGTGCTGATATGAGTGTTCTCTTCTTCATCAAGCTTGGCTAATCCGAAGTCGGAAATCTTAGCATTTAGATCCTTATCGAGCAGCACATTTGTCGCCTTTATATCTCTGTGAACAATTTTGAGTCTTGACTCCTCGTGAAGATAAGCAAGGCCTCTTGCTATTCCCAAGCATATTTTCTTTCTCGTAGACCAATCCAAGTTAAGACGTTGTTCATCACGACCTAAAACAAAATGGAGAGATTGTTAGTCATAATTATCAAACTAGAAAGAGTGATAGCTGTTATCTGAGATGTTAGTGAAGACATTACCAAAAAGGGCACGAGCAAGACTGTTGTTTTCCAAGTACTCATAAATTAGCAACAATTGATTTCCTTCAATACAACAGCCATAAAGCTTCACAAGATTAGGGTGTTGCAATCCAGAAATCATCCCTATCTCAGTCACAAATTCACGATTTCCCTGCTTTGACTTAGAAGATAGTTGCTTGACTGCAACTACTCTACCATCTGGCAGTACACCCTACAATCAAACAGTGAATTTTCAGAAAAAAGTTCGAACACTAATCCTTCTCGGTTATTCCGTTTTACCACTAAGATTGGATGTATGTTACAAGTCGAATATTTATTGGAGAAGTCCATTAATTTTGATTATCTAATTAAGGCTCAGGGTGTGATTTTATTTCAGTTGATTTATTTCTTTTCTAGAATAGGTTTGCTATTTATGTAATAAGACTAGTCGTAAGGTTTCAGTCTCCCTTTGATGAGCTGAACTATTAATCACAATAATTCGTAACAATGTATCATAATTTAGACATTTCATCTATATATGGAATATTATAACCATTAGGCTTCCAATCTTAGACTAAAATGATAACAATCATTACCTTGTAAACTGGTCCAAATCCTCCTTCGCCGATCTTATTTGCAGAATCAAAATTATTTGTTGCAGCCTTTATTTGTCTTAAACTGAAATAGCCAGTCTGAAGTTCTAGACCATGAAGTTCTGCAATATGAACAGATCAAAAGATTTAGCCATCATAGAGAAACAGAAACAATAACAGATTCCACTCTTCTTTTATGGCCCTAAGAAAGTAACAATATAAAATAATCTGAAAGTAATTATTATGCAAATATTTCTAGTAATTATATAGTCTTACCACTGTTTTCATCGTGTTTGCCCCCCAAGTAACCTGTCAGTCGGAGGATGATCAAGAGCAAGATGAGAATCACACATGAACCGATCACAATACCAGCAATAGCTCCAGCGGATAACCCATTTCCAGTGTCAACCGGGAAGTCTAAAAGAACAAGACAGGAGTCAATGAAATGGGAGGTTAAAAGACTAGCAATAAACCGGTTTTTGAGATGTTATGTACTTACTAGGAGTTATTGTAATAGCAGATATCAATGGCCCATAAACCCCTCTGTCAGGAATGGCAGTAGTTCCTTTCCCTCTCCAAAATAAGTGAATCTCCAACGTACTTCCATTTACATCAACATTAAATTCCCTGACAATGCCCCTACCAACACCACCAGCTTCCTCCATGATGTTGAAATCCTCCAAAACTATTCGACCCTTTATGAATAATCAAGTTGACTTTCAGAGGCTATAATTATATGTTCACATATCTTGAAAAGAAACGAAAGACTTGGAAAAATGGTCCATGAACATAGCTAATGTATACTTACTTGAATTGATACGTCAAATAAACGCCTTCCATGACTCTCAAATGTCTTATTATCAGAATACATAATTTCAGCAAAGTGAAGCTTCACGTGATAATTGCCTCGTAGCAAACATAGGCCATAGTACTTAAGTGATTGAGGTGCAAGGCGTGCAGAATTGTAGAAGGCTGGACCAGTCAGAGCGGATGAAGCTTTTGCAGTGTAATGAGCAGAAGCTTTACCCAAATAAACCCCCGTACTACTATAAGCCCATTTATTTGCTGAATTAAAAAAGTTTGATGGACCAATGGTGCTTAAGTCCTCTTCATAGTCATTTCCATCAACGTTTATATGCTCTCCTCCGCAATTGATAAATAAGGAATGATCTGCAACCGAAAAAGAAACAAGGTTATATCGGATAACTTTCTGATGAAAAAACAAGAAGATTGAATTTAAGTATAAGAAAGAAGCAATTATACTTACGGTTTGGTTTTCTTGGACATGGAAGGTCCTTCCTTAAGCACCATGGAACTCTACAAATTATATTTTTTGTCAGCACCAGTTATTTTTCTTGGTTCAACTAGAACAATTGAAAGGAAAAAAGAAAAAAGTAATAGAAAGCAATAAAACTTACGAGTTGCTATCAGCTGAGGACGACGAACTGGATACTAAGTTCCTGTTAAGTAATAACGGAATAATTATAGAGAATATAGAAGATGTATATATTAAACTTAAATGAACTTGAAACTGTAAGAAAAATATCAAGAGACCTACACTTTTGCTTGTTGGCAACTTGTTTGAGATGAAGAAGTAAAATTGTTGTAAGACAAATCTCTGCAATGATTTTTTTTTTTTCAAAGAAACCAAATATTCCAAAACAGTCAATACAGACAATCAACATTCTCAACATAAGAAAGAAAAAGTTGTAGCTGGGAAATGGACTGACATGTTCTCATCGCTTTCTAATATCCAATCAGGCACGGGTCCAGTCAATGAGTTGTTAGTCAGAAACCTAAATCATGAAAAATCAACAACTCACTTTCAGTCCTACATGAAGCAAAACGGTAACCAACATGGCCTACTGAAAATCAGCTTTTCAATATTCTAATGTTAACAATTTTTGTTTACTGACTTACAAGTAATCCAACTTCGTCAAACTGCGAAGTTCCTGAGGAATCTGTCCGGTTAAGCGGTTGAAGCTTAGGTCCCTATGATCCAAGTCATGTCAGCATACATCAGTAAAAGAAATTAACGGTGAAGAATTGAGAATAAGAGCTTGAAATAATTGTGACGTTGTAATCAATTTGGTTTTCAATATACTCTTCTCAAGCATCTTCAAAAGAACTCCCTCGAGTATGAAACTTACAGCGTTTTTAATGATTTCATATCCCCTATATAGGGAGGGATTGAACCAGTAAGCAAGCAATTCCGAAGTACCCTGAGTCACAAAGTTCAAACAAATCCTCTGATGAGCTAAAAGAACAGAAAAACTGAATAAGATGGAAAGTATTCCTTACACTAAACTCACAATTCTTCCATATCTTTCATTGCCTCCAAATTTGGAACAGCCGAACTTCTCCCACTCAAATCAGTTATCCTCCTGAAATGATGAGATATAAGAAAATTAATCGCCTGTTGTCATGGATGTTGTTGCCAGACAGGAAGAGAACTAAGCATATAAGGATTAACTGATTAAGGACAAAAGACTCACAAATCAGTTAAGTTTTTTAACTCGGAAATGGTTGAAGGAATTGGTCCTTCCATTGATGTACCTTGCATGTCCCTGCAATAAGATTTGAAACTTGTTAAATAACTACAAAATTATTAAAAGAAGAGAAAAATAAAAATAGGGAACAATTTTAAATCAGATTCTCAAATTAAATGATTGGTACTCACAATCTTGTAAGTTTAGTCCAATTCCCTATGAAATCAGGTATCTTCCCAGACAGACTACTTCCATCTATTCGGCTGCAAAACACATTTCAGAAAGGTCAGGAGTTAGCCTAAAATTTTGATGAATTTTCAGATATCCACATTACATATTAACACTTACAAATCAGTTAAGTTCTTCAAATTGCCGAATGATTCGGGTATTGTTCCTGTGAAATTGTTCGAAGAAAGAAGACTGCAGGCGCAGAAAAGTAGTCAGTTACAATTCAAATAAACAAGAACACATATCATGGAAAAGTGGCCATTTAAGCATCAATTCAGACACCTTAAGCTATAAGTTTTGAGGCTAGAAAATAACTTACAGTCTACTCAAGCGGTCCAAATTTCCTAGGTTAGACGGTAGAGATCCACTAAACAGATTATCTTCCAAAACCCTGAAAATGCAATTCAATTATGAATCAATATGCTATAACAAAATTCTTTATTCAAACAGACAGATTTATAAATCATGACTTACAGTCCTTCAAGTGTAGGAATATCACCAATTTCCCTAGGAATTGGACCGCTAAGACGGTTCCCCAAAAGTGACCTGAAAAAAGTTACAAAAGATCAAACAGTTATACAACTTCATCGATGGCTAAATGATCAAATGGCACTGGCAAAGCACCTAACTCATAAAAAAAAGGACTTACAAACTGGTGAGAGGAAGCTGAGACAAACTCGACGGAAGTGATCCGTTAAGATAGTTGCGAGTAAGATCGCTGTTCAACAAAGGAAACTCTGCTAAGTACTTGCTAATCACATATAATGAACTAAAGTCTAATGAAGGATCGAACAGAGAATTGAATTAATGAACCTATAATAGTTATGTCAACTGAACTTACATTACTTCCAGATGAGTAAGATTTCCAAGTTCAGGTGGTAGAATTCCAGTCAAATTGTGACCCTTTATCAATCTGATACACAAAATGAATAAATATTGAAAAGGAAATATATAATTACAGTCATTGGAAGTCTTACTAAGAGTTAACTAGTATCAAATTGAGTAAATTTATTGTAAATGTGTAAGTAAATTAATGGTTAAGAAAAGAAAAAAAGAGATCATACATTTGAGTGACATGGCATATGGTGTTGTTTCCATCTGAACAATTACATACAATATGGCTTTCAACAAGATCGGTAGTGGTATAATTCCATGAACTACCAGTGCAAAGGGTTCGATCAATGGTACTAGCATTCGGATGCTGCATCTTTGAAAATACCGTTTGAAGAGTTTGCACTGTTGTGGACAAAGCAGAAAATTAATCAGTAAATACACAAATAGAATAATAGGACCAAGTTCATTTAATATAAGTAATAATGATAAATATAAACAGGAAGGTAAATAATATTGAATTCAAAGCTTCATTAATGTGGTATTTAATGCACATATACACGATCATTTTTTTTTCTGACTTTTCATATATTTGAATGATAAAAAGGTTGAAGCCATAACAGGTTTGACCCACAAATATAAAATAGTCAGATTTGACCATTGCAGTAATAGTAGCCATGGTCAAACTCAGGGTGCTGCTTTTTCACCTTGTAATTGTCAAACATGTTCGGGTTTCAATAAATAAATGTATTATCAAAAGATGAGTCCAGCTCAACCTTTTAACCCCCAAAAAAACAATTCACAAAACAAATATAAAGAAATTTATAATTCCCATCTAAATCCAAAAGCACACAATTTTTAACCTATGCTTCATATGCAACAAAACCATGGCCAGCCTGCTGCCAGCTATTATGACTGTATTAAAAACTTAGCATGGGGCAGAGTGGTTAGCCCATTCAAGCAATAATAGCTATATGACAAAGAACACTGCAAAATCAAATATCTATCGTAAACATATCCATCTGATAACATTCTAAGTATTCAAAATTCATATAATACTATTGTACTAATTGCTGAGATAAGGTTGACAAGTGATTGGCTGAAGATATGAATTTCAAGAAAATCTGAAAGTTTTTTTAAATATCTCACATATTTTGACCAAATCAACATAGACAATAACGCAAGCCATATGGAAAAGTTCCAAATCTAGGCCTTAAGAGTGGGGTCATCTACCATGCCAAATAAATGCATGAAGTTGGCTTATAGATCAAGTTGAGTTAGAACTTTGAATCACAATCTTTTTTCAAGTATTAACAAGCTCTTTGAAAGTGAACTTCCCTTTTTTTTTAATTGACAATTATGTAATCCTCGATGCAATGAAAGCAACATATTTAGAATCATATATATAACAAAAAAGAAAAAAAACATAGAGAGAGCCAGTTGAACTGATAGTCCAAGAAAATAAGCAATTCTACTAATAAACAATACCAATAATTATGATAATTATTTGTTTGATTGTTGAGAAAATGCTATGGTTTAAATAAATCTTTAGAATTTTGCTTCAACTAGAAACAATAACATAAAAAATGTGGATAAGGATAAAGCATTGTGTTTTGACATACTTGCAGTTTCCCAGTAACCAAACAGAACAGAGGCAATACCTTAAAGCAGAAACTGCATCAATATGACAAAAGTAAAAAAGAGTGAAATTAATTTGAAGTCTGTTTTTTCTAAAAAAAAAGTTGGGATTTTAGGTGGAAAGAACATAGTAGCAAAAGAAATTAAAAACAAAGTCCCCAACTTTGATGAACTCTTTTTAACTCTTCCAAGAGTTTCTTCTTCTTTATGTTACCCCTGTTTACCCATCAACCAACCAAAACTTCAAACTAAATTATATAGAGGAAGAGAATAAAATATTAAGTCCCAAAAGTTCAATCCCACTTGTTTTCTTTGGCTGAAATTCCCAGAAACCAGAAGCATGAAACTAAACAAACATTATACAAAGCATGGCATCTAACATAATAAGAAAGGTGGTACCCCAGAAACTAGAAACATGATGAGAAACTAAAGATTTCTTTTTCTCTCAAAATCCTCTGTGACCAAATAGAGCAAGATCATTCAAAAAGGAACAACATCCAAATCCTTAAATTTTCTTTTCATGTCTTTTCCCCTCGAATTCCCAGGAACCAAACAGAGTAACAGTAACTTTAACAGTTACAACAAAAAGGAGAAACACCAAAAGAAAAAACTTATAGGGAGTTTTAAAAGAAGTTGGTGGGTTATTTGCATACCTTCAGATTCAGGCAACAGTTGAGCATTTGATCCAAACTCAGTGAAGCAATTCAAAGCCAAAAACCCCAGAAAAAGAACAGAAACCACCTTCACTATAGAAAAAACAAACCCCATTTCCCCTCTTCTTCAACCCCCCAAAATTTTCTCTTCTTTCACTTAACTTTAAAACCAAAAGATATACAACAAACCCTTTAAAACAGCAAAGCAAAACTCAATGTTTCTATGCTCTTCGTTGAACTATGCTAATTTCCCTTGAGAAACAAAGGGGAGTAAAAATGGTTATGGTGACAATAAGGAGGACGTTATTAATTTTATTGAAAGAAAAGCAAACGTGGGAAAAACGAACATGAGTTGCTTATGTCGGAATTTTTTTGTTGTTTTAATGCAAAAGATAAGAAAAAAAAATTACAAAGTTGATCGTAAAAGAATAGTATGACCAAGAAATGATAATGGAAGGCGGGGTGTTAGAATAGAAGCCGCCAGATAGGGCCTTCTATATCAACGGGCGCTGTCACACGCTTCGCTTTTATGGTGCCCGCCCCCAATTTTTTATAAATTACACCTTGTAGAGTAGATAAAAATCTATATATTATATGCTCAAAAAAATCTCTATATTATATAGTTTTTCTTAATGTTAGAAGTATAATATATGTTTGCTCATCACATACTAACTTTTCAAATAATTATAAAGTAGAATCAAACAATTACAAGTATAAACAGATTGAAAATTAGTATAATCTATATTAGAATAGATTAAAACTAACATATGATGACCGCACATAATGAAATTCGGAGACCAACATATATAATTGCACATGATAGACCTCAAATTTAGATACTCAAGACCCAAGATCTTTACATTTGCTAATAGAGTCGAGGCCTTATGGGCTATGTATTATATAATTGTATGTAAACTTGATCACGGGTCAAGCCACCTGCCTAAACCCGAAGGTCCGCCGAAAAAGTGAGAGGGTTTGAGTAAAAAATATAAACTGAAAAAATGAGCTTAGAGAAAAACAAGACCCGATTTCTAAATGGTCAGACCTTGAGTAAAAGTTTTTAGGCTTGGCCCAACCCGAATCACATGCCTATTCTTTATTTTTTTTTGTATTTTCAATTTGTTAACCCTTTATATATCAATTTAATAAACAGTTGATATTGAAATAAATAATTTGATGATTGAATTTAATAACATTAAATAAATTGAGTAACTTTTTAAATTTAAAAACAAGATCAAAATATGTTTAAAAGAAATCATTACATTTTGGGTTACCTAATTTTGGATTTTTATAATAATGATACTACATACTGATAATACAAACAGACAATACAGAGTACAGACACACATTAGGTATTTAGGTGTGTAATGCTTACATTATATGAAACAAAGGGGTAGCTCCATATTTGACTTCTTTAATATTTAGGGTAACAAATTAAATTTATTTAATTATTTGCCAAACTTCATTTTAAGTACTCCATTTTCAATAAATGCTAAGTTCATCGAATCAGCCCCTTCAAACCTTTTCTTTCTTTCTTTCTGTTTGCTCTTTTTTTACTATCGTAAAGGCCATGCAATTACTTAGAAAAACCATCTTCTATTCATCCAAATGAGGGGAAAAAACATAAAATTTTCTTCAAACTTTATTCATAACCTTTTTCTTCTTTTGGATTAAAGAAATGTTAATGGTCAAATTTAACTAAAAAATAGTTAAATTCACAAAATGAAATGTAAGCGTTAAGGACCATTATGCCATTGTATAATAAATAAATCAATTTATATGTATACATAAAATTTATTAATTATATTTTGTATACTTTATATAAATAGTTGTGTGTCCATCTATCACAAGTAGACCTGTCTATGGGCTGGACCAAGTTTTACCGAAATTTTAGGCTCATTTGTTAAGCCCGATCCTAGACTAGCCCAAAAATGGGTTTAAATTTTTACCCAAATCTGGCCCGGATAAAAATGCTAAGATCCGAGTCTAGCTCGCTTGAATTAATTTTTTATTATATTCTTTTTTATATAAAAAATTTTAAAAATGTAATACATAAAAATATTTAAAAAATTAAAATAAATGTTTCCCAGCAAATTGAAAATAAAAAATATTTATACTTAAATGACACTAAGATAGGTGTACTTAACAAGCAAATGCCTCTAAAATAGTAACAAAATTAACAATAAAATAAGAGTTATACAATATCTAAATAATAATAACAAAGTAGTAATAACATAATAGTGAAAGCGTAGCAAAACAGTGAGAAAGCAATAAGAAAATAACATATATTCTTTAATTTTTTTGCTAATTCGGGCCGGGCCCAAGTTAAAAATGCATTACTCGAGGACCGGTCCATTTTTTAAACGGACTTTATTTTTTTGCCCAAACCTATTTTTTAAGTCTATATTTTTGTCTAAACTCTTTTATTTTTCGAGTAGATTTTTGGGGTGAAGTGGATAACTCAACCCACACAGAGTTGTAATCACAAGGGTTTAGAACTAATTGAAATAATAAATTGAAGCGAAAATGGAGAGGTATTCATTCACAAGTAAAGTGTTGTATTTTAATTTATTAAAATTAATATTAAAAGCCTAGATTTCCAATATCTTTTCTCCAAACTGTTTGATGGCATGCATGGTCAACAAGATTAGGTTGTGAGAGCTTTTGGAAATTTGCATGAACGCTTTTTTTTTAAAAAAAAAGTTGGGAAATTTGAAAAAGCAATCAATTTATTCTTTTTCTGAATTTTAGATCCGGCAAGTTTAAATAGTAAAAATAAACCCATTGAAAGCATAGAGAAAATAAAAGATTTTAAGCCAAAAAAAGTATTCAAGTAGCTAAAATAATTTGTTTAACCCTTTTTTTTTTTTTATATAATTAGAGAAGAGAATGGGATTCAACTTAAACTTTTAGACTTATAATATAATATTTCCATATTTAGATTCTAATTGTGAGTTTGAACTACTAATTTTACAAATAAAAATTTCAATGTGGATTTGAGTCTAATTAATCCAATTTGTATAAGCTTTAGTTTAGATTATACGAGCTTTTTTTTTAGTTATGCTGTAATAATTTAATTCTACTTTATGCTTATTCGAACAACCTGTATTGTTATAATTTGATATTTATGGTTCTTCATATATACACTTGTAATATTTTCAAAAAAAAAATTATCAAATGCCGCGATTAATTTTGGAAAAATTATTTGTTACGTAATTTTTTTTACTAAAGTGTTCGTAAAATTTTTAGAATTTAGTTATAAGATTTAAAGGGTAATACATTTGTCTAATAAATTTTTTTGGACTTTACTGAAGACTTAGATTTGAGCCCATCGTAAACCAAATCAAGCAAATGTATTATTGGATTCTCTATTTTAAATATTTAAAAATAAAAAAAAAGTTTTTTTAAGAAAATAATAGAATATAAAGATATCACTTATAGTAAAAAAATAAATAAGATATTATAAATGAATACACAAATGTTATGTTTGTAGGATAATTTTGAAAAAAAATGAAATAATAAATTAATAGTAACCGTAGAAATAAATTAAAAATGTATCACATTGATCAAATCGCTAAAAATTACATCCTAACCCATTATCATCATATCATTCTAACGACGGACTCTAACGAACTAAGAAACTATTATAATAAATCATAAAAAAAATCTATTATATCAATAATGCATAAAAAATTAAATTTTAAATGACTTATCTTCGTTATCACCTCGAATTTTAATTTACAAAGACAATTACTATACCCTTAACTTTTTAAACATACTCTTTAGGGTAACTTTGAATTCAAACATCCTATCTACCTAATCTTGTCTATATTTAGACCGTTCAAACATAAATTTACGTGGCTAATCCGAGTATGGACTGTGCCACAAAGTCTTTCAAAAATTAACTAGATTAAAGAAGTCATAAAACAAGTTGATTGAATTGATGAAGTTTGAATTTTTAATATTCTAATTATAAATAATATTGATTGAATCCATTCGGAATGATTGGATATTTGGTTTTGTTGCTATGTTCTTGTTTTATTTACTGTTTTGTTGCTATTTTTTATTGTTGTTTTTTTACAATTTTAGTACCATTTCACTATTATGTTGTTACTATTTTGTTTTTTTTGTTTAAACATTGTATAACGCTTATTTTATTGTTAATTTTACTACTATTTTAGAAGCATTTACTTGTTAAGCTGCACTAGACCTGTCCATGGGCCGGGTGGCCCGGCCCAGCCCGACAGCCCGCCCGAAATATGGGAGGGTTCGGGTAAAAATATAGGCCCGAAATAAGGGCTTGGGAAAAAACGAGGCCCGTTTAAAAAACGGGCCGGGACTCGGGCACCACTTTTTTGGCCCGGGCCCGGTCCGGCCCGAATATAATAAATATAAATATTTTTTTATTTTTTAATTTTAAAATACTTTTAAAATAAATTTTTTTATTTTTTTATTTTTAAAATAATTTTTAATGTTTATTAAAAAATGGGCCGGGCCGGGCTCGGGCTTATGATATTTTTCCCGGGCCGGGCCTGGGCAAAATTTCAAGCCCATATTTTGGGCCAGGCCAGGCCCGAGCCTAGGAGATGGGCCCAAATTTTTTTGGGCCCGGCCCGGCCCATGGACAGGTCTAAGCTGCACCTATCTTAGTGTTATTTAAGTATACATATTATTTTTTTAAATTTATTTTCAATTGTTTGGAAACATTTATTTTAATATTTTTAGTATTTTTTATATATTATAATTTTAAAAAATAATATAAAAATGTTAATACAAACAGGTCGAGCCAGGCCCAAATTTAAACGTTTTTATCCAGGCCAAATTTGAACCTAACAAATGAGCATAAAATTTTGATTAGACCCAACTCGATCCATAAATACTTCTGATTTAAACCCATCGTAAACCAAATCAAGCACATGCATTATTGGATTTCTTATAATTAATATTTAAAAAGATAATAATAAAACAATTTTTTTAAGACCATCAACCTTTGACTTTTTTTTTTTATATGATGGGTACAATTAAATAGGAGGCGGTAGAAAAACTTTGCTATAACCTTTTTCTTTAGGAAATTGATCTTATAAAAGTAAAGTATTTTAATTAGGGTAGGTTTCTAGTCTATATTTGGAAAGTTCAAAGCATAAATTTACGTGGCTAATCCAAGTATGGACCGTACCACAAAGTATCACCGAAATGAATTAGATAATTTGATAAAAATAATGTTATCATTACTTAATATCTACACTTTTTCATATATTTTAACCTTCAATTATTTCACTTAAATTGTTAAGGTAGATTTTTTATGGTTTTAAAAATTTGGTTTTAATAAATTTTTTAAAATAAGTCTGGTTTATAATTTTTATGATTTTTAAATAATTTTAAAATTTTAAAAGGGTTTAATTGATTTTTTTTAGTTTGTTACTAAAGCCTTTTTTATTGTTTCGCCTTTTTTAGTTTAACGAATTTTTAATTTACTTTCAAAATTGAACAAATATGTAAATGTTGAGAGCTAAATTTGTTATAATACCTTATTTATAAACACCAAAACAAACATTTAGCAGTGCGATTTTAACTAAAGGGCTGTTTTGCGCACTCATCTAACATATAAGGGCTAACTTGACTATTTTTCCTGTAGGGAGGGTAAAATGCACTCTAGAGTATAGTACATGCAGTTTTGTGGCGCTTCTACCAATTATGTCAAATTAAAATATAAAGATTAAATCTCAAATCTAATCACAAAAGAGAGATCAAAACTGAAATTTAACTATAGTCAACCCTCACTATAACAACCATCAGCTATAACAACGTTTCAATGTAGTAATCAAGTTTCTAGAAGAATCACTTTTTTAATATTTTACTTTACTTTAACCCTCTATAACAAATTTTTACTTATAACAACATCCATAGTTATGAAGTATATTTTTTATTAAATTAGTTCTTTGTGACAACATATGGTCTAAATTTTTAAATAAAGGTATTGTTATTTCATATAAGCAAGCCTGCTAATTATCATTTATTAAATGAAAATGATCTAAATTAAAATATTGTTTCAATAAAATGATTAAATTTCATGTGGAGCGATCTACTAGTCATATTTTATTAAATGAAAATATATTCAATGCGTGAAATTAAAGATATCAATTCAACTTCCCTAATTAAATATTGTACTATGAATTAGGAACATCATAAACATATTAATTGATTACTTGAATTTAGTAACTAATGATAAATTAACTAATTTAATTTGATAACTCATTGATTAATTGAATTTATTAGATTTATGAACTTTATAATTAATCATGTGAAAGAATGCAAAATAAAATATGCATGAAAACAATAATATATCACCTATTATAAGTCTTTTAATTTTGTTTATTTAATTCACATTTTCTTTATTTGACAGAAATTCGCGATATAAATTCTATAGTAAGCTTATAACGATTATCTTTTATGACAAATTCGCCTTTTATGTAAATAAACAATAGAGATATTCTAACACATGAAGGTCTTGGGGCTTTCATACAGAGTAGTATAGGTTAAAATTTTATTGAAGTGGTAATAATTTTTATTTATGAATATCTGACATTGTCATGTTTCATTTAAGTAGTAAAAAATTCCTAGATTTGTTTGAGTCAGGCCAAGCAACGACATGGTTTCAATAATTCATGTTCAGCTTTGAATCAAGGCTTCTCCGTCTACTTATTTTACTATTTAACTAATAATAAAAATCTTCTTTGATAAGAAAAATAATAACAAAATATTACTATGTGCAAGCTTATAATTAAATTTAAATAAAAATATTTTATTTTTTAATTTTAATTTGAGTCGCAATCTCTTGTTCATGGATTAATCTTTATGAATGATGTCAATCAAGTTGTGACCTATTGATATTGATTGGGTATTCACCTTCTTCACAATTACTCTAAATTTAAATCACAATTATATATATAACTTAAAAAAAAACAATAGTTGCATTAACGCTAATATATATATAATCCTTTAAATTTGTCGATTGAGTCTTAGCTCGATTGACATGAGTATTGGTGTCAATGTAGGAGAACGTGGGTTTATGTGCGTTGAAACGCATTATCCTCCTATTTATGGGTTGGAGAGGGGCTATGGGTAGTTTTAAGCATTATTGTAAAAAAAGAGCAGATATGATTAGAATCTATACTGAATAATAAAACCTTTAAATTTCAATGATGTTCAAATAAGTTGTTAAGATTAAATTGAAAAAAATTATAAAATATCAAAATTTTTAAATAAATTCACACATCCCTAACGAAAGTAAGTCATTATCACACAACACAAAAAAGCAAGCAATTGTTATATGAGTGAGACCAAATCTTCCCCTATAAAGTCACAAAGAAATTTCATGATAGGTTTCTCAGGGGTTAAGGTACAAAATTCATTAAACCAATCAGATACTTTCTAAACAAAGTTAGGTAGCTCTATATTGTCCTTTTTTTTGTCAACATAGGCAGGCTCCCCTATGAACTTATGTTTTCTTGCAGTGAGAGAATTTATCTTAAATTTTAATTCTTATTAAATCCAGCATATTATAATAATTTAAGTTGAAGAACATTATATCTAGACTAATTATGTCTTCATCTTTAAATGAATTTAGTTTAAACGTTTGTTCGGAAACATATTAAATTGTATTAATATTCATCTAATTATTAGTAAATTTTTTGTCACTGAATTATGAAAAATTATAAAATTGTCATCTAGCTATTTAATTTTATCTTTTTTAGTCACTAGTTGACTAATTGTGATAGCTTTTAAAATTAGCATAATAGCAACTTTAACCCTCACCGTTTATAAATTATGTCAATTCAGTCTTGATTCTAAAAAAAATAACCCTCGACATTTGCACATTGCGGGTTTTTTTTTTCCTTTGTGACATTTAGGGTTAGTTTAAAAGAATGAGAAAATATGAAAATTATTATTTTGGATTTTTGGCTCTTTTTATTTATTTTTTTTGTATATTTCCAATCAAATTTAGCTGATAAATATGTTTCTTAAGCTTTTTAGGTGAAAGGGTCACAAAGAAAAGCAAAATTTGAAAATAAGACTAATAAATTACAGAACGTGTAAATGTTGGGGGTTAGACCTTTTAGAATTAAGACTAAATTGATATAATTTATAAATGTTAAGGGTTAAAATTGCTATTATGTCAATCTTAAAAGCTGCTATCGTTAGTCAATCGGAGACCAAAAAAGAAAAAATTGAATAGTTGAGCAATCATTTTGTAACTTTTCATAGTTAAGTAACCAAAAATAAAACTAATATTAGGTTAAGTGACTACTGGAGCAATTTACCCTATTTGAAATCAACATCATTATATCATTAACAAAAAAGAAAACTCAAAAAAATGTAAAACATAATATACAACAAATATAAATTAATTTAAAAAGAGCAATTTTTTGGACAAGTTCAAGTACCAATTAAGCACTTTTGGACAAATTTAGGAGGTAAACTATATGTTAATTCTTAAAAAATTAACGCTATTAAAAATTGGGGTAATATATGTGATGGAATACAAATTTAGGTATCGACTAAGTAAAAGAAAGTTTAAGTACCAATCAGGTACCTTTGGACAAGTTCAGGGGTATACTGTATATTAATCCATATTAAATATTGTACTATTGGAGAGGTTCTTTTCGAATTGTGTGGGTTGAATCTTGGTCCCATCATTGCTGAATCTGATAGCTTACAAGCGATCAACACTCTTAATGGCACATCTTCGAATGTCTCCGAATTCAGTTTAATGGTCAGAGATTGTTTGATGTTAAGCAGTTGCTTTATAAGTTTCAATGTTCTCGAGTTAAGAGGGAAGATAATAAAGTAGTTCATTATTTAACAAGGGTGACTTTGAACTACTCCTTTTAACTACTTTGTTACCCATATTGCTCATGATGAAAACTTTTTGCTTACAAATGAAGGAAGAGAATAGGATTCAGTTTAGGGGTAAGTTTATTGACTTGGGTTTAGTTTCATTCTTTTTAATTTGTGGATATTTTGTTCTTACCTTTTATTGAATACAGTGAATTTTTCTTAAAAGAATTAAATATTACAAGATGCTAATAGACCTATAACTTGTAAGGATATTATTAACGGTAAACTACTCTGAACGTTATTAAATTATTCGAAAATTTCTATCTAAGTTACTATACATTAGATTAAAAAGCAAACAAATCATTTTGTTAAAAATTTTATCTTTTTCTACTGTTAAAAACGAATTTATATACGTCAACATAAGGTATACGTGACATGCCACGTGTTATTGTCTGATTATTTTATCAGCCAAACTAATTTTTAACAATATAAATAAATAAAATATTTAATAAAAATAATCAATTTTATTTAATCTAACATATAAAAATTAATAAAAAAAAGTGGTTTTAGTTTGATATTGATTTTTCTTCTTGTTTCATAGCCAGACAAAGTGAATAAAATTATAAATATCTCAGTTACCTAAGCCATTCACATGATCACCCGCATCGAAATAATCAAAACATTCTTGAAAATTATACTCTCCTCCAGCAAAGTTAGCACTCAATTGGTTTAAAATTAAAAAATAATAATAAAAGAAGATAATTTTTATAAAAAGAGGGTAAAAGGTATCCAAAGATCCAAGCATCTTATGTAAACCGGGACTTTACTTTTAACATAAGTTATTAGCTACTACACTTCGTATAAAATAAAAATAAGGTTTAATCCTAATATATATATATATATATATTATTTTAATTTTTAAAGTTTTTGAGTTACTTCAATTTTTAACACTAACAGACATTTTTAGTTCAGTCTCTAATATTATAAGGCGTTTTCGGTTTAGTCTTTGACATTTTAAAAATAATTGAAGTATCCAACCAATCATAAATTACCATGTGTCATACGTTGACCTCACAATAATTTTGCCGTCCGAAAAATACTTAAAAATATTTTTTAAAAAATAAAGAATAGAAAAAAATATAAATAAATTTATGACAATATATAAATTTTTTTAAAAAGATAATTTTTTTAGAATTTTTTTAAATTGTAATAAAAATATAAAAATAATTAGAAACTATAAAATATTGTAAAAAATTATAAAAATGTTAGAAATTGTAAAATATTGTAAAAAAATTATTAAAATGAAAAGAAATGAGTAAAAATTATTGTATCTTGGAATAAATGCACTTTCGTTAATCACATTTAAAATATTAAAAAAGTGATATATAAAAATTGTATATAATTAAAAATACAATCAAATATTGTTATAAAAATTGTAGCATAGTTATTTAGAATGGCCAAGCACTCGATAATAGTGGTGAACTTAAGGAGAAAGATGACATATTTAAACATCCGTGAGCATTTGATTTGTAAATGTGATTATAAATATTAAGGATTCAAAAATTTTAAGGACTAGATGCACATATTAGTATTTAGATATTCACTTTAATTTTAAAACTTTTTATTTGTGAATTAAGATATCGATCTAGAAACAAGTAATTTATCTTAAGATGGTAAAAAAATATATTTGAAATAAAATGTTTTTCTATTATTTAAATATTTTGAAAAAAAACATATCCAATTTATCTTCTAAAAAAAATTTACCAATTATAAATTTTGATTGATTGAATCATAAAACAATTTTCATAAGTGGCATTCTTCTAAAAGACAACAATCTCATATTCAAGCTCTATTAAATGTGAATTACGAAATTTGAGATGAAAAGACCTCTCTAGTTCTTCTCAATTTCGAAATTGAGCAAATTGGACACTTTCAAAAGCAATTTAATTTCTGTCGATTTTGAAAGTGAGCAACTAAGGACAATTAATCATGGCGTTAATTTTTTTTATCAACTGTGCATAATTTTGATTGGTTTAATAACAAATTTAACCTTTAATGTCTACATATTTTGTCATTTTGGCCTTAATTCTAAAAAGCTCAACAAATTTAGTCTCAACATTTACGCAAATGTTGTAGGATAAATTTGTTAAATTATGACCAAATTGATAGAAAATGTAAAATATGAAGGCTAATTTTTTTTATTATAATAATCAAAATCGTGTACAATTGATGGAACACATTAACATCGTGATTAATTGTTCTTAGTTACTCACTTTTAAAATTGACCAATATTAAATTGCTTTGAATTTTTTCAGAGGGATCAATTTGCTCAGTTTCGAAATTGCAAGGAAATAGAAATATTTTTTTACCAAAATTTTAAAAATATGAAAATTTGAATAATGAAAATACTATATAGGGGAGAGTGTTCGGTCGAATCGAGTAAAAGAATTTCGAGGTAATTTGAGTTGGCAAGTCCTATTTTATCATCTTAACTTGATTAGAAGTTTTTTTTGAATCGAGTTGAGCAAAATGAAATTTAAGTTGAGTCGAATCAAGTGAAATTGTCCGAGTTAAATTAAAAAATTAAACATGTCAAATTAAAACATTATTACAGTATAACTAATTCCATGTTAGAACACATAAATTTGAAACCATATATATTTGGAAACTTTTTCAAAGCAAAATAAGAAAAAATACTTTAGTATGATAAACTTGAATCATTAATTAACTTATTTAGTTCCCAAAATTTTTATTTTAGAAAATTTTAAATTTTAAAATTATTTAGAAAATTTTAAATTTTAAAATTATCTTTATATATTCTCTATATTCTTTTAAAATTTATATATATATGTTTTTAAAAATATAAAATTTAGAATTTTTATAAATATTTTAAATTTTAAAAATTATTTTGAATTATTTTGTAATTTTTGTTGAGAAAAAAATAAATTTGCTTATTTTCAAAATTGATAGGGACCAAAGAGGTATTTACATTTGTTATTTAAATTATTCGAGTTATTCAAATTATAAAATTCAACTCAACTCGAATTACGAGTTGATTCGAAAAAAAATCGAATAATCCAAATTTTTTTAATTTTTTTAAATCGAATTGAGTTTTATTCGCTATTCCATCCTATAAATTCCTAAAAAGATATACATTTAATAACATTGAATAAACATATTACCGCAACTACCTTGCAAGTTCTATAGAAATTAAATTGAAGGTGAAAAATTAGTCAAAGAAGAGCTGTCACCAGCCTTGTCATCGGGAAAAGCCAACCACATTTGTTTGCTTTCGTTTTGTGTTTTTATATAATCATCTACTTGTATTTTTTTAAAATACAAAATTTTCTTTTTCTTTATTTATTTATAAACTCCTCATTGACATGCTTCAGTGGGCAGAATCACTTGCTTTGCATTGATTCTTTAGACGTTTATTTTCTTTGTATTATACGCAATTGCTAAGTTGTCAACTACACTTTGCTCAACCTACTCTCACTTGGTTTTGTAGCTACGGCCAACAAATTAATCTCTTTTGAATTATTATTTAAATTTAATTTATAAAAAGTATTTTAAATGTTAAACAATAATAAATGTTAAATTAATCTACCGGTTGTCTTTAGTTCGATTGACATCGATATTGTTGCCAGTGTAGGAGGACATGGGTTCGAATGTGTTGAAGCGCATTATATTACTATTTAAGGATTGGGGGAGGGACTATGGGTAGTTGGGTTGCCAGTACGGACCATACCACACAAGTTGAGTCCGTATAGAATTTCCTAAAAGAGTTTTTCACGTATAATTTGTGTATTTTTATTTTTTTTTATTGCTTTGCTATCCTTCTACCGCTATTATTGACGTTAATCTAACACAAACTATTCCAAACTTTTTTAAAAATTAAAAAGAAATTGAATGATATTTGTATAGCACTGACAAAATTTTCAAATCTCAGACCAAAGGAAGGGAAAGTTTGATATCAACCAATCTGTGTGTCTAAGTAAAGTGGTTTTACATTAAAAGAAAGACCGAAAATAGTGGTTTTGGTTTTTGATTTTTTCAGAGGATTGTAAGTTGAATTGCAATCATTAATTAATGTTCCCTTGAGAAAGAGAGAATTCCATGTTCCAATTTGCAAACTATCTATTAACGTTTGATCAACATGATGGTTACTTTCGTCAACCCCAAAATCTTTATTTTAGAATTAGGTTAAATTTTCTATTAGTCCCTATATTTTGTAAAATTTGTAAATTTAGTCCATGTATTTTTATTTAATCAATTTTATCCATGTACTTTTCGAATTGGTCAATTTTAGTCCTTATACTTTTCGAATTTTAAAATTTTAGTCTTCACCTAGACAACAAAAGTTAAATTCATTTGGTTAAACTCAATTACAAGTCATGTACTATGCACATAGTTGTAAATTTGGTTCATATTCTTCAACTGAGTCATTCTAAGTCTCAATGCTTTTCGAATTCATTAGCTAAAACTTTTAGTAAGTAATAGGTGCAAATAACAAACCAACATGAAAATGCATATATGATAATATGTGTCACATAAGATATTAGAAATAACATAATTTAATACTTAATAAATTTAATCGTTGTTATTTTATTAGGATTGAGATTTTAAATTTTGAAAAAAAGTGGCCAAATTAAAATATTAAGACGAATAGTAAAATTTGTCATTAGAATTATGAGATTAAAACCATTCAACATCTTTAATTTTTATTTTCAAAAAAGTAAAAGACACTATCCTTTACCGAGATATTTTCTCATGCATCTTTTCTCTTTGATCACCTCATAGGGCCCTCTATACAAAAAGAATTCACAAGACAACAAGACATGCCAAAAAACTATACACATACACCAAAGGCATGCAAACACATGGGTTTTCAGTGGCCATCCTTATCAATTGGGAGAGGGGCAGGATTGATAATTTCTCTCAAATCGTACAAATATTTTACTTTCTTTTTATGCAACTTGGTCTTTGCATATTATAGATGGAACTACTTTGTAGTACCCTACAATATTTACAATGATGGTTGACTTCATAGATCTTAATTTATGAGTTCTGTTCAAGGTCTCCTCTTCCTAGTTTGTCTTCAAATATAAAATAAATCCCCCGAAAAGTCTTCACATCCTTTCTCCCTTTTCATACAATTTAACTACGTCCTTTGGGATTCAAATGTGAATTATATTGAAGGGTCTTCATTCATTTTCTCTAGAACAACCAAAAAAGGAAAAAAAAAAAAAATATGTTAGCTTTTCGTCTTCTTCTAGCTTTAATCCTTCTTGCTTCTTGTCTTCCATGTTATGAATTTGCAACAACACTTCAAGACAATGAAGGTAATGTTTTGTTGGGTTTTTGGTTTACTTTAGTTTCCAATAGTGTTTGGTGTTATTTAATGAGTTTTTTTTTCTTTTTTTTTGGGGGGGGGGGGTGTTCAGTGCAATATTTGAAAGATATAGCGAAGACACTGGGGAAGAAAGACTGGAACTTCAACGTAGATCCATGCAGTGGTGAAGAAGGGTGGGCTACGCCCAACGCGGCGAAGGGGTTAGAAAATGCTGTCACCTGTAATTGCACCGTCTCCAATGACACAGTCTGCCATGTCGTCAGCATGTATGCTACTTTCCTTCTTTCACTCTCCTACTTTGACAATACTTGAAGATTCGAACCTACTTTTTTCTCTCATTTCTCCACCTCTTCTTTTAGATATCTCCACATTTTTACATGGAAGGGCTTAAGGTCAAAATCATTACTATTCGTTTTGGTCAAATAATGGTTCTGCTCCTTCTCCTTCTGTCACACTCAAATTTGAGATTTAAACGTGATTTTTTTTGTTAAAAATACTCGTTCCAAAATAAAAAAGTTCAATGTTAACATGGTGAGATAAAAGTGGTAACTTTCTAAAAACATTATATCAATAATTTAACACAAATAGCTAATTATATTAGTTAGGATAACTGATGATATTATATAAATAAAAATAAATTATGTCAAATTAAATTAAATAAATTAAGTTCTTAATTTAAGTATAATAAAAAGACCAAAACAATAATTTGATTTTTTTTAAAAAAATTTTGAAATACACACATACACAATTATAAATCTACAATTGCCGATTGAGTTTTAACTCGATTTGTATGAGCATTAGTGTCAATGCAGGAGGAAGTGGGTTTGAGTGCATTGAAGCGCATTATCCTCCTATTTATGGGTTGGGGAGAGATTATTGATAGTTTTAAACATTATGTCAAAAAAGGCAGATATAATCAGAACCTATAATAAGATTTATATAAAAAAACTATAAATCTTATTATTATATATATTTACTTAGACGTAATATATTTCATGTTATTGTCTCTAAAGTAGCTTAGGATAGCATAATGGCAAAATAATTGATGGCTTCCAACAATAAAGTTGTATTTCGTAAAAAAAATGCAAAATGAATGCAATAATAAAATGTCAAGAAAGGGGAGCTAATATTAATTTTATGAATATTAATAGAAGATCAGAAAAGGCAAGCTTTGCCTAAATTTTGGTTTGGTCGAACCAACTCAATTATTAGCATAATTTAATACTTGTTGTTAGAGTATTTTAATTTCAATTTTGGAAATGAAACGTGGGATTTATTGGTTTGGAAGAAAAACTATTATTTAACTATATAATAATTGATTACCCTACATATAAATTGTATTTTTTATAAATTGAGTGTAATTAATATAGCTTACCTATAAGATTATCTTTGAGAAATTATCTAAATTATGACATCAAGTGTACTATTAAAAAATTTAAAAATATTTTTTAAAAATAATAATTATTGAATACTTTATGGAGTAAAAAAATATTAATTAATTTCAATATTAAAAAAAGAAGAAGATATTTTGAAAAAATTACAAGAGTTTGGTTCATGCATTGCTAATTAAAAAGAACAATTAAAAGGCAGGACAAGTTGTGCCTACCTCTTTAAATGACAAAAGTAAGTAAGCCCACTAGTGTTGACTTTGACTTGTACCCCACACCCTTCGCCCGCCTTAAACTTGAACCTCTTTAACTCATTAGTCCTTGTCAAATATAACGATATTTACATCAAAGATTGCTTTACACATTGTTTTCCACAAAGATATACATTAATAAAAAAATGTTAAAAAAAAGGTATAAAATCAAGTTCAAGTAACTCAATTATCGATTCAAGCAAATTTTTTTAATCTCGAATTAAAGCGTATCAATTAGTCCAATTAATCAATTCAATTTAATCAAACAATTATACTTTTAAATAATGAATTATGAAAATATAAAATCATTTAATATATAATTATAACATAAAGAGTGATTGATTTTGGGCTTTAATGTGAGAAATAAAAGAAGTCTACACAAAAGCCATTGACTTCACTTGAGCATGTGGGCTAAGGGAGTCACGGGGTGGCCTCTCTTTCTCAGTTGTCATTGGATAAGATCGAATTTATTATGGCTTTCATTTTCACCTATGCTCAAACCAATGACAGCTATTGTACACGGAATTGTAATTTAATTTTATTCGCCTCTGGTTTAAATTAAGCTTATCAATTAGATTTGAGTCGAGTCAATATAAAATTTTAAACTTATTTTTAAGTTTAGGCTTGATTTAAAAAGTGGGACTAAAATTTTACATTTATTTGACCTAGATAAAAAATACTAAATCCAAATCCAATCTTGCTATATTGATTTTTTTTATGTAAAAACGTTAAAAAAATATAATATATCAAATACAATATTAATATTAAAATAAATATTTCTTAACAAATTGAAAATACATTTAAAAAATACCACTAAAATAGTTGCAACTTAGCAAGCAAATGCCTCTAAAATAAAAATTAATAACAAAATAGTAGCAATATAATAGTGAAATGATAGGAAAACAACATCAAAACAATAGCAAAATAATAGTGAAAATTTTTTAGACAAATTCGGGTTGGACCAAACTGGGTTTAGACCAAAAGAATCTTACTCGAAGCTCGGCTCATTTATAAAAACAAGCCTTATTTTTTGTCCAAACCTATTTTTTGACCTATATTTTTGTTCAAATCTTCCACTTTTCGGGAGGATCTTTAGGCCTGGCACCTGACTCGACTCATGATCAGGTCTAATCCAAACCTAGTTTAATATATAGTTGTAAGAAATTCTATATTTATTTAAGGGTGAACTAAAAAAATAATTACTTTTGTTTGCCTTAAATTACATTTTAGTCATTTACGTTATCATTTTGTTACAACCTGATCACTTTATCGTCAAGCTCCGTTACCTCCTTAACGGTGGTCCTACGTGGCAGTCCAAATAGGTTTTAACTGTCAACTTGGATGCCCTACATGTAGACTGTCCATGGGCCGGGTGGCCCGGCCGGCCCGACGGCCCGCCCGAAATATGGGAGGGTTTGGGTAAAAATATAGGCCCGAAATATGGGCTTGGACAAAATTTAGGCCCGTTTAAAATATGGCCGGGCCTCGGGCAAGATTTTTTTGGCCCGGGCCGGGCCCGGCCCGGCCCGAAAAATATTAAATATATATTTTTATTTTTAAAATATAATAGTTTTTTATTTTAAGTTTATTTACTTTCATTTCCTTGACTAGTGTTACAAAATAATAATAATAAAACATCAAGTTTGTTTTACTAATCAAATGTTAGATTTTGTTACAACAATTAATACAATTAATACAATTAATAATTTGATAAATTTAGTAATCAAATGTTAAATTTTATTACAACAATTAATACAATTAATACAATTAATAATTGATAAATTTACTAATCAAATGTTAGATTTTATTACAACAATTATACAATTAACAATTAATAATTTGATAATTTTACTAACAATTAGTTTTAATTTTTAAAAAATAATTTTAATTAAAAAAGGGCCGGGCTGGGCCGGGCTCGGGCCCCATTTTTTTCTCCGGGCCGGGCCTGGGCAAAATCTCAGGCCCATATTTCGGGCCGGGCTGGGCCCGGGCCTAGTAAACGGGTTGAATTTTTTGTGGGCCCGGCCCGAACCCGGCCCGGCCCGGCCCATGGACAGGTCTAAGCCTACATGGTAGTCTAAATTAAATTTATTTAATTAAAAACCTATTTTTATCCTAACAATTGGACATTCAAGTTGACATTTAAAACTTATTTGGACTACCACGTAAGACTATCGTTAGGGAGGTAACGGAGTTTAATAGTAGAGTGACTACTTTGTAACAAAACGATAACGTAAGTGACAAAAACGTAACATTTCAAACACAAGTGACTAAAATATAATATGAGGCAAGCAAAAATAACTATTTTTATAGTTTACCTTTTATTTAATAATATCTTGAGTTTTAAGAAAATTTATTTAGAGAGATTCAACTGCACTAGATTTTAAATTTAATTAGGTTTTAATGTAGTTTTTGGACATAAAAAAATCATAGAAAAAAATTAATAGTAATTGATTATAAATATACAATTTTAGTTTATTTAATTAAATAAATTTTATTTTATTAATGAACTTAATTTTAGTAAAGGTTTCATAATTATGTATGAATTTTTTTATATTTTAAGTTAGAACAATTTCAATAAAAACAATCATAACAAGCATTGAATTCAACAATTAACTTAATTCTGATTAGAATCAATGTAGTAACTAATTAACTATAACTAGCTAATTAGAATAATTTGATGGAAAATTTATATATTTATACGAGACTCAAACCTAAAATTTCAACTTTGTTATTAAGATAAAACCTCAATTCATTAATTTTACAAGCATCTTAAACCAAAAAAAAATTGAATTTTTTTTTCTTTTTAAAGTTACAATTTATGTAATGCAAATATTTAGTTGACATGGTATTTTCCACTATGATTTTAACAATGAGTGATAAGGTAATATACTTAACACTTATTTAGATGATTGTAGTGATAAATTGTATTTTTTAAGGATTGAATCTTTGGCGCATTTTACTCTTAAATTTTTCGGATTGAGAAGTAGAAAGATTTGTCATTATCATTTGAATTGTTTGAAAATTTATATGGATATGTAAATGGCAATTTTGTGTTGGAACAGAGTGCTTAAGGCACAGAATCTCCAAGGCAGTCTCCCAAAGGATTTGGTAAAGTTCCCTTTCCTCCAAGAAATGTAAGTTAAACTCTTTCCACATTCTTTTCCATTCCTTCTCACAAAACATAAATAACTTACCTGTCAATGTTGTTGCAGTGACCTCTCCCGCAACTTCCTCAATGGCACAATACCCCCTGAGTGGGGTTCCATGCAACTTGTTAACATGTATGTGACATTCATGGTTGTTTTATAGTTAGCCTTGTTGCTAAATGATTTTGCATGATGATACGCCAAATGTATATGAAATTCATAGTTGTTTTTGTTGTTGTTTTCCTATGGTGAAATTAATATGAAGTTTATTGCAGTTCTCTTTTAGGAAATCGCTTAACGGGTCCAATCCCAAAAGAGCTAGGAATATAAGTACTCTTTCCAGCATGTGAGTTGTTGATATCCAGTTCCTTATATTTCTTGCTTTGAATATGGCAAAAACCAATAACAGCTGACTCAATTTTAATTATGAAAAACCATGCAGATCCGTTGAGTTCAATCAGCTTTCAGGAGCTTTACCTCCACAACTAGGGAATCTACCCGCCATTGAAAGAATGTATGACTCTTATTCTTTAAATGTTCATAAGAATTTGATTTATTAATGGTTTCATTATGTTTGATTTAATGTCTAAATCATCTTTCTGGCCTTGTTTCATATTTGATTGTTGGTGTTTAGGCTTATTAGCTCTAACAATTTTACTGGGGAAATACCTGAGACATTTGCTAAGCTGACCACATTGAAAGACTTGTAAGATTTTATTCTTCTGATTTATCAGGCTCTACATATAATTCTATTTTAGAATTCGAGTTTTAATCATTTCGAAGTTTCTTGACAGTCGGATTAGCGATAACCAGTTCACTGGAAAGATTCCTAGCTTCATCCAGAATTGGACAAACCTTGAAAAATTGTAAGCTGAGACCTTTAGAACAGTAGTTTATTCATTGGGAATTTTCTTTATTAATTAATTACCTAAATGGAATGTTGGTAATGACAGAGCAATGCAGGCAAGTGGTCTGATGGGACCAATCCCATTAGGCATTGGAGATCTGGAAAAATTAACTGACCTGTAAGTTGGATATCAATTTTAATATTTTTCAAACCTACAAATTGGGTCATTGAAGTTGGATTATGATGTATATTATTAATGAAAAAAGTTTATATACAGGAGAATCAGTGACTTGAATGGAACTGATGCAACTTTTCCACCACTTAGTAGCATGAAAAAATTGAAGACACTGTGAGTAAAATCCTTCAATGAAGAAGATTCCCTTAAATGAGCATATCAATAACTCATATAACAGATACTTTGGTTGAATTGCAGAATATTGAGGAGTTGCAATCTCATTGGAAAGCTACCTGATTATCTTGGGAATATGACAAAGTTGAAGACTTTGTGAGTCATAAACCTGATTCAACCTTGATCATCTCAGAGCTACTGGAACAAAATTTGGTTAAAATATCTTTAATTTTGTAACATTTTGGTTTTCCTTTTGCAGAGATCTCAGCTTTAACAAACTCAGTGGAGAAATCCCAGACAGTTTTTCTAACATTAGAGATGTGGATTACGTGTAAGTAATTGATCTTTGACTGTATAATTTTCTGACAGAAAGTGCAAGCTGCCTTTTCCTCAGATATCAAGCTGTTCTTGCTGATCTAATAAAAACAATTACTTAGTTAGCTATAAATAGCTAACATAAACATCATTCAATATTGATATTTAATGCAGAATATGATTTCATTAACTTATAATCTTCATCAGGTACTTGACAAGAAACTTGCTTACTGGTTTAATCCCTAGTTGGATACTGGAAAAAGGAGAAAATATGTAAGATCCTCTTCCAAAATATTGGTTCATGGAACTTATAATTGAAATTCATCTTCAGAATATCCTTGTGAATAAGCTTATTAGATTGTTTTATGAATTGATAACATGCAAAAGCCTAATATTGGTGCAGTGATCTTTCATATAACAATTTCAAAGCTGGAAGCCAAGGGACAACTATTTGTCAACAGCGGAGTGTGTAAGAATCTCATCTTCAAAGTTTTATTTTATTATTTTATTTGGTTGGATGTGAGAGTTTGTGGATGTTTCATTCATTTATTAGCCATGACTTAATATCTGTAATCTTTTTTTCCTGCAGGAATTTGTTTGCAAGCAGTTCAAGTAGCAATACCTCGTAAATATTCTTAAAAGTTTTGTTTTTTCTCAGACAAGTTCTATTTTGCTGTCAAGATGCTGACATATTTCTGGACTTTCTATTGCCTAAACAGGGGAACTGTTTCTTGTTTGAGAAGCTCTGGTTGCCCAAAATGTAAGTAGATATTTATATAGATCTCAACAATGTTAAATTGTTTTCAGATATGTTTATGAATATGTTTTCATTGATAATGCTCTTAGCCTATCTTACCTGGACTCACCTAGTACCAGATATGGGCATATGTTCTACTCAAGTTTTCTCATATCCCCTATACCCATGACTAAATATGCTTCGTCTTAGACGTTGCTATATCATACCCTTAAACTTACTATAAAATTTTCAGTAGATTTTCATCTGTTGTTTCTTATGTTTCAGCTTGGTACTCTCTCCATATAAACTGTGGGGGAAGAGAAGTAGATGTTGCTGGAAATGCCACATATGAAGATGATACAGATGGAGCTGGGGCTTCAAGATTTTACCAAAGCAGAACTAATTGGGCATTTAGCACCACCGGTCACTTCTTGGATGACGACCGTCCAACGGACTCTTATATTTGGACAAATTCATCGAAACTCTCTATGAATGACTCCAGACTTTACATGAACGCACGCCTTTCTCCCATTTCTTTGACTTACTATGGATTCTGTATGATCTCTGGGAACTACACAGTGAACCTCCATTTTGCAGAGATTATGTTCTCTAATGATAATACATATAACAGCTTGGGAAGACGCATATTTGACATTTATCTTCAGGTAGTGATTTTGTATTTCTCTTACTGACAAAGTTCTTTTTTAAGACTTAGACAAACTTAAAACAATAGTAAGAGCTTTGGACTTAATGTGAAAATTTTAGTTTAACTGGACTTAGCCATTTGCAGGGCAAGCTGGTGCAGAAGGATTTTAACATCGAGGACGAAGCAGGTGGAGTTGGCATGGCAGTCATAAAAAAGTTCCCCGTGACGGTGACTAATACTACCTTGGAGATCCGCCTTCATTGGGCTGGAAAAGGGACTACTGGTATTCCTGTTAGAGGAGTTTATGGTCCTCTTATATCAGCCATATCCGTGAATCCTAGTAAGTTGTAAACTGTTTTAACATTTTTGTCTACAGATGTTCAATTGTCACACCACTTCTAGGAAGTCTTGTTCAAATTCTGAAAACTTGTGTTTCCTCAAGATTCTAGGGTCAGAATGTTGAAACTTCAATTTCTTTTCTCTTGATCAACCCGATTTTAACCATTGTTTTTCTACAAAAGATGAACATTTTCAAATTTATTTCACTCCTTTTATCTTTCTCCTTTTTTGAGTTTGATGATTAAAAGTTCTTTTTTTTTTTTCATCCCATCCGTGTAACTATTGTATAATTTTGTTCAAGCAGATTTTATACCTCCAGCAGAAGAGGGGAGTAGTAGCAGTGGTATATCTATGGGTGCAGTGGTTGGAATTGTCGCTGGATCAGTGTTTGCCGTTTTCCTGATTGTATTATTATTCTGGTGGAAAGGCTGTCTAAGACAAAAAAGCCAATTGGAAAGAGGTATTTGCAGTGAAATAAATTTTTTTTCTTATACCATCAACTTTTCTTGAACATGATGAAATGAATATCATAGTGCAAATATTATTAGGATGTTACCTCCCCCCCACATTTTCCTTCATTTTAGCTTGCAAACAAGAGGTTTTTGCAGCTCTCGTATGAGAAGTCCTAATCTTGCTTTGCTTTCTTCCACAGACTTAAAAGGTTTAGACTTGCAGACTAGTTCCTTTAGCTTGAGGCAAATCAAAGCTGCCACAAACAACTTTGATGTTGCTAATAAAATTGGAGAAGGAGGCTTTGGTCCTGTGTACAAGGTATCATCTGTCACAAATTCTTTCTTCTTATTAATTCCACTTAGAACATTCGTGTTGTAGCTCGTCCTCCAGAGACGCTATTGTAAAACTAAAGCCTTTAAAATCTCTTATATGCAGGGCACTCTGGCAGATGGCACAGTCATTGCGGTTAAGCAGCTATCTGCTAAATCAAAGCAAGGAAATCGAGAGTTTGTGAATGAAATTGGAATGATTTCTGCTCTACAACACCCTCATTTGGTAAAGCTATTTGGCTGTTGTATAGAAGGAAACCAACTGTTACTAATATACGAGTACATGGAAAACAACAGCCTTGCTCGTGCATTATTCGGTAGGTTTTACCATTTTAGTCACATGATTTAATTGATTGTCTGATTCTGAATCTATTCATGCTTTAACCATGTACAAGTAAAAAAAAAAATGTCTGAATTATTCCATATTTGGTTACTAAAAGGTCCTCTAGAGTGTCAATTGAAATTAGACTGGCCAACAAGACGGAAAATCTGCATTGGAATAGCTAGAGGTTTGGCCTATCTCCATGAAGAATCAAGGTTGAAGATTGTGCATAGAGACATCAAGGCTACAAATGTGTTGCTTGATAAGCATTTAAATCCTAAAATATCAGATTTTGGATTAGCCAAGCTTGATGAAGAGGATAACACTCACATTAGCACCCGAGTCGCAGGAACTTAGTAAGCATCACTGTCATATAATTGCTTATGAACTTGTTCCCTTAGATGTTATATGTACTGAAGTAATGCTTTTAACATTGCAGTGGTTATATGGCTCCTGAATACGCAATGCGTGGTTACTTAACCGATAAAGCTGATGTTTATAGTTTCGGAATAGTGATACTTGAAATCGTTAGTGGGCGGAGCAACACGAATTGCCGTCCGAAGGAAGAAAGTTTCTATCTTCTTGATTGGGTAATGTTAAGATTTTATTGTTCACTTATGAGCTTAAATTTCGGATATTTGTTTGCTTCAACTCAATATTTTTCCTTTCATTTTTACAGGTTCACGTTTTGAAGGAGGAAGGGAATTTATTGGGTTTGGTTGATCCAAGATTGGGATCTAATTACGACAAAGAGGAAGTAATGACAATGATCAATGTGGCTTTTTTATGCACCGATGTCAATGCAGCTGCTAGACCTGCAATGTCCTCCGTGGTTAGCATGCTTGAAGGCAAGGCCTCAGTTCAGGAATTCGAAACGGATTCAAGCCGTTTCGGGGACAGGTCGAGCTCAAGGGCGATGATGAAGAAGTTTTACCAGCATCTTGAAGAAAACAGTGCCCCTGAGAGCCAGACACACAGTATGTCAACAGTTGGACCATGGACTTCCTCTTCATCTGCAGCTGATCTTTATCCAATCACCATAACTTCACAGTATTTGCAGAACCGAGACTCAGCAAATTAACCAAACTTGTCTTCAATCTTATTGATGCAAATGGAACGAAGCTTTGGTTTCTGTTAATGTAAGTCAGCAAACTTTGGGAAAATAGAAAAAGTTCAGGACATTTTTCCCAAGACAAATATATATATATATATCATATACGACTAGATAGAGCAACTGGTTTTATGCAATTGTATGTTTTATTTTTGTACCTAGAAAATGTTGTATATTTTTCACATTGATGATCTTGGTTTGCTTTCAAAAATTAAAGTTGTAATCTAAGAATAAATGTTCCCTTTTCCATGTTTGGAGTGGCTTTTTAGAAATAACGGTCTTTCTTTTTTTTTTTTCATTGGGTAGAATTTTTTTTTCTGAAATATATACACCCTATACTATAAATAAATTATTCAAACTGTATTGGTGTAGCGGAATTAATTAAATATTAACTTAATTGAAAATTAAAAATAAATTGAATTTATAATAAAAAAATGGTTAAGAGATAAAAATTCAATATTAAATTAAAAAGATAAAAATCTTGTACCAATCTGCATACGCCAGTACATAATTTAGGACTGGAATGGTACGTACCATTTTATTTAATCAATATCATTATGATCCTCACTATGTAGAACACCTATGATCACAGCAGTGCAAAATTAAAATTTAACTACACTTCTCAGAACTGCAAAAAAAAGAAAAAAAAGAATTTTAATAATAAATTTTTATATAGACTATAGTCCCTTTTTTCTTGAATTACTATATTATATGAGATACATTGAACTTACCTTGTTGATTTGTGGTTGCCATATTTAGACAAACTTGTGATGAGGGCCCGCACAAGCGGTGAAGCATGTAGTTTAATTCGATGCAAAGCAAAGAACTTTACTCGGGCTTGATATGCCGTGAATCCTCTTGAAAGAGAGGGGTACCTTCGGGAACGCGGACACAAGTGGTGCATGGCTATCGTCAGCTCGTGCCTTAAGGTGTTGGGTTAAGTCCCGCAATAAGCGCAACCCTCGTGTTTAGTTGCCAGTAACTTATCGTATTAAAATTTGTAATTGAGGTACGCTATGGTTTAATACTTATGAACTACTAAGTATTCGAAATGCTTACCTCGTAGTCTTCCCTTCCCTATAGATTGCTAACTTCCAGAGCATGTCAAGCAGATCACCAAGAAGCTCACACTATCTCATTGTTAATTTGGTAAACTTTTAAACGTTCTAAAGTCCGATTATGTGGCATGCACATAGGTGTTATCTATGATGAGTTTACTTGAAAATGATAGTTGGTTTGAAACTTGGTTAATGGTTGTTTTTGGAAAAAAATTGATGTTCATATTATTTTATGTGTGTATGCTTGGTATTATGTTAAGCTTTAGATGAAGCATTTAAGCAACAAATGTGGAAGAAAAATGGTATGGTTGAATGTTGGAATTGAATGGTTATATATGTTTAAATGGTTGTGAATTCACAAGTTAAAATGTTATGTTTAAATACCTAATTGATGTATAATAGTTTTGGTTGATTTTGGAAATGTTAAAATTGATATTTTTATATGTGTTTCGGTACGCTTAATTTGTGCAGGTTTGAGTGTGCTCTTAAGCACCATTTGGGTAATAGAGTTGGTTTTAAGCCTGAAATAATATTATGAGATTTTATTAAAAACAAAGATTTTAAGTATGTTTAGTTTTTGGGTGATGCTAAAATAAGATTAGCCTGAAAGTTACTTCTCTCATCTTTTATTTTTTTCTAAAGAAGATTATACAATAAAAGATAATAATAGGAGGTTGCAAGAATAAATTAGGTTAGGGAGCTTTGGCACTGTGTTTTAAAGGCAAACTTTGAAGTGGTAAACAAATCGAATTAATTAAGTTGCAACAATAGAAAGGATTCATCATGTTAATGTGGTGCAACTTATTGAATTTTGCGTGAAGAGAAATAAACCAGCTCTAGTTTATAACTTCATGAAAAATGAGTCTTTAGACGGATTTATATTTTCAACAGGAAATAGCAACTTGAGTTGGCAAAAGATATTTGAGATAGCAATTGAAGTGGGTCGAGATGTTGAATATTTACATAATGGTTGTGCCATGAAGATTTTACATTTTTTATATCAAACCACATAATATTCTTTTAGACGACAACTTTAATACAAAAGTTTCGGATTTTGGCCTTGCAAAATTGTACTCAGTTGATGATAGCATTATTTCTCTCACAGCAGCACGAGGTACATTTGGATATATAGCTCTTGAATTATTTTATAAAAACATTGGAAGTATCTCATATAAAGCTGATGTTTATAGTTTTAGGATGATGTTAATGGAAATTGTGGGAAAGAGGAAAAATTTGAATATTTCTGTTCAACATTCAAGTCAGTTTATTTTCCTACATGGATTTATGATAGACTTTGAACTAGGGGAAAACATAGAGCTTGAAGACATGTCAGATAGTGAAAAGAACGTCATGAGAAAAATGATAATTGTTGCCTTTTGGTGCATACAAATGAAGCTCATACATCGTCCTTCAATGACCAACGTAATGACCAAAGTATTAAAGATGCTTGAAAGTGAAGATGAGCTCCTTGAGATACCTCCGAAGTCTTTGGTATTTTCTGTGGACATGTAATGTAATGATAGTAAATAAGAATTAAACAGACATGAGACTGTGCGTAATGCAAGTTGTGTAACATTTCAAAGGAGGATTTGCTTTCATTTGCCATAAATAGACAAGACTCTCCTGAAACTACTGTGAAATGTAGGCCAAATTTATTTATGTTATTGCTATTTTATACATTAGTAGGAGCTCTTCTTCAATCTCATCTAAACTCAAATTTTCATTTATAAAATAATGACATGGAAAAAATTATTATTTTTGTTTAATTTAATCTTTGTTAAATTTCTTGCATGGTTGTTTTACAGTTGTCACAGTGACAGATTGTTCACGCCCTCTGTATCATCAGTTAGCATATTATTGATCAGAGTTTTGTTGTCATATTCGATAGCCACCTTCTTGAAAACCTTCTCCCAAGCAATGGACAGCACCTCAACTGATGCCCATAGTACTGTGTTTATTTTAATTTAATGAAATATGTATTGTAATTATAAGGTGACGAAATTTAGTATAAAGTTCAAATAATTTTATCAAGAAAAAGAAACTAAAATACAATTACAATGTTCATAAGGGAGGACTTAGGTTAGGTGTAAATCAACATCAACCAAGTCAACCTTCTAATAACTTAACAATAATTTCGGTGCTGTATAAATCCTTACTATTAACGCAAAAAAAAAAAAAAAAAAAAAAGAGTTGGTCTATAAAAGTCAAAATCTTGAATTTCGTCTCAGTTTAAATTTTTTGAAATATCTTAATTTTTTCATACAGACACTATCTAATAATTTCATCATTAATATTAATACCGTACAAATTTAAAATAAAAAAAATTGACATTTTACACGAAAAAAGTGAATTGTGTATAATATTATGAGATGTTATTAAAGTAAGGATTTTAAGTATGTTTAATTTTTAAAATAAAATTAAATTGAAAGCTACTTTTTTCATCTTTTATTTTCGTCAAAAGAAGATATATGTGACAAAAGAATGATATTCAAATTTTAGGATTTCTATAAATACCATTTAAAAATAATAATTGTATTAATAGTTGAAATTCTAATTCCTTGCTTGTTTTGGTTGTTCATACTTTTGTTTGATATGTAGGAAGAAAATGTGAAACAAAGAATGAATGGGATTGAAGTGTTGTAGTGAAGTTAACCTCCCAATTGTAAAGATTTGATTGGATGAACTACAAAATTAACAACTTGTTATCTGTGCATTTAAGTTGTAATGTTTGATTGGTCCTACCTCTACGAATATATGAATAAAACCATCCACACACTTCTTGATATGACAGTTCTATCAGCCTGTTTGACTGATTTTGCAGCCATGGAATGATAATAAAGATTTACGAAGCTAGCTGCCCGCTTCTTCTGTGTTACCCGCCTGAATTGAACTAAGCTTAGGTTTTAGGGTCCTTAAATTTTTATTATATAAGACTTTTATTACAAAAGGAAAAGATTACAAGAGAGAAAACTTAAAAAGGAAACTATTCAGTAATTACAAGATCGCAAGAGAGAACTTTTAAAGAAACTATTTTGGTAATTACAAGATGATATACAATTGAGCTTTCCTCCCTATTTATAGAGGAGATTAAAAATTCTATACAATTATATTTTGAATCCCGTACAGTGTTTCTGATAAGGACTCGGCTTCTTTGTGAATGTGGTTGCTTCCACATCTCCATCTTTTTGCATGGCTATAGTTGCTTCCATGTGTCATGCTTGCTTTTATGACGGCTGATGTCACTGCTTGTGTCACAGCTGCTTTTGTCACCCCTTACATCATCATTGTTTTAATGATGATTAGGACTTGATTAAGACTTTTGTCTTTTTATCCTTCCAAATGATGAATAGTAGATATATCTTGATGACAATTTTCCCACTTTCATATTTAAATATCTTCATTAACATCTAACCTTTGTGCCCATTCTCTTTTTTAAATTAAAATCTCTTCAACAATCCAATATGTTGTTTCCTCCCCTACTTGTTTTTGCTTCCATATTCAGTGCTTGCTGTCTTGCAACTTCAACTTTAGGAGCTACTCTTGCAAAAGACGAAGGTATTCAATTATAATTTCGACCCTTTTCCCATTTGTAAATTGCTAATACTTTATATAATATTTGTATAGTGGAAGCTTTGAAAAGCATAGGTGGAACATTGGGGAAGACCTGGAAATTTAGCGTGGATCCGTGCGGTAGCGGAGACGAGAGTTGGGCAAAATTTGCAGAAAAAGATGCTTATTATGTTAATAATGTCACTTGTGATTGCAGTTCCAGCCCCTGTCATATCGTCCGCATGTAAGGATCTCTCTCAAAATTAAAATTTTCTGTTTCATTGGACACTCGAGATAATCCTAACCTGCTTTGTGTAAAAATAATTGTTGAGCAACCTGATATTGAAGATGACGTGGAAATAGTTGAGGACTAAACATAAAATACCATTCTAAATTGTTGAAATAAACAGAGTGCTGAAGGGCCAAAATCTATCAGGCACTCTCCCACCACAGTTGACCAGACTTCCTTACCTCCAAGAAATGCAAGTACCTTCCTTAATTTCCATTTTCATATAATTTATATTTCTTTTTACATCACAAATTAATCAACGTTAGCACATAATGTGCACATATTTGTTTAGATTATTTCGATTTTAAATGATCCTTCATCTATTGTGCTTTATACGGATTGATTCTAAGTTGTAATTGATGAGAAATATATTTGTATTTGTAATGCTATAATTTCACTAATTAATTTGTTGCTTTTAACACTTTTTACAGTGATCTCAGTCGTAACTATCTTAGTGACTCCATTCCTCCTCAATGGGGTTCAATGCAGCAACTTGTCAAAATGTATGATTTTTTTCTCTTTCATTAAAATAGTAAAATAAATTATCTTTTAAATAATATTTGTCCAATTTACAGAATTTTGACAAATAAACACAATATTGCAGTTCCCTTCTTGGAAATCGTTTAATAGGTTCAATCCCAGAGGAGCTGGCAAACATGAGCAATCTTACCAGCTTGTGAGATGCTTTGTATATTGCAAGTTTTAGCCTAATATTCCTAATTTCATTATATATGATCAAATTTTCACTAGATTCTTTTATTAATATTATTACAGCATCGAGCTGATAAAGTAAAAAGTATTGTTTTCTTTAGACACCGATAATGCATTCTCTAAAAGAGCAAAGGACTTCTGTATTCACAAGGGTCATGAGTTGGAACCACCCCAGATCAGGGGGAGAAAACCTTCAGCCGCATCTGAAGAGCACAATACTTTTTGCTTTATCAATATAATGCTCTAACAAATGTCTAATGGAGTAATCTCATTTATTCTTTTGGAAAATTGTGTAGAGTCCTTGAGCACAATAACTTCTCTGGAAAGTTGCCTGCTGCACTAGGGAATCTACCCAAAATCGAGAGACTGTGAGAGACTCATCCTTTCTAAATTTACCAGAATTTCTTTTCATTATATTCTTTTACTTTGTTATATAAAGTGATAGAATTATCATGAAACCTTTCATTTATTTCTATCTTTTCAGATCCCTGCATGATTTGGAGGAGATTATTGTTTTTTCTTAGGTTTGTTTAATATATATTTCCCCTTGCTATTGTTAATTGTTGTTGTTTTAAATTTGCAGGTTTCTTAATTCCAACAATTTTATTGGTGAATTGCCTGAAACATTTGCTAGGCTGACTACATTGAAGGAGTTGTAAGCTTCATATTCATCTATATTCACTATGTTCATCTATGGCTACATGTCATTCAGCATTGGTTACTATGTTCACTACGGATTGCCTTAAACCAATGGATTCATGGTCTTATTTCATGCTCATCCCGAAATTGTTTACAAGCTAATTATGCTTATTATCTTTTCTCGACAGCCGGATCGGTGACAACAACTTCACCGGAAAGATTCCGGGTTTCATTTTCCAGAATTGGACAAATCTTACGGATATGTGAGAACTTTAATTAACTAAATTTTTTTCATTAGAAATATTGTTCTTTTATCAATGATTTAAATGAATCCAACTTCGATAATGACAGATATATGATCGCAAGTGGTTTGAGTGGGCCAATTCCAGACATTGTTTCTTCAGGAAACTTGAAAAATATGTAAGCAAAGAATCTTAAATTTCATAGATTTCAATTTTACTTATGCATACACATAAAACTTGGGATATTGTTTGTTGATTTGTTGCATATTTTGTTTACAGAATAATTAGTGACTTGAATGGAGCTGAATCACAAATTTCACAACTTAGTAGTTTGTCTAACTTGGAAATTCTGTAAGTAAAACTTTGCAATAAGGCCGAGATTGATTAAAGTTAAGAGCTTTATATTTGTTAACTTAAATAATGGAGTGTTATTGTGATTGTATTACAGGATATTGAGGAGCTGCAATCTCATTGGAGAGCTACCTACTTCTCTTAACCATATGTCAAGCTTAAAGACCTTGTGAGTAATAGACTAATAGGCTTGGTTTCCTAATTGAAGAAAATTATTCTTTCAATTTATTTCAGCCTATATCTTATATCATCCCATATTAGCATAATTATGTCTCTAGAATCTTTATCATGCCTGCATACTTGCTGGTGCTTTGGAAATGCCCATCCAAGTATTCGTGTACTTGTAAGTTCTACCTATACTTGCACGGGGTTGAACAAATCATGCGACTCTGACACTTAGCCTACAGATCACACAATATGATTGTACAACAAGTTAATTGAGAATATTTTCTGATACAAAATGCGGTTTTCATACCTTTTTACAAATTTCTTGTAGAGATTTCAGCTTCAATGGACTCAGTGGAGAAATTAATATTTCTCTTCCACGTGCGAAACACCTGTAAGACATATATATAATTATCTAATTGCAAAAAAAAGGGTTTCATTTTAACTGATAAATCTTTCTATAGCACAGTATCTAATTACAAGAACTTCATGATATTCTTTTCTCAGGATTTTAGCTGGAAATATGTTTACTGGAGCAGTCCCACAATGGATTCTTGATACAAAACAAATAATGTGAAATTCTCTTCCACAAGCTTAGTGACAGCAAATTATATGCTCAAGAAGCTTGATCATCACAGTAATATTCTGAACTATTCTGTTTGCAGAGATCTTTCATATAACAACTTCACAAGTACAGGTGGTGTTGATGACTGTCAGAAAAGTAGCCTGTAAGAAAAACCTAAGCTATATTTTTTGAGTTTTTTATTTTATTTTATTTACGAGTGGATCTTCGATATACTAGCTATGGTTTATGTAATATGTCCTTATCATCTATAGCAACTTGTTCGCAAGCACTTCAAGGATCAATAACTCGTAAGTGTTAACAAACAATCATTTTTCTTTGTTGACTGCAGTTTTTCTCTTATGAATACAATGCCTAACATTTTTTCTGCCACTTCTATTTTTTTAATAGAGGAGCTGTTTCATGTTTGGGAAACCTTAATTGTCCACCAGAACGTAAGTAGAAATTTCATCTAGTGCTTAACTATGTGGAGTCGTAATGGCCATTTCACTTTAGTTGTAATTTCCTGCTATGCTTATTGCTGTTTCATTATACCTCAGCTTCGCACTATCTTTATATAAACTGTGGAGGGAAAGTAGAAACTATTGATAATATCACCTATGAATCTGATGTTTATGACGACGAGCTTTCAACATTTCATCGAAGTACTTATTGGGCATTTAGCGGCACTGGTTTTTTTTTGGATGATTCAATTACAAAGGGTAGCTTAGTTCGGGAAAATAAACAAGTTGCTTCAAGTGTTGGTCCGCTTTACATCAATGCTCGCCTTTCATATAGCTCATTGACTTACTATGCATTCTGTCTGCACAATGCAACATACAACGTGAGCCTCCATTTTGCGGAGATAGACTTCACTGATGGTAAAAATTATAGCAGCTTAGGAAGGCGGATTTTTGATGTTTACATTCAGGTATTTCAGCATATTTCTTCTTAACTAGTTCTGATAACAGTATTTGAGCCAGTGAAGGCGCTTTGGCCTAATAAGGGTTCAAAATCCAATCCCCGGTTAAGCTAAGATTATGGCCATAATTAAGCCGATACTTCATTATTATATTTCTGGCCTTTACAACATTTGACTGCATATATGGAAATTAGGTTAAATGGAATGGATAATTTGCAGGGAAAGCGGGAGCTGAAGGATTTCAATATTAAGGATGAAGCAGGCGGGGTTGGCAAACCAATTCTAAAGAATTTCACTGCAAATGTTTCAGATGGTACTTTGGAGATCCGTTTACAGTGGGCTGGAAAAGGGACAACATCTATTCCCGAGAGGGGAGTTTTTCGGTCCTCTTATTTCTGCAATATCTATCTTTGATCCTGGTAGGTTGATAGCTAGAGTCTAATTCTCTCATATTAGTGGAAACGACTTCTTCTTGTGCAACACCCTATTTAATGGATTTAGCACGTATAGTCATTATAGCTATGAATTTCAAGGATCATACCTGTTGTATTCCTTAAGATTCTAGGAATATTTACTTAAGGGTGACTGTATTGTTGGAACTTTGACAGTAGCAGAAGAAGAGAATAGAGAGAACAGAACAATGAAGCAAGATACAAGAAAAATTTTACTTGCTCACAAATGTGCAGCAAGGGAGCTTATGGCTGATAGCTCATTCAGCTCATTCATTCAACTAGAAAAACAATACATTTATAGTCAAAATACATCACCAAATACTACCTACTACCACTAAGTAGCCTAGTAACTTGATAAACATTGCTTGTACACATAAACAAGCCACCTAAACTAGTCATTCAACACCTAATGCATCAAGTTGTCATCAACTTGTTCATTTTCAACTAGTTTGTGTTAGGAATAGTGCTCAGTCACCTAAAGTTAGTTAGTTTGCTAACTGTTAGCTTATCAGTTAGTTAGTTGTAGCTTATCAGTTAGTTAGTTGTAAGTTGTGCAGTTAGTTCACCAAGCACTGCTTTAAATACTATGTGATTTTCTTCATTAATGATATGAGAAAGATATATTCAGTTTAGTATTGTTCTATTGCTGGTATCTTGACATGGTATCAGAGCTAGAAGTTTTCTTGGGGTAATTCACGGAATTTTTTTTTAGTTCTCATGGCAGATGATGCAGTTCATACTGGTGATACGCCTCCTCATTCTTCCAACGTTGAAGGAGCTACTCATTCACAAGGGTCTAGTAATGTTTCTTCACAGCCCATTCATTACTTTTCCAAACATGATACTACTAAACTAGGGGAACATAATTTTTTGTTGTGGAAACATCAGGTGTTGTTAATTCTTGAAGGATATGAACTTGAAGGGTTGGTTCTTGGTACTACTCTCGGTTCCACCTACTCATGTCCATGGACCTGATGGTCGATATGTTGATAATCCGTCTTTTGCGTTACATAAAAAGTAAGATAAATTCTTGGCTTCTTGGTTACTCTCCACTGTAACCGATGATGTTTTAGTGCATCTTACAACGTCCAAGACAAGCTTTGATATATGGACAACCATCGAGAAGAGGTTTGGGGCAAAGTCCGATGTTAAACTCTCCAGTATGCGTCACTCGTTATACTCTCTCAAGAAAGGAGGTTTGACGGTTAAAGAATATCTTGCTAAGGTCAAAAATCTTAGTGATCGTCTCACTGATGCTGGCAGTTTGATTTCTGAACGTGAACAGGTGAGTGTGATACTAGCAGGTCTTCCACTAGAATTTGAGTCTGTTCGTGTACTTGCCTCGGCTACAATGGTTTCTCTTGAACTGCTCACAGAGATGCTTCTTGATTGTGAGGAGCGCCAATTGACTTCTCTGACTAAGGATACGTTGCAAGCTAATATGGCAACTAAGTAGAAGGAAGATAGTGATGGTGGTTCTAAACATTCTCATAATTCTGGTTGTGGTCATCAAGAATGTAGAATTAGTCAAAGGGGCCATGGTCGAGGTTGGTCACGTGGGAAAGCTCGTGGTGGCGGTCGAACATGGTCACGTTCTCGACCTCAGTGTCAATTGTGTGGAAAAGTTGGTCACTTAGTTCAGACCTGTTACCATTGTTTTGATGAGACGTTTTCGGGTGTTGCTCCTAGTCAGACCATGACAGTCAACTATCATCAATTTCAAGATCAGGGAGGTTGTTCACATGATAATTCTTGCGCACATCTGTCAACTTCTTGTAATGAGTCATGTCAGGCTCATGCATCTTCTTCATCTGGTTCTTGTTCACGAACATCTTCTGTTCTAGATCGGGCTTGGTATCTTGACTTTGGAGCTACCAATCACATTACTCCTGACGTGGCGAATCTATCAAAAGTTTCTCCTTATACAGGTACGAGGCATGTTTCTGTAGGGAATGGTTCTTCTGTTAAGATTGCTAATGTTGGGATGTCAAGTATGCAGGCTGGTTCCAGGTTGTTACATCTAAAGAACGTTCTTCATGTTCCTAACGTCTGCAAGAATTTACTCTCTGTTGGACAGTTTACTAGAGATAATGCTGTTTATTTTGAGTTTCACCCATTACTTTGTTTTGTGAAGGACATTCGAACCAGGGAAATACTCCTAGTGGGCCGCATGCATAATGGCCTGTACAAATTTGATACCTCTGATTTTCATTCCAGTAGTCTCGGTGCTTCGGGTCGACATAATATGCTGATGTTGTATGCTGCTCAACACCTATCTTCATCTTCAATATGGCATCGACGACTAGGTCATCCATGCAATAATGTTCTTACTGAAGTTTTACGTAGTTGTAATATTCCTTTTAAATGTAATAAACTGTCATCTGTTTGCTCGGCTTGTCAGTTAGGCAAGACACGAAAACTACCTTTTAGTTCCTCAACAACGTTGTACTCTTCTCCTTTTCGAATTAGTGGAATCAGATGTTTAGGATCCTGCTTCTGTAAGATCGAATGGCTTTGCATATTATGTATCTTTTGTTGACATGCGAAGCAGGTATACCTGGGTATATTTTGTTCGATCAAAGTCAGAGGTCTTCAAGTGTTTTCTTCTTTTTCAGTCCATGGTTCAAGCTCAGTTTGGTTGCTCTATTAAACAACTTCAAACTGATTGGGGAGGTGAATATCGGCCATTGTCCAAAGAACTGTCTCGATTGGGTGTTCAACATCGGGTTACCTGTCCTTATACTTCTGAGCAAAACGGAGTTGTGGAAAGGAAGCATCGACACATAGTTGACATGGGCTTAACTCTTCTTGCTCAGGCTGGTTTACCACTCACCTTCTGGACTCATGCTTTTGCCCATGCAGTACATTTAATCAACAGGCTTCCTACTCCTTGTCTTCAGAAGCAAAGCCCTTATGAGCTTCTTCACAAGGTACAACCTTCATATCGTCATCTCAAAGTGTTTGGGTGTGAGTGTTTTCCCAACCTACGACCCTATCACAATTACAAGTTTCAGTTTCGATTTCGGTAATGTGTGTTTCTTGGAGCCGCACCAAATCATAGAGGGTATAAGTGCATGGATAAAGATGGTCGTGTTTTTATTTCTCGAAGTGTTGTGTTCAATGAAGAGGTTTTTCCATTTCAGACTGGTTGTTTCTTTCATTCCCAGTCGAAGCAGATGAGGACTGGTCATCGGAAGTCTATTCTTCCCATGGTAATGGGTGTGCAATCTTCTTCTCTGGTTTCAGCTGTTAATCAGAGTCCTGTATCTAATGTGGCAAGGTCTTCTCAGTCTCCTGGTGTACAGACGTCTGAAACTCGTTCTGAGGCGTTGAGGAGTGAACCGGATTGTTCTCCCGCAGCAGCATCTCCTTCTCAAGCTTTTTCGGACTCGCTACCAGATGCACCTCGTCTAGATCCTGCTGTTGAGCCTATAAATGTCCATCCAATGACAACTCGGTCTAAGAATGGCATTTTTAAGCCTAAGGTTTTTTCCACCATCCTGACAGAGAAAGAACCCTCAACTATACTTGAAGCGTTTCAAAGTCCTGCATAGACGACTGCTGCTCGCACTGAGTACGAGGCCCTACTAGCAAATCACACTTGGGATCTTGTTCCCTTACCAGATGGGCATCGAGCTGTGGGATACAAATGGATCTTTAAGATAAAAAGACATGCCGATGGCTCTGTTGCTCGATACAAAGGTCACTTAGTTGTAAAAGGATATCTTCAAGAGGCCGGGGTTGATTTTCATGAGACCTTCAGCCCGGTCGTCAAGCCAACTACCATTCGTGTCGTTCTGACCTTAGCTGTTTTCATGGGTTGGACCCTCCGCCAAGTTGACATCAACAATGCATTTCTTAATGGAGAATTACAAGAGGAGATATACATGGTGCAACCACCAGGGTTCAAACAGCATGATGATAGTGGTCAGCAACTAGTTTGTCGACTAAGGAAAGCTCTCTATGGGCTTAAACAGGCACCACGAGCTTGGTTTCACAAACTCCGAAGTTATCTTGAGAGTACTCAGTTTGTTTGCTCAAAGGCTGACAATTCCTTGTTCATTCGAAGGTCAGGATCTCATCTGCTCTACATTCTTATTTATGTTGATGATATAATTGTGACAGGGTCTGATTCTCAAGCTATTGACAAGTTTGTTGAACAACTTGATGAACAATTCTCTCTTAAAGACCTTGGAAGGTTAGGCTACTTCCTCGGTATTGAACTCGCTTACACTGAAGATGGAATTTTTCTAAGCCAACGAAAATATGTGCTTGATCTTCTTACACGAGCCTCCATGGGAAAGTCAAATGAATCACCAACTCCAATGACTACTACGTGTCATTTAACTGCTAATGAAGGTGTTCCAGTTGAAGATGCTCAGTTGTACAGAAGTATAGTTGGTGCATTGCAGTATATTGTTATTACCAGGCCAGACATAGCCTATTCTGTTAACAAAGTTTGCCAGTACATGCAAAAACCCTCAGATCAACATTTTACTGCTGTTAAGAGAATTCTGAGGTATTTGAAAGAGACTTTGGATTATGGCATCAAGTTCAGTCGGAGCTCAAAACTTATACTTGAAGGGTTCTCCGATGCTAGTTGGGGGTCTGACAATGATGATCGACGCTCGACGTCAGGTTATTGTGTTTATCTTGGGGGAAATCCCATCTCTTGGAGTTCGAGGAAGTAACATGTTATCTCCCGTTCCACGGCTGAAGCAGAATATCGAAGCCTTGCACATGTGACATCTGAAGTTTTTGGATTCAAGCTTTGTTGTCTGAGCTAGGAATAATTCTTAAGGGTAAAACCTTGTTATGGTGCGATAGCACTGCTGCTGTGGCAGTTGCAGGTAATCCAGTGATGCACTCGAAGTTCAAACACATTGAACTAGACCTGTTTTTTGTCCGGGAGAAAGTTACTCAAGGAGTGTTGCAAGTTGGATATGTTCCTAGTCATCAGCAAGTCGCAGATGTGCTCACAAAGCCACTGGCTGTAGGGTCGTTTTACAAGTTTCGGAGTCAACTAAGGGTAACCACTAGAGATGATTCAAGGAAGGAATACAGTAGTACAGGGAATGTTAGGAATAGTGCTCAGTCACCTAAAGTTAGTTAGTTGTTAACTGTTAGCTTATCAGTTAGTTAGTTGTAGCTTATCAGTTAGTTAGTTGTAAGTTGTGCAGTTAGTTCACCAAGCACTGCTTTAAATACTATGTGATTTTCTTCATTAATGATATGAGAAAGATATATTCAGTTTAGTATTGTTCTATTGCTGGTATCTTGACAGTTTGAATACAATGAAACTAAAGAGAAAACCTTGCTGTTACAGCAAGCATACGTGCTGTAGCATGTTTACAAGCTGCATGCACTTCAACCAAAAATATCACAGAAGCATGGTTGGCCAATTTTCAACATGTATGAACTAATTGCAATGTTTACTATACTTATGCCATCTTTGCTTGCAAACTTCTATATAATTTTCTTCAATTCGAAGAGTGTCATCTCATGTTCACTGATAACATTTATATACTATTCTTAAATTCCAGCTTATAAACCTCGAAAAGGTAGTGGGGGAGGTATCAGCGCAACTGCAGAGGTTGGTATTGTGGCTGCTGCAATATTTGCTACTTTCCTGATTGTAGGCGGCATCCTTTGGTGGAGTGGATGCTTAAGACGGAGGAGTACATTGGAACGAGGTATGTATAGGGAAATTAATATATTCTGTTACATTCGAAATTCAGGAGACATGTAATGATAGTACAATATACCTATCCACTGCCTATTTCACCATTTATGCACCAAATAGGTTAAAAATGCAGAGATGTTAGTCAGAAGCTATATTATAAATAAATGTTTCTTATGTATTTGGCTTTGGTTTTTCGACAGATCTAAAAGGTATAGAATTGCAGACTAGTTGCTTTACCCTAAGGCAAATTAAGGACGCAACAAACAATTTTGATGCTGCTAATAAGATTGGAGAAGGCGGTTTCGGTCCTGTTTACAAGGTATCTATCATGTGCTAGCTACACATTCATTGACCTATTACTTTGTTGATGAACCTGGTGTAAATGCAGGGCATTCTGGCAGATGGCACAGAAATTGCTGTCAAGCAGCTATCCGCTAGATCAAAGCAAGGAAATCGCGAGTTCGTGACGGAGATTGGCATGATTTCAGCTCTACAACATCGTCATCTAGTAAAGCTGTACGGATGTTGCATTGAAGGAAATCAACTGTTGCTTATATATGAGTACTTGGAAAACAATAGCCTTGCTCGTGCATTGTTCGGTAGGTCTCGTTCACCTGATTGAATTTAACTCCATTTAGTATTATCGACACTCGCAGATATGTAAGGACATGTTAGTATATCTGAGCTTCAATCTCTTGCATATTATCGTTATTGAAAGGTCCAGAAGAATTTCAGTTGACATTAGACTGGCCAACTAGACGGAGGATTTGCATTGGTATAGCAAGAGGTTTAGCTTATCTCCATGAAGAATCAAGGTTGAAGATTGTCCATAGAGACATTAAGGCGAGCAATGTGTTGCTTGATAAGGATCTAAACCCTAAAATATCCGACTTTGGTTTGGCCAAGCTTGACGAAGAAGACAATACCCACATTAGCACCCGAATTGCTGGAACTTAGTAAGTCCCAGTTCAGATTGCTTGTCACTGTTAGCATTTTAGAAGCTAGATTTGATTTATCTTCTTAACTTTGCAGTGGCTATATGGCTCCGGAATATGCAATGCATGGACGTTTAACTGATAAAGCAGATGTATATAGTTTCGGGATCGTGGCCCTTGAAATTGTTAGTGGCACGTGCAACACTAAACACAGTCGCGTAAAGGAAGAATCTTTCTATCTCCTTGATTTGGTAACCCAACTCTCTTTGTTAATTTCATTATAAATCCATGTTGATATGTATATTGTCTTAGCAACATTCACTGAAAGAGGCATGTTAAATGAAAAATCTGACAGTGATATCATTATTTTTGCAATTTCGTTTGATTTTCAATGTCGACATTTACTTGACTGTAATAACGTTCGTTGTGGCACTTAAATTGTGTGTTTCTAGGCTAATACGTTGAAGCAAAAGGGGAATTTGTTGGATTTAATTGATCCAAGGGTAGCCTCTCATTGCGACCCCGAAGGGGCAATACTGATGATCGATGTAGCTCTCTTATGCACAAATTCTACTGCGGCAGCAAGGCCATCCATGTCTACGGTGGTGAGCATCCTCGAAGGCAAGGCATCCTTTTCGAACATCATTACAAATTCAAGTATTTACGGAAGCGAGTTGAATCCCAAAAATTTATATGAAAACGTAGAAGAAAATGATGTGGAAAACAACAGCCTGACAAAGAGAATGTTAGGGGATGGGCAATGGACTTCATCTTCAGATTTATATCCAGTAAGTTTGACATCTTCGTATTGGCAAAATAGCAATTCAACCTCAAAAAATTAAGGAATACCATGTCAGAAATTTAAACTAAAAATTGAAACGCAACTAAAAGAATAATGAGATGACATTTGTTGAAACATTTTAAAATATATATATGTTTCGATAGTTGTAATGAAAAATTATAAGTAACCATCACTAAATTATTAACAAATTGTCATAATTATTCAATAGATGTCTATTTGAATAATTATGTATTGCTAAATATAGGACTATCCGTTTTTGTAGTTCTAACATAGAGACATCCTATAAATAGGAGTGAAATTTTATTTGCATGACACACAAAAACATAGAAATAATTTTTTTTTTATTCTCCCACCATCTTTTATATTTTTAGATGATTTTATAAAGAATTATTGTAGAAATTCTTTATAGAAATTGATATCCTTACTATTCTCCGCTTAGTGTTTAGTGGATAATTTTTGTCTATGCAAAATGTAGATAGTTATTGAACTTCATTATATTCTCGAGATTTATTTACTAGTAACTTTTTTGTACACTATAATATAAATGAGGGAGAATAAAACCTTAAAAAAAAGTGGTATTGATACACATCATAAAACTTTCGTTAATTTCTTATAAACTCATTTTTATCCCGAGATAGAATCAAAATATATATATTTGAAATAAAACTCTATTCCTTATCCAAAACACTGCTGAAGCTCAATATTTATACATGATACAAGTCAGTTCATTCAGCCAATAACTACTTCGAAACTGACTAACAACTTTACCGGACTTGTTAACTAAGTGAAGCTTTAACTGACTTAATTAACTAAATCAAAGCTCAGTCAATATCAACACATGCTCAATGCTATCTGCACACTCCAACAATGTGAGTTGGAATGCGCTTACATACATTTTCACTCCAATAAAAAAAATCAACATTTGGGAATGATTATGAGGAAAGTAATTATCTTTCTATTATTTAACCCTAATAATTGAAAAGATTAATTAAAATTAAAATTAATTAATTAACGAATACATCAAATGGATAATATACAAAAATAATCAAATATCAACCTATTGACTAAGCAATACCCAACTAAGAATCCAACTACAATTCATTTAAAATTATCAATCCAAATTTTATGTAATTTATTTTTTTAGTTTCGTTGATATGTAGAAATTCTTAACTTATGTTAATGTATCTTTCAAGCATAAAAGCAATTAACTCTATGTTGATTAATTGATTTTTTTTTAATTAAAATTCATATTATTGCATTAATTCGCTCTATGGATTTCCTATTAGATTTGACTATAATCCAGTAGATTTATGTCGTTCTATTTTTAGGATTGCATGAAACTTTAATCGACTATGCAAGATCTAATCACAAGAAGGATCTATTACTCATGCACATCAAATATGGATTAAAACCCTATAATTCTTAATGTGCTTTTATAATTCTTTACAACATATCTTCGAAATATTATATTCATAACAAATAGGGCCTACGAGACCTGATATTTACTCATGTAATTCAAAACTTCATTTCCATTTCATTCAATTCACAATTTCTCATGTTCACAATTCAAATCAATTTCTCAATCCAATATATATATTTTAATCATCTAAGAATATAATTCAAGTTACACGAACTTACCAGGCTAAATTGCAGAAATACTAAGATTCAGGGAAATTTTAGAAATTTTCTATTTTTCTCAAATTTCCACCCAATCTTGATATAAATTAATATTTCATGCAATTTGGTCACTTTTTGACATTTTTACCAATTTACCCTTAAAATATTACTTTTATTCAATTTAGTCATTGAATCTAAAACATGCAAATTGGCCATTTTTAATGAGAACTCATGCTAGTTGAATAATCATTTATTTTCCCCCTCCTCCTCTCCATTCCACATCCTTAATGTATAATATGCTTATATGTAACATTATCTATAATTCCACCATTTATTTATATATTAATTCAAAGCTGTTCACTTGAGTCATAGTCACTAAATTATTTATATCTTGAGCTACAGAACTCCAAATTAAGATCCGCTAAATTCCTATGAAACTAGACTCACATATCTTATTACCATAATATTTTCAGAATTTTTGGTTTATCCAATAAGTACAGTTTATTCTTTAAAGATTCCCCTATTTCACTATTTGACAGTTCCGATGCCTCTTCACTAGAAATTAATTATCTCTTTATACAGAATTTGGATGATGTTTCCGTTTGTTTCTATTGAGAATAGACTCATTCAAGATTTTAAATATATAAATTTAAGCCTCTAACTATTTTTATTCAATTTTTGATGATTTTCCAAATTCAGAATAGGGGAATCCAAATTCATTCTGATATTGTCTCACAAAATTTATTATATCTCATGATTTACAATTCCATTACTTACACCGTTTCTTCTATAAAAAACTAGACTTAATAAGCTTTAATTATATATTTTATTCATACTCTAATTCAACTTCCACAATTTATAGTGATTTTTCAAATTTAACCTACTGCTGCTGTTCAAAACTGATTTAGTGCAAAATGTGGATTACTAGGTGTATAACTCACTTATTCCCTTTCTCTATAATATTTTTTATCACTTTCACTTATTTCTCTTCACTAATATATCAAGAACTTAAGACCTTATATAAGAAAACTCTACTATAACATTATTTCCATACTTTTTCAATAATATCAAACTTAAAAATATATTGAAATCTTGATGTTCTTACCTTGTGCTATTGATTTCAATCTTTAACTTGATTTTCTCTATCCTCCAGCTTCTATTTCTTGAATCTAACTTGATATTCTAGCTCCCCATTGTCTCCTTATCAATTTTCTCTCTTGGTGGCTATGGAAATTTCTTTGATTTCTAAGTGAAAATGGTGAATTTTTGGTGGGAGGACCAAATTGTAAAGAAAGGAAAACTTCTTTCTTTTTCCTCTCTTGTCACGTTGGTTGCATGGAAAAGATGATGATTTTTTCATCATCTTTCCTCCCTTTTATATTAATCATTTAATAATAAAATAATACTAAAAATCTTAATAAAATATTAATTAAATAACATTTATCTAATTAATTAATTAAAAATATCACAAACATCATCGTTACCTTCTAGAATTCTCTCTCTCTCTCTCTCTATTTGACCATTTTACCCTTTATAATCTTTTGAAATTTCATCCTTGAGTCATCACTTAATTTGGTAAAATTGTGATTTAGTCCCTCAAAATTCTTCACCTTTTCAATTTGGTCCTAATTCATCCATTTTCCTTAGTTTCTAGATTATTCCACCTTTAAAATATTTACACTATTGGTCCTTCAACTTTTTCATATTTATACTTTAATCCCTCAAATTTCGAGTATTTACTCTTGGGCAACAAAACTTTTCTCACTTTTACGATTTAATCATTTCTTGAATTAATATGTCATAATATAATTCCCAATGTTGCCATAACTCAGAATTTCCCTTTTTGTCACTTTATTTCCTTATTTTACTATCAATGATACCTACTTTTTTACTGTAGTAATTTTCAGGGTATTACAGTAGTAATTTTCGAGATATTTCACAAAGAAATTAAGATTTTATTTGTATAAAACTAGAAATCAAATAATAGAGTCCATCCTAGGTTCATACAAGAAGAAAACACTAAAAATACAATATAACCATTAAAATAAAAGAAACTCATAATAACTTTCTTGGAAATCACCTTGGAATCTTCAATCTTGGTGGAGAATTGCTTCGAAATCAACTTTCAATCCGTTCTTTTGAAATTTTCGTGCCAAAACAAGACGATCGTTTTCTCCTTTTATTTCCTTATATATGCTTTCTTAAATTGTCAAAAACTTAAAAATTGAAACTTCCCTACTAGCTAGTATCATATACTGTTCTTGAAAGTTATATGCCCTGGCCACACACCCGTATGGTCTGACTATGTGAAAATCTATTACCCATGTGTAGCCTCCAGATTGCTCCAATATTCTGATTTTCACTTCTATTGCTCATAAGTGCTCCATTAAATTTCAATATATGAATTTAAAGTATTAATAATATATAATTCACAATTAACATAACGTGACTTAATCACTTAAAATACACTAAAAATAAAGTTAAAAACTCTTATCAACTTTGAATAATCATTGTTGTAGCCTTACAACAATGGTACTACAAATTCGAAATGATGAAGTTGATTTGGCTTTTAATAACTTAAGCTTTTAATATTTTAGTATACACTGTGGATGGAAACCAGACACCTTTTTTCTTTTCTTTTCATTTCCTACTTTCATATTTATATAACTTTATAAACACCCAATCATATAGGTACAACTATTATTTATTTGGATAATTATAATTTTTTAGGAGTAAACATTATTCACAACTCTTTAATAATGCAATTTTCCATTTCTACATATAACTTTAATCACTTTTATTAACTGTTGAAATTTTATGCTAGATTTTTTTTTGTGTGTACTTTTTGCATATATAGAATTCAGTTTTCTTACTTTTATTTTTATTTAAAATACAAATTAAATTGTTAATATTGTGAAAATTGTTCTATTGGATACAGGTCCATTACAACACAATTTTTTTTATTATATGGTTATTAAGTAAGTATTTTTTTATTTCAAAATTATCGGACTAGCAAATTTAAGAGAAGAAATTTAATGACGTTAACAATTAGACTTAAATTTTGAAATTTAAAAAGCAAAAAGACTAAAATGTGAAAAAAATTAAATTCCAAATATACAAATAGTACAAAAAATGAAAAGCAAGTTTAACCTATTTTTTAAATTGTCCCAAAAATTTGCAGTCTTGATTTAGCCCATGTACATAGATCAAGTATTGTATATACTAGATTGATGGATATTTTTAAATATTTAAAAATATATTTTTTATGTAGTTATAAAATAAATAAAAATGATTAAATTAAATAAAATTTAAAAATTGACTTATAAGATCAAAATTTTATATTAAATAGTACGTATTGATATATAATTGTATATGTGGATATTGATTAAAATAAATTAAATCATATTAAAATTTTGATTACCTTGATTTACTTTCCAAATCAGAGAACATAATATCGTACAAATCATTGACTGGAGCTGGGTTTCGGTTTACATCAGCAAAGAAAGTGGACCATATTTCATAAATTCCCCACGGCTTTCTATAGTGTTCCAAGTGAAAGAAACTTCCCAACTTACAAGCATTGACTTCTATTGACTTTAAAACTATTGACCCCGTCATATTTACATAACGTGTGATCCAATTTCAAAAATATTTAATATGAAACATATGAGTTGTAACTATAATTTTTTTTTTGAGAAATTGAATTGAATTTGGATTAAATCTATGTTTATATTAATATCATATTTGCTTGCTTCAATCCCAATATTAACAAATTTTGTTTTGGTTTTAGGGGTGTTCAAACGGTCAACCAAAACCGGATTAGTATTAATTGAATTAATTAATTTTTTAATCTTTTAATCGTTAATCGAATTAAATTTTTTTCAACAAAACTTAACTAAACCGAAATATTTCGGTTAATATAGTCTGTGAACCGAAATTTTATATATTGTTTTTTTTTGTTAAAACAAGTATAAAACATATTAATAAATAAATTGATTGATAATGTTCATTTGACCGAATTAAAACTACAAATAATATGTATTATTAATTTTTAAGTTTAATTAATTTGGTTAATTACCCGATTTCGAATCGAATTAACCAATAACCTAACTTTCAAATATTCATTAATTGACTTCTGACCAAATTAGATCAACTAACAAACTAATTAACCAAATTAAATCGATTCAATCGATTAATTCGATTTCAATTGAAATTTAAACCCCTCTACTTAGTTCGAATATCTATAAACGAGTATAGCATGATGAATAAAAGTCTCGCTTTTTTTTTTTCCTCTAAATAATGTTATGTTTATTTAGTTTTAGTAATTTAATTTTATTCAATTTTAAAATATAAAACTTATTTATCTTTCTAAAAAGATTCACTATTATATTACATATTATGTAATACAAAAATCATTTGGCAAAATTTTATTTTTTAAGATAAATATTTTTAGGCATAATCTCTTGTTTAGACTTGCAATTTTATAAACACAAAATCACATTAACCATTCATTTAAAATTTTTTAGCCCTTAAACTTGTGTTGTTTATTAAATACATAGATTGCCACGTAGATGTCATGTCAATAATTAATTGATTTTTTAAATTTAAAAGATTAAATTTAAAAAAAATTATAAGAATTATAAAAAATAACTTTTAATATTTTTAGTTTAAAAAAATAATTAATTTGCCAAGTTAGGAAAGATAATAAATGTTAATTTTTTCATCAATTTTGGAGTGATTTGACAAATAATATAAGTTTAAGGACTAAAGAATAAAAATTTAAAAATACTTTTAAAATAATATTTATTACTTTATAAAAATAATGGATATAACTAAATTAAGATCCAAATGATGTTTGACACCAACTCTGTCAAAATCTTAATAATAGTATAGATATAAACTTCTATTATTTACACTATATATTAAGCTTTTGATTGAATTGAAGTCTCGAATCAATCAAATACTAATTTAATTTAAAAATAATTAAAATACCTTTTTATGTACAAAGTAATTACATTGAGAATATTTTTATATTTTTAAATACTTTTGTTTAAACTTACAAATAATAAAATTTGAACCGACTACATTTTAAACTTTTAATTTTACCATTACAATCAAAATATAATTTAATTTTTATGTATATTTTTTAATAAATATGTACATAAAACTTTTAATAAATTAAACTTTTAATTTAGCATACACTGTGCATGGGACCCGATAACTTTTTTTTTGCCGGGTTTTCATTGCAGGAAAACTCCCCACTTCCATATTTAAAGATCTTCATTAACATCTAACCTTTGTGCCCATTCTCTAGTTCCATTCTCTTTTTTAAATTAAAATATTTTTAACAATCCATGATGTTCTTGCCTCCCCTACTTGTTTTTGCTTCCATATTCAGTGCTGGCTGTCTTGCAACTTCAACTTTAGGAGCTACACTTGCAAAAGATGAAGGTATTCAATTATAAATCGACCCTTTTCCCATTTGTAAATGCCTAATACTTTATATAATGTGTACAGTGGAAGCTTTGAAAAGCATAGGTAAAACATTGGGGAAGACAAACTGGAACTTTAGTATCGATCCGTGCAGTAGCAGAGATGAGAGTTGGGCAAAATTTGCAGAAAAAGGTGCTTATTATGTTAATAATGTCACCTGTGATTGCAGTTCCACCCCCTGCCATATCGTTCGCATGTAAGGATCTCTCAAAATTCTTAAATATATATTTAGATTAAGTTTTAAAAGTTTTACATAAATAGTAAAAAGATAGTACAAGTATCATAGAGTCTTTTATATTAAGAGTCAAATTACATTTTATCTTTTCTATTAAAAAAAGGGTAAATTAGTCCTTAAATATTAGATCAAAGAGCAAACTAGTCCTTCTATTAAAAGTTCATCATTTTTGTTATTAAAAACTGGCCACTATACATCAGTAAGAGGTACACGTGGTATGTCGTCACATGTTATTGTCTAATTATTCTGTCAGTCATGCCAATTTTTAATAATATAAATAGATGAAATTTTAAAGAAAAATGACCAATTTACTCTTTGATCTAACATATAGGGTTTAATTTATCATTTTTTTAGTACAGTAAAAAAAAATAATTTGACTCATACTATAATGACTTTCATGATGCTTTTACCATTAAAGACTAAATAAAAAAAGTTACTATCCCATACACCACCAAACTCTACAGGTTTAGGATGATGACATTTATTTACATAGTGAAATAAAGTAATAATAAAATAATTAGAGTAAACTACTCAATTGGTCATCCAAGTTTAATGTTTAATTTGTCCCTTAAACTATGTTTGGTTTTCCATTATGGTACTTCAATTTTTTTTTTGTCTCAGATTGGTACTTATACTATCATTTCGTTGCCTGGTTCAACCTTTTTTTTCAACGGTGCTAAAAAACACCGGTTGCAATGTGACACCAATCAAAATATGCCACGTGACATCTTTCAACCAACTAAAATGAGCCACATGGCACTTAGGATTATTTAAAATAAAAAATTGACTCACTGTTGATCAAACGTTGAATGGCGTTGACCGAAGTTGACCATCGATCTATTAAAACGTATTTATTATATATAACATATTTATTAAAAATGGAAAAAGTCATATATAATATTAATAATATAAAGAAATTTAAAAAGTTTTAAAAAATGATAAAATATATAATATAAATTAAAAAATAAAAATATTATATAAAAATTGAAAAAAATTATAAGAATTAAAAAAGTATTTAAGTTTTGAAAAATTGGAAAAAATGAAAATTTCAAAAATATATATTCTAGAAAATTTGTCAAAATTTCAAAAACTCTAAAGTCTAAAATTTCAAAACAATATATCTAAATTTCTGAAATAGACAAAGTTGATAAAAAAATATGTAATAAAGTTTTAAATTTTTAGAGATTTAGATTTTCTTTTTTGAATTTTTAAAATTTAGAATTTTTGGAAGAAATAAATTTATGACAAAATTTCAATTTTTATATGATATTTTGATTTTTTTTAAATTTGTATTTATAATTTTATAATTTTTTGAAAAATTTTCAAATTTTATGTAATATTCTAATTTCCTTAATTTATATTTATATGTTTTAGAATTTTTTATTTTTTAAAATTTTAATTTTTTAAAATTTTTATATATTATATATAGATGATTTTTTTTTACATTTTAAGCAATATATTATATATAATATTAAAAAAAAGTGATATAACACGTTCTAATAGTGTCATGTGAAAAGTCAACTTTGGTCAACACCTATGAATGTTTAGTCAATATTTTTAATTTATATAACCTTAATTGTCACGTGACACATTTTAATTGACACCGCGTGACATTTAATTTTTTTATCACTGTTACAAACAAAAAAAAAAAGTTAAATTGAGTAATAGAATGATAGTTTTAAGTATCAATATGAGACAAAAAAATTAGATACCAAAATAAAAAAATAAAATAATTCAAGGTCAAATTGAGCATCAAACCTTATTTTATTATAGTTTAGTAAAGTAATAATAAAATAATTAAATTACCCAATTTCTCATCTGACTTTTAAGATATTTCATTTTTAATAACAAAAAGTCCAAATAATTTTATCATCGTGGTTAAAGAATTTTATCATTTTAATCACTCAATTAGGTAGCTTACCCAAACAATTAAAGACGACAATTGAGATGATGTAAAAACAGTTGAGGAGTAAACTTCATTGAAAAAGAGATTATATAAAACGTGATGAATTACAAATACTTCTCCAAACCATAAAATACCTTTCTAAATTGTTGAAATAATCAGAGCGCTGAAGGGACAAAACCTACGGGGCACTCTCCCACCACAGTTGACCAGACTCCCTTACCTCCAAGACATGTAAGTACCTTGCTAATTAATTTCCATTTTCATATAATTTATATTTCCTTTTATACCATCATCTTTTATCTCAAATTAATTATGGTTAGTCCATAATATATGTATATCATATGTGAGTTTTGTTTAAAATTTTTAGATTAATTTGGGTAATGTTATGATTTCACTAATTAATTTATTACTTTTAATTCGTTTTACCGCGATCTGTCTCGCAACTATCTTAGTGGCTCCATTCCTCCTCAATGGGGTTCTATGCAGCAACTTGTCCAAATGTATGATTTTTTCCTTCTATATTTATATGGATAAAATAATAAAATAATCTTTGAATTTATCTTTTAAATATTCATTGTTCAATTTACAGAATTTTGGATTAATTCCTTCCCTGTTTTATTGGACAAATAAACACAATATTGCAGTTCCCTTCTTGGAAATCGTTTAACAGGTTCAATCCCAGAGGAGCTGGCAAACATGAGCAACCTTACCAGCTTGTGAGATGCTTTGTATATTGCAAGTTTTAGCCTAATATTCCTAATTTCATTATATATGATCAAATTTTCACTAGATTCTTTTATTAATATTATTACAGCATCGAGCTGATACAGTAAAAAGTATTGTTTTCTTTAGACGCCATTAATGCATCCTTCCCCGCTCTCTGTATTCATTGGGGTCATGAGTTTGAACCACCCTAGAGGCTGGGGACAAAACCTTGAGGGGCATCTAAAGAATACAATACCTTTTCCTAATCGAGCAGGATTAATCTCATTAATTGTTTTGAAAACTTGTGTAGAGTCCTTGAGCACAATAGCTTCTCAGGAAATTTGCCTGCTACACTGGGGAATCTACCCAAAATCGAGAAACTGTGAGAGGCTCATCCTTTCTTAATTTTTATGAAATCTTTCATTTATTTCCATCTTTTCATATCCCTGAATAATTTTTGTATTGTTAATTGTTGTTGTTTTAATTTTGCAGGTTACTCAATTCCAACAATTTTATTGGTGAATTGCCTGAAACATTCGCTAGGCTGACTACGTTGAAGTTTTTGTAAGCTTCATATTCATCTATTCTATATATGTCATCCAGAATTGATTCATGGTCTTAATTTCATGCTCCCTAAATTGTTTACATGCTAATTTTGATTATTATCTTTTTCCGATAGCCGGATCGGTGACAATAACTTCACCGGAAAGATTCCCAGTTTCATTTTCCAGAGCTGGAAACAGCTTGAGGACATGTGAGAACTTTAATTAATTATTTTTTGTCATTAGAAAGATTATGCTTTTATCAAAGATTTAAATGAATCCAACTTTGATAATGGCAGACGTATTGTTGCAAGTGGTTTGAGTGGACCAATTCCAGACATAGGTTCCTCGGGAAACTTAAAATATATGTAAGCAATGCATCTTAAAATTCAAAGATTTCTATATCTATCTATCTATATATATAACATTCAGGATAATTTTTGTTGAATATTTTGTTTACAGAATGATTACGGACTTGAATGGAGTTGAATCAACTTTTCCACGACTTAGTAATTTGTCTAAGTTGGAATATCTGTAAGTAAAACATTGCTATAAGGATGAGATTGATTAAATTTAAGAGCATTATATTTGCTGGCTTAAATAATGGAGTGTTATTGTGATTGTATTATAGGATATTGAGTAGCTGCAATCTCATTGGAAAGCTACCTACTTCCCTTCAATATATGCCAAACTTGGAGACCTTGTGAGTAATAGACCAATAGGCCACTAGATGCTTTATCATGCATGCATGTATGTCAGTGCATTGAAATGACCATCCAAATATTGTTGTTGTTCTAACTTCTAATTGTACTTAAATATTTTCTTGCAGAGATCTCAGCTTCAACAAACTCAGTGGAGAAATTCGAATTTCTCTTCCAGAAGTGAAACAATTGTGAGATATATATATATATATTTACACATAATTATCTAAGTTGCAAAAAGGGTTTCATTTTAACTGAGAACTCTTCCTATAGCACATCATCTCACTATAGAAATTTCCTGATGCTCTTTTCTCAGGTTTTTAACTGGAAATATGTTTACTGGAGCAATCCCTCAATGGATTCTTAATACAAATAAAAAAAATGTGAAATTCTCTTCCAAGTGTTCAGTGACAACAAATTATACGCTCAAGACGCTTGATCTTCACACTAATATTCTGAACTATTCTGTTTGCAGAGATCTTTCATATAACAACTTCACAAGTACAGGTGGTGTTGATGACTGTCAGAAAAGTGGCCTGTAAGAAAAACCTAAGCTATGATCTTTGAGATTTTTTTTCTTTTTTATTTACGAGTGGATCTTCAATATACTAGCTATGGTTTATTTAATATGTCCTTATCATCTATAGGAACTTGTTTGCAAGCACTTCAAGGATCAATAATTCGTAAGTGATAAAAAACTATCATTTTCTTTGATCCCCCCTGCAATTTTGCTGTTATAAATACAATGACTAACAATTTTCCGCGGCTTATAATTATTTTAACAGAGGAGTTGTTTCATGTTTGGGAAACCTTAACTGTCCAGTGGAACGTAAGTGGAAATTTCATATAATGCTTAACAATGTTAAGTTCTAATGGCCATTTCACTGTGGTTGTATTTTCCTGCAATACTTATTGAATTGTTGTTCCATTATACCCCAGCTTCGCACTATCTTTATATAAACTGTGGAGGGAAAGAAGAAACTATTAATAATATCACGTATCAAGCTGATTCTGATCCTGCCGGGCCTTCAAGATTTTATCGAAGTACTACTCATTGGGCATTTAGCAGCACTGGTATTTTTTTGGATGATGCCACTGAAAAGGATGTATTAATTTCGGAAAATAACCAACTTTCTTCGAGTATTGGTCAGCTTTACATCAACGCACGTATTTCACCTAGCTCTTTGACTTACTATGCGTTTTGTTTGCACAATGCAACATACAACGTGAGCCTCCATTTTGCGGAGATAGAGTTCACTGATGGTAAAAATTATAGCAGCTTAGGAAGGCGGATCTTTGATGTTTACATTCAGGTATTTCAACTCATATCTTCTTACCAAGTTCTGATATTAGAACTAGAGCCAGTGAAGGCTCTTCGGCCTAATATGGGATCAAAATCCAATCTCCGGTTAAGCTAAGATTACAGCCATGTGACTGCATATATGACATCGTTGTTAACCTTTACAACACGTGTGAATGCATATATGGAAAGTTCGGTCAAATGGAATGGATACTTTGCAGGGAAAGCGGGAGCTGAAGGATTTCAATATTAAGGATGAAGCAGGTGGGGCTGGCAAACCAATTCTAAAGAATTTTACTGCAAATGTTTCGGATGGTACTTTGGAGATCCGTTTGCAGTGGACTGGGAAAGGGACAACAGTTATTCCCGTGAGAGGAGTTTATGGTCCTCTTATCTCTGCAGTATCTGTCTTTGATCCTGGTAGGTTGATAGATTTAATGGCTTTATCACATATACTCTTATGTGCGACTGTATGAACTAATTCAATGTTTACTACACTTGTGCCATCTCATGATTGTAACTAAGTCTTTATATAGTTTTCTTCAATTAGAGTGTCATCTCAAGTTCATTGATATCATTTATATAATTTTCTTCAATTCCAGTTTATAAACCTCGATCGGAAAGTGGGGGAGGTATCAGCGCAGTTGCGAAGGTTGGTATTGTGGCTGCAGCAGCATTCGCTACTTTCTTGCTTGTGGTTGGAATCCTTTGGTGGAGTGGATGCTTAAGACGGAGGAGTACACTGGAACGAGGTATGTATAGATAAATTAATTATGTCCGAAATTCGTGAGACATGCAATGAAATAAAATATACCTATCCCCTACCTATTTTACCATTTATGCACCAAATAGGATTAGGAAAACAGAGATGTTAATTAGAAGATATATTATAATTAAATGTTTCTTATGTATTTGGCTTTGGTTTTTCGACAGATCTAAAAGGTATAGAATTGCAGACTGGTTCCTTCACCTTAAGGCAAATTAAAGACGCAACAAACAACTTTGATGCTGCTAATAAGATCGGAGAGGGCGGTTTTGGTCCTGTTTATAAGGTATATATCGTGTTCTAGCTACACATTCATTGACCGGTTACTTTTTTGATGACTGAACCTGGTGTAATGCTTTTCAAAATGTAGGGAATTCTAGCAGACGGAAAAGAAATCGCTGTCAAGCAGCTATCGGCTAGATCAAAGCAAGGAAATCGTGAGTTCGTGACGGAGATTGGCATGATTTCGGCTCTACAACATCCTCATCTAGTAAAGCTATATGGATGTTGCATTGAAGGAAATCAACTGATGCTTATATATGAGTACTTGGAAAACAACAGCCTTTGTCGTGCATTATTTGGTACATCTCGTTCACCTGATTTACTTTAACTCCTTTTGGTATTGTCGACACTCACGGATATATAAAGACAAGTATGTTAACATATCTGAACTTCAATCTCTTTTATATTATGGTTATTTAAAGGTCCAGAAGAATCTCAGTTGACATTAGACTGGCCAACTAGACGGAAGATCTGCATTGGTATAGCAAGAGGTTTAGCTTATCTCCATGAAGAATCAAGGTTGAAGATTGTCCATAGAGACATTAAGGCTACCAATGTGTTGCTTGATAAGGATCTAAACCCTAAAATATCCGACTTTGGTTTGGCCAAGCTTGACGAAGAAGACAATACCCACATTAGCACCCGAATTGCTGGAACTTAGTAAGTTCCACTTCGGATTGCTTGTCCCTATTTGCATTAGAATCAAGATTTGATTTATCTTCTTAACTTTGCAGTGGTTATATGGCTCCGGAATATGCAATGCATGGACATTTAACTGATAAAGCAGATGTATATAGTTTCGGGATCGTGTCCCTTGAAATTGTTAGTGGCATGTGCAACACTAAACAAGGCCGCGCAAAGGAAGAATCTTTCTATCTCCTTGATTTGGTAACCGAACTCTCTTTGTTAATTCCATTATAAATCCATATTGTTGATATGTGAAGCTTCATATGGCAATTAAATTGTGTTTCTAGGCTAATACGTTGAAGCAAGAGGTGAAGTTGTTAGATTTAATTGATCCAAGGGTAGCCTACCATTGTAACGCAGAAGAGGCAATGGTGATGATCGATGTAGCTCTCTTATGCACAAATCCTACCGCAGTGGCAAGGCCTTCCATGTCTATGGTGGTGAGCATGCTCGAAGGCAAGGCGTTGGTTGCGGACATACTCACAGAATCAAGTATTTACGCAAGCAAGTTCGACGCCAAAAGGTTGTATGGGAGAGAAGGAAATGATGCGGAAAACAACAGTCAGACAAAGAGTATCTTAGGAGATGGGCAATGGACTTTGTCTTCTGATCTATATCCCGCAAGTTCAATATCTTCGTATATGCAAAATACCAATTCAACTTCAACAGAGTAAGAGAACTGGCAGAATACCTTAATTAGGAATGTATGCTTTGAAAATGCGTTTGTAAAATTTTAATCAATATAGCATTTTGTTTATGGTTAAATGTATCTTTTTAATCTAAAGAATTATACCAATAGCAATGTTAAATAGGACCTTGATATGAGAAGATAATAGGATTTGGTATCAAAAGAAAATGAGGATATTTTTATCCTAAATATATTTTTTATATAAAATCAATAAAAACTTACAAATGATGAAATTTGAAAACCTTTTAGAAGCATCATTTAATTTTTTATGTAAACTTTTAATTAATAAGCTTATTGCTTAAAACTTTAGAACTTCTAATTTAATATAAAACAATGTTGTTGAGATCGGATTAGACCGGTCGGTTGGATTGAAAATCAGCGAATATATGAGTCCAAAGCAAAGTAAAAATTGAAGGAATCGGTCTTCACAAGTTTGGCCAAATTATCCTAGCCCAAATTGAAAAACACTATATTTTCAGCCCAATTCCTTTAAAGCATGTCCAAACTGTTAAAAATGAATAAATAAAATGAAAAAAAGAAGAAGAAGAAGAGAAAACTCAATGCCTGAAGAAGAGTTTGTTTTGATACTTGAAAAAGCATTAGAGGGACCAATAGAATCATATTAAAACAAAGAAAGAATTATATAAAATTAGGATACCATGTCATTTATATCCGTTTCCAATAAGATGTCATTTTAATATTTTCATCCTGAACAAAATCAAATCCAACATAATTTATTGAAATTTAAGATGAAAATATTGAAGGATACAAATGACATGGAATAAAAAACCTAATATTTTTTCTTTGATGGAAAAAAGAAATCAAATTTCACCAAAGTCAAAGCTAGGGATAATTCCAAAGCAAATAAAATGATTTTTTTATAATAAAAAATTGAAATAAATATGATTTTAATAATTAAAGGTTGGCTTACAAATTTTAAATAAAATGGGGGTATGTAAAGTTTTCAGGTGGCTTGTAAAATCATTGCTATACACTGTGCATGGGACCAGAACCAGATAACCTCTTTTTTTTTTTTTTTGCCAGCTTTTCATTGCAAGGAAACTTCCCACTTTCATATTTAATTATCATCCAATGTTTGTGCCCTTTTTCTATTTCCATTTTCTTTTTTAAATTAAAATCTCTTTAACAATCAAAATGCTTCCTCCCGTACTTGTTTTTGCTCCCATATTCACAGTTTGCCGTCTTGCAACTGCAACTTTAATTAGGAGCTACACTTACAAAAGACGAAGGTATTTAATAATAAAGTCCACCCTTTTCCCCTTTGTAAATGACTATTTTTTATGTGTAGTGGAAGCTTTAGGATCGATCCGTGCAGTAGTGGAGACAACAGTTGGGCAAAAAGTGCAGAATCAAATGTTGTTAATAATGTCACCAGTAATTGCTTCTACAGTTCCACCACCTGCCATATTGTTCGTAAGTAAACACCTCTCTCTCTCTCAAAATTAAAAAATTTTCAATTCATCAGAATATTTTGTTATCAACCTAACTTTATATATAAATGACAGACTTTTAAGTATGACTTTTATTTTAGTTAAATTTGAGAAATAATTTTTTAATTAAACTCTGTTTATTTATTTCAATCAAATATTGATTAGTTTAGATTATTTTATTATTATTTGACATATAAATTTAGCCTATAAATAAGCTCTTTTACAACTTTAGAAAATGCACCCATTAGAGATTAGAACTCATAACACATTTAGAGTATTTTGTGTTTACGTTTTGAGGGTTCTTTGTTTTCGAATTTTTGGGGTTTAGTTTTATCTCCATCTTTTGTACTCTTCGTTCTTTTTCCGTTATAGTAAAATTATTTTTGCCCGTGATTTTTTATCCTCTTTGGAGGGGTTTTTTCACATTAAATTTGTGTATTCAATTTCCCAATTTATTCCGCTATTTTTGTTACTTGTTACTTAATCAGGTCAATCCCTAACAAGTGGTATTAGAGCTAGTTCAATTTTCATAAATCAACCCATTCAGATATGGCAGCAACAAGGTTTGAAATTGAGAAGTTCGATGGTGAGATAAATTTCAATCTGTGGCAAGTTCGGATGATGGCAATTCTAGTTCAATCTGGTTTGAAAAAGATTGTTACTAGGAAAAAGCTTGAGAATCTAAATAAAACAGAATGGAAAGAGCTTGATGAAAAGGCTTTGTCTACAATCCAGTTGTGCCTTGCGAATACGGTATTACGGGAGGTATTGATGGAGAAGACCTCATCTGCCTTGTGGAAAAGGTTAAAAACTCTTTATGCAACTAAGTCACTGGCTAACCGTTTAGTGTTAAAACGTCTATTTACGTTTCACATGAACGAAGGTGAGCTTCTTAGAGATCACATCAGTCAATTCATTACTCTTTTAAATGATTTAAAGAACGTTGAGGTTCATATTGATGATGATGAAGATCAAGCTATGCTATTATTGTGCTCTTTACCCCCTCCATACAAGTCTTTCAGGGAGACCATGATTTATGGCAGAGACAAAGATGTGAAGGGTCATTTGTTGAGTAGAGGCAAACTCGACAATGAGCTTCATTTGGATAGCAAGACAAATAGGCAAGCTTCCATTTTGATAGCATCAAAGAAATGAGACAAAAGGTGCCGCTATTGTAAAAAGTTCGGTCACGTCAAAGCAGATTGTTATAAACTGCGAAATAAAAGAGCTGTTGAGAGTAATGAGGAAAATGTAGCTAGTGCTAATTTGGCCAATGAAAGCGGTAATAATTTCTTGTTAGTGTCAACGAGCGATAACTCCAAGCTCACGTCCGAGTGGATCCTAGATTCGGGATGTTCTTTCCACATGTGTCCCAATAGAGAATAGTTCTCCACATACAATTCGGTTGAATGTGGAGTTGTGCGCATGGGAAACGATTCATCTAGTAAGGTAATTGGTATTGGTACTGTTAAAATTAGGATACACGATGGGACGATTAGGGCACTCTCAGATGTCAGGTATGTACCTGATTTACGAAAGAATCTCATCTCATTGAGTATTTTAGACTTGAAAGGATGCAGAATCAACATCAAGTAGAGCGGCATTAAAGTATCTCGTGGAGATCTCGTTTTGTTAAAAGGTAAAAGAACTGGCAGTCTTTATATTCTGGAAGGTTCTACAGTGACCAGTGAAATGGGATGTCCCTTATCTGTTACAGAGTTAAAGTCAACTCGTTTGGAGCGGAGGCAACTTGGTCATAGGAGGGCAAAATGTATGATCATTTCGTTGAAGAGAGGTTCTCTTTTAGATGCAGGTTTTGAAAAGTTAGGGCACTATATTCATGAAAATCAGACCCGGGTTAGTTTTGATTTAGCAATGTACAAGTCGAAGGCTAGGATTCTTCCAATTTCTAAGCACAGATTCGACTCAGTTAATTCTCTGCATAGTTCAAGATAGGCTCGTGGTAGGCTTTGGCAAATATGGCGTTATAAAAATATGAGTCAATGTGGAGATTTGTTAAGTATGACTCATATTTTAGTCAAATTGAGAAATAATCTTCTAGTTAAACTGTTTATTTGTTTCAATCAAACACTGATTAGTTTAGATTATTTTATTATTAATTGACATATGAATTTAGCCTATAAATAGGCTCTTTTACAACCTCAGAAAATACACTCATTAGAGATTAGAACTCATAACACATTTAGAGAATTTTGTGTTTACGTTTTGAGGGTTCTTTGATTTCGAGTTTTTGGGGTTTAGTTTTATCTCTATCTTTTGTACTCTTCGTTCTTTTGTCATTATTGGAAAATTATCTTTGCCCGTGGTTTTTTATCCTCTTTGGAGGGGTTTTTCCAAGTTAAATTTGTGTGTTCAATTTCTCAATTTATTCCGCTATTTTTGTTACTTGTTGTTTAATCTGGTTGATCGCTGACACAGACATATGATGATTTTTTAGGTGAAGATAAAAAAAATTAGTGAATAAGAAAGATTGGTTGAAAGAGGAACCATGTCGATCACAATTAGCCATTACTTAATCCCACCATAAATCGACCTTTAACCACCATTAATGGAGCCTCAAGAGTGAGTTCGTCGCCTATCTCATTCAAGGTAATGAATTTAAATCCTATTGGATTATAACAGTTTCTTTTTCATGCAACCACTATTTGTTGTCTAAATAGTGTTGTATTATATTTTCTTTTATCTCCACTAGCATGAAAACAATTTTTTTCTCAAATAAATAGAACCACTAATTTAATTTAATTTAATTTTTTATTTGCTTATGAGTGATTCTTTCATTGATATCACCATTCTAGTTGAATTAACAATGTTTTGAAAAGTTGTCATATTATAAGGTGGAGTCTCCTAAGCATTATCTTAGTCAACTTGAATTTTATATAGTCCAAATGTGCTAACTAAATCAACATGTTAAAAACTTAAAAATTAAACAATTTCATACATGAGCTAACTAAATCAAGCTTCCACGATAATGAAATTAGCTTAATTTTCCTTATGAATTTTTAATGGCCGAACGTACTTAGTTGTGGCATTTTCTTCTATTTTTTTCTTCTTTAGTGGACGGTGGTTGCTTGGGAAAGCTGACAACTTTGTTGTCATCCCACTTACATTATTTCTTATTATTAATTTAGCTTCAATTAAACTTGCTTAATTAATTTAATTAAGGTTTAATTACAATTAATTAATTAAACTAAGTGTAATCATCATCAACATTCACCATCTCATGCTAAAATTTAGTTTATTTATCATTTTGATCCTTTCGATAATTGTTATCCAAGTCCTGAAGCATTTTTTAAACTAAAACTCAATAGCAATTGAACTTTTACAATTTAGTCATTAAGTTTTAATTAACTATTTTTTTGGCTAAATTACTTAATTGATCTTCATTATAATTTCATGTTAACCCTGTAAATACTCCAATTCTATATTTGAGAACTCGGTTTACGAGAATGTGGTTCTAAAACCATATTTTCTAACACCACTAGAAACCGAGTCGCTACAACCTACGGAGGTTAGCACTTTCCCAAACACTGTGAAAACAAAAAGAAAACAAGCGACAACAGAGTTGGTTTACGCATGATGGGTGTCGAAACCACCAAAAATAAAGTTCATACACCTAAACAAAATATAAATAGTAGTATAGGGAGTGGGGTCAATTTCATAAGGACTGAGATATCTAAAATTATTATTCGTTTTAACCAGGTTGCGCGGCAAGCAACTGTCGTGCCCATAACATGCGTCGATCTATACAAAAAATAGAAAAGAGGATTAAATTTGATTAGATAAAAAAATCAAAATTGCATTAAAATAAACAAAACAAAATAAAGATTGAATAAATCAATGAGACAACATTCTAATTTCAGGGACAATTTAGGCTCATGTTTCAAATTGATCATTAACAACAAATATTCTCCTTTAACCGATAAGTCAATTATAGTGATCGAGGAAATGCCTTAGACCACCAGTTCTTCCGTGTGTAAATTAACTGTGGGAATGCTTAACAATTAACTTTTACTAAAAGAACAACCCTGAAATCAACTTTCACAATTTAACTCCTTGGTAGCCTTAAGAACTAGAAGGACCTGACTCAAATCAATGATCTCAATCACGCAGGATGTTTAAACTCGACCGTTATTTCCCTTGATGGATCCAACCACTCACTCAATTGGTCACATCAATTTGTTCTTCAGTAGATTGATTATAACATTTATAGATTGTATCAATTCTTCTAATTGTACGCCGCACAACACCAAATTAACGGACCATTTTTTACTTACAAATTTGTGAGACAACTGTATCTATCTTCTAAACCAGAGAAATAACGAATACTGAAATAGAGGATTTTGATATAGTTTTGAGTCTCACTGATTTTCTCCCGGATCGATTATCTGCGTAAAGCTAAAATGGGAGTTTAGTTGCTTACGAAAAAGAATCTACGCAACAAAAGAAGGAATGTAATTTAAATTAAGGGTGTGTTTGTTTGGTGGAAAATGTTTTCTCATTTCCAGTGTTTGTTTTGTGGAAAATGATTTCCATAGCAAAACATTTTACAAACACGGGTAAAATCCAAAGTAAAATTTTGGAAATTGTCTTACCGATTTCTAATCCGTAAGACATTTTCCCTTTCTCCTTTCTCTTCTAAGCAATCTCTTTTCTCTTCTAAGCAAATTTTCTTCCACATCCTTTGCCTCCTCATCTCCGTTCGTCACCTCACCTCACCATCTCCGTCCGTCATCTCCGTCGACCGTCGGCCTTACTTGTATTTTGAAGAAACCCTAAAAAATTAGCAGTCACAGTCAAAAAAAGAAGACCCAGAAGTAGTGGTTCTCTCTGTGTCATCAACAAGTATTTTTTCTGTTTAATTCTTTTAAAAATCCAAATTGTTTGTTGAAGCTTCCATTGTTGAAGATTCCAGAAAACATTTTTTCTATTTAATTTTCACTGATTTGATTGGTGGATCGGGTTTGGTTCCAGAAAATAAATTCTTAGCCTAGTAACAACCCATGATCGATGACAGTTTTTGTCGCTGCATCTAGAGAAACCAAAAAGAGGACCAGAGAGCTAGGTAAATTTGTTTACTCAAAGTTTGAAATTTGTGGTATCTTTGGCTTTTTTAAAACTGAGAAAAAGCTAAGTGTATCTTTGTCCGTATGTTAGTAGGAATAATTTGAACTGTTAATTCCAATAAGTTCAGGTTAGGAGTGAGAGATATATGAATAATAGAAAGTTAATTCAGGTTGTAGGGCGTAGAAAATTTGAAGGTTGAAATAGTTTTAGTACTTTTGGGATGATAGAGAGCTGCAAATTTGGTATAAATTCTTGTTGTGACCGTGACACACATTTGTTTTGACTTATCTATTCATGGAAACTGTTAATTTTTTTGTTGGTAAGCGGTTCTGGTTCAACACTTTGTTAGTTTACCGTTAAATGATATATATATTTGAAGAGTTGTTCATATTGTCGTAGTGGATTTGAGATTTATAATTGGCCTTTTGGAGTAAGGCTTCCTATTTTATTTTGGACTAAATTTGTAATTTTGTATGATGAGCTTAGGATGGGAATGAAGTTTTCTTTAGGATTAAAAGAAGCACTCAACTGAAGAAGCTCATGAATGCATATTGTAATCGATAATCTATGGATTTCAACTTGATTGCCTTCTTGTTCGATGGCCGCCGCCTACGAGGCGAGCAAACTCCTAATGAGGTATCATTCTATTTTCTCTGTTAGATGAGTGACCACTCGTGCTAATGTGCACATTGCGGAAGGGGAATGTGTTCTAATGCATATTTTCTCTTTTGTTTCAGCTGGAAATGGAGGATGGTGATGAGATCGATGCTATGCTTCACCAAACTGGTGGCACAAGCGCTTGATGTTATCAATTGTGTGAAGGCAAGTTCTAGCTTACTGTTTTTAGCAGTTGAAAGTAGACTTACTGTCTGATTGTGTAGATGTTATTATATACAGACTTATTGCTTGGAATCTTTATTTACCTATTTGATTCTGAAATATCTAGCTTTTCTTTATGAGTTCTAATGGCTTCAGTTTAAAATAAGATGGGATTCGGAGCTTGTTTTTTTCATTATGCCTTTGGTTTGATGGTTGTTTGGCAATTGCTAGCTATTTGTAAGTTAGTGATTTCTTGGTTCTCAAATATTTATACTGCATGCATAGTGTATTCACTATATTATGATCCAAATTTGGACAAGGTTTTATTATGGATTGGATTTTATTCGTTGAAAGAAAAAAATATGTAAAAAGGTTAAATTTTGCTATTGGTCTCTATATGTAAAAAGATTGTATCACCTCCAGATGTGTTGAACACGAATATAGCACATGAGTACTTCAATTGAACCTAAAAGTAAGTAAAAAGGGATTGTATCTTACTCCAGATGTGAAGAATGAAAGTTCCTCCTCAATCTGAAGCAGTAGCGTTGTAAATCTTTTAGTTGCCTTTTTATGTACTGACATTAGTATAATGTTATTAGGCTAAGTAGAACTACTTTTTTGTATCAGATTCAATATCTGCAACTTTTACCCATTATCTCTTTGTTTTTAATAGAAGGGGACATTAGTATTAGAGCATAAGGATGAGCGCGATTTGGGGCTCCATTTGCTGCAGTTTGCTGAGGTAAGAACTTAAGGAAAAAAAGGAACAATCTATTTATTGTTTCTTGACTCAGGTTCGGTCTGACAAATTTTTATCTTGCTTTCAGGTTGTTGAGGAGGCTTGTACCAATTTGTTACCGAATATTGTATGTGACTACCTCTATAATTTATCCGAAATCTTCTCCAAATTTTACAGCAACCCTGAGTGCAAGGTATGATCAACAATCTAATTATATGGTTTCTTGGTAAAATAAACCTTGTTATTGCTTGTCACCCTGCCCTCACAAGGTCGTTCACCTAGTGTTGAAACTAGGAAAGTTCTAATGGCGGAGTGAATTCTAGGTAAAAGATGTTGCAATGAAACTTTAAGATGACATGTGGCATATATTGATGAAATGAGCAGGTTATCGGGTCAGATAAGGAAACAAGTAGACTACTATTATGTGAAGCAATCACAGTGGTTATGAGAAAATGCTTCAATCTCCTGGGAATCACACCTTTTTACAAGATATGATTGTACTTTGAAAGCTTTACATATAACCTATTCTTGAGAAGGGTGGGTTATATATTATTTCATATAAAATCCTATGTACCGTGACAACTATATTCAGATCTTATTACTTTATTTATTTGGACAGTTTTGATTGTGCTTATGTGTTTTAGCTATGAATTTATTCATACCTATAGCAAGGCCTAATTAACTAATTTATCTACCTATTTAAAACACTAATCGCTTTCAGCTGTTGAAGGATTGTCATGAAATTTAAAGTAGACAATTAATAAATAATTTATATAACAAACAAATTAAAGAAAAATAAAAGACAATTTCTAAAAGCTTCACAAACACAACTTTATGTGTGTTTTTATTAAACTTTCATTTTATAGATTTTTTAAAATGATTTTGTGGATAATTTTGTTGTTTAATTGTGGTTTGGAAGCTAATTTATAATTATTCAATCCTTGTTTTTTTTTAACACAATTACAAATATTTATTTGACATTGGTTGTTTTCAATTTATGGCGGTTAATATTGTAGCTTAATAATTGAGTATTATTATATATTTAATTTCATTGCAATATATGTAAAAACAATTTAAAATATAAAAATTTATTAATATATATAAAAATAACTTTTCCGAAAAATATTTTTAGGAAATCTGCCAAACAACAGAAAATATTTTACATAGATTCATCCAAACACTAAAAATATTTTCAGTAAATCATTTTTCAGAAAAGTAAATCATTTTACAAAAAATATTTTTCAAAAAATATTTTACTGTCAAACAAACAGACCCTAAAAGAAAATAGAAGAAATTGAAATGGCTTTCCTTCAGGAACAAAGAAGCAAATGGAAGAAAAATTGAAAGTTCGTTAATTTCAAAGCCAAAAGTGGAGGGACTAGGCGCACCCCTTTTTGTTTTTATAAAATAAAAAATAAAAATATTATCTTTACAGATAAAATTCCAAAATAAAATTATCGAAAGTCTTTGTACATCCTTCAGTTTGCTTTCATGCCTAAAAAGTCTTTCAGCAACCCATGTTTTTTTACGTTTTTGACTTTCCTAGGTTTGCTCCGCAGCTAATTAAAAACTAGTAATAAGCACTATCTTCAAGCATTAAAATCAGTGAACCTAGTCATCATTCCTTTGAAGACTCTAGAACTCCCCTCATTAAATTCTCTCATTGAGAACATAATTTGCAAAAGCACATCAAATGTATTCTCACAAATAAAGTTCATCACAATAGATTAAGTGCTCTTAATATTTGATACAGTAATTTATACAAGTCTCTCAATTAAATAGAGATTTTGAAAGTTGATATCACAGTGAAGTTCAATTATGATCCCTTCTAAATAGCAGCTAAAATAGCTAAAAATAATATAATAATAACAATCAAGGTAATATGGACTAATGATAGGTAAGATACTAAAGTTTCAATCCAATCCAACTTCCATGATCCAAGGAATTCGATAGACATAATCTGATCTAATCCGATTCTCCAAATATATTTTTTCATGACATATGGTCTTCATTGATGGATTAGATATAATCCACGATCATAGCTTTGCCCAAAGATATCATTCGATAAATTGTCAATCTCCCATATATAGTAAATTGTTGTCTGTGGTAGTGGAGAATGATGTAGGCACTCCCTCAAGCACATCTCAACAATTCCAAATATTCCAACAATTGCCCCCTTTTAACAATTTGTTGAACAAAACACACACAAAGCAAAATGCTTGAATGTTAATTAACCTTAGCTCCCTCTTAGCATATTCCCCTTAAATACAAAAACTTAATGTATAAATAAGTCATGAAATAATGTATAAGATCGATAAAATTGAAGGCCATTGGATACTAAAGGAAGTTGAATCAAGAAGTATGACATGACAAATTAATTTAAGGTAGGGACTAAATTGTAAAAATATGAAAAAAGTTGTGACCTTAGTATAAATACTCAAAATATGAAAATTTTGAAAGAGAAAAAAAGTGTAAATATCCAAAAGGAGGAAGGGACTAAAAGGGTAAAATAAATTGATGAGTGGGGATCAAATTGAATGAGTAAAAAATGAGAGGGACTAAATTACAATTTTACCAAAAGTGAGGAATGACACAAAAGTGAATATTGAGATTAAAAAAGGGGCAAAATTAAATGTAATATATCCTTTACTTGAGCTAGTACCTAAACCCGAGTAAGGAGTGCTACATTTTAGAACAAATACTTTATTAAATAACCAAATTTATTATTCAAGTTCTTCTCTATCTTTTAGATCATTTTAAAGTCATTTAAGGCTTTATGGATCATTTCTAGGCTTTTTCTAAAGTTTGATTATATTCGGGGTTCGTTTAGAACTCTTTTTGATAAAAAAGAATAAGTAGAGGAAAACAGGGCTAATGTCACGACATCATAGCCAGTGTCCTGACACTAGGTTCTTTGATGGCTCATGTCACGATATCTTGTGGCCAATTTCGTGACCTTGAGTCTACTTCATTTTTCCTCTTGCGTGCTTATAGAAATTCTCTTTTGGAGTAAATAATGAGATTTTATGACGAAGGAACAAATTATAAGAAAGAAAAAGTTTCTTCCTGGCGTTGGTGGCTTCCATAAAAATATATCCACTTAATAAATTGATAAAATATTAAAATATAATATAAAAATCTATTAATAAAATAATAATAAAACATTTCACTAATCATATTTCAACTTAAAATATTCATCATGACAATTCATGATAATTATCTTAATTGAGAAATGATTATTTTTCCCTTGTATTATCTCAACATTCACTTTTGTGCCATTTTTCACTTTTGATAATATTGTACTTTAGTTCCTCTCATTTTTTCACTTATTCAATTTGAGCCCCATTCACCGATTTATTTCACCCCTTTAGTCTCTTCCTCATTTGGGGTACTTGTACTTTTGGTCCTTCAACTTTTTCATATTAATATTTTGACCTCATGAATTTTAAATATTTACACTAAGGCTACAACTCTTTTCACTTTTTATGATTTAGTCCCTATCTTAAATTAATGTGTCATGTCATACTTCTTAATTCAACTTCTTTTAGTATCCAACGACCTTCACTTTCATCGATATATATTATTTTACTAAAAATATATTCCATATTGTTTACAATCAAGGAATTTTTGGGATGTTACATAATCAATATCCATCCACCAAACAAAATCCAACATAAGTAGCCATTTATACAGTACAGTCCTTTAAAACCAGAGTTCCCAAAATCAATAAATGTTTCAAAAGAAAAAAAAAAAACATCAGTAGATCATTGCCATAGCAGAACAGTACTAGAAGTGTGTGTCTCCCCCTCAGCAGATGCATCACCCCTCAGCACTATCACTCCCCCTTTTTGGTCAACACATGGCCAAGCTATACATCACCCGGAAGAGTTAACAGATCATCACGCAATGCCTTAAATTTGTCTCGAATATTTTATTCATATTCATAATATTGTACTTTTTTATCTCAAATTATATTTCTCAAATTAGGGGTGGCCTTGGGGCCTCAACTTAAATGAAGGCTTTCTATTTTTTAACTTAATTTTATTCTTCTAAGTTCAATATTTTAAGTCAAATTTCATCTGTTAAAAGTTGGGTAATAAACAAATCTTCTCAAATTTAAGCTTGCTTTCGCCTTCGTTTCCTTTCACTAAAAATTCCATTTACATATTTTTTTAATGCATTCAGGATGTTCTTTCCCTCAACTTTATTTGGCTTTAAATAATCATTGACTTTCAATAAGGGCTGCTCCCCTACCACTTTTTTCAACATTATGTAAATTCAAAACTTTAAAAAATCATGGAGACGACAAATGAGTGGACATTATTTCATTAATTTAAATTCCTGTAGTAACTTTTATATCAATTATGATTCACATGTGAGAAAAAAAAATCATATAAAAATAAATATAATTTTAATTGAAATGAAAAATTACGATGTATTAAGTATCTTTTTTTTTCTAAAATTTATATAAAAATAAAAAAATAAAAATACTCTCAAAATAATACTTTGTAAAAATAATGAAGTATTTTTAGTAATTTTACAACTGGATTAGCATTTAATTAATGTTTGACACTAACTCAGTCAAACTCTTAATAACAATATAGATACAAACTTTTATTATCTATATACTATATATTAAGCTTTTAACTGGGTTGGTATTATGAGTTAATTGAGCACCAACTTAATTTGAAGGGTAAACTACAAAAATAGTCACTTTTGTTTGTCTCAGATTACATTTTAGTCACTTATGTTTGAAATGTTACGTTTTAGTCACTTACGTTATTGTTTTGTTACGAAGTGATCACTCTATCGCTAAGCTCCGTTACCTCCCTAACGGCGGTCCTACGTGGCAGTCCAAATGGGTTTTAATTGTCAACTTGGATGTCCTACGTGACAGTCCAAATTGAATTTTATTTAATTAAAAACCTATTTTCATCCTAACAACTAGACATCCAAGTTGGCATTTAAAACCCATTTGGACTGCCACGTAGGACTTCCGTTAGGGAGGTAGCAGATTTTAACAGTAGTGTGACCGCTTCGTAACAAAACGATAACATAAGTGACTAAAATGTAATTTGAGGTAAACAAAAGTGACTATTTTTATAGTTTACCCTAATTTGAATATGAATAAAATATTATATTATTATGAATATATTTTAAACGTTTATTACTTAAAACTTTTAATAATTTAAACTTTAATTATAGACCGTGCATGGGACCAGATCACTTTTTTTTTTTGTCGTTTTTTCTTTTGCCTGGTTTTCATTGCATGGAACTTCCCTCTTCCGTATTTAAACGTCTTCATTAACATCCCATCTTTGTGTCCATTTTCTTTTCTTTTTTCCCTCTTCCATATTTAAACATCTTCATTAACATCCAAAAACATTGTTACAGGTCTGAAACAGTCTTTGTAATCAAAGAAAAAATAAAGCATCGCTGACAACAACATCAAGCAGTTCACTACGACACATCAAAATCCACAATCTCACCACCATCCCCAGCACATATTTGATCAATCGATCTTACCTTTCGCCATTGCTTCACGCCTTCACCCATGCCCTGGGCTTTGTGTCCATTTTCTATTTCTATTTTCTTTTTTAAGTTAAAATCTTTTCAACAATCCAAGATGTTTTCTCCCCTACTTGTTTTTGCTTCCATATTCAGTGCTTGCTGTCTTGCAACTTCAACTTTTGGAGCTACACTTGCAATAGACGAAGGTATACAATTATAATTTCGACCCTTTTCCCATTTGTAAATGCCTAATACTTTATATAATATGTGTATAGTGGAAGCTTTGAAAAGCATAGGTAGAACATTGGGGAAGACAAACTGGAACTTTAGCGTTGATCCATGCAGTAGCGGAGACGAGAGTTGGGCAAAATTTGCAGAATCAAATGCTTATTATGTTAATAATGTTACCTGTGTTTGCAGTTCCATCATCTGTCATGTTGTCCGCATGTAATCATCTCTCTCTTTCTCTCTCAAAATTAAAAAATTTTTCGATTCATCAAGTGCTTTATCATTTATCAAATTTCATAAATAAATAACATGCATGAAGATTCAATTTCAAGATTAATTAATGAATTACCTACCCTAGATACTTGTACATTTTTTTGGGGTCAAAACAATATATACTTGTAACTGAATGCTACTTCCAATTACTTGAGTCATAGAGTCAATGGTTGGCATAGACATGTGGTCCAACATAAATACAATTGTAATAATAACATGGTAGCTACTTTTGATTGCCAGATTAATTTACAGAAAGGATTAATTTACTCTTTGATCTAAGGTATAAAGATTAATTTATCTATTTTTTAATAAAAGGGGTAAAATACAATATAGCTCTTAGTACAGAAGCCTCCATGATACTTTTACTCTGATAAATCAAATCACAAACCAAATTCAATCCCTAATCTTAAATATAATTGTAATACAAAGGGTCTAAATATTTGTTGCAAAATTTCATAAATAAAATTTTAAGAATGACATATTTAGAATATAATAAAAATTAAAATTAAAAAAAATTGTGATAGTATCTGAACTAATAGTTCATAAGAATCATTGTTAGTGAATAAGATAATAGCCCACAGTAAAACTTTTTACATTTTCTTAAAAAAAATTAACTTTTTAATTTTTTTTAGTTAAATATTTGTTTAGATAAAAATAAATTAAACTTTAAAAGTTTTACATATATATAGCAAAATGGTTGAATAAAAAATAACTATCTTACTCACCACAAACTCTAAAAGTTGATTTAAGATAATGCTATTTATTTATATAATGTATTAAAGTAATAATAGAATAATTAGGATAAATTATCCAATTGATCATCCGATTTTTAAGATTCTTCATTTTTAGTAACCAAAAAAATCCAGACAATTTTTTTTATTTTAATAATTGAGTAATTTACCCAAATAATTAAATAGGACACTTGAGATAATCTTGACCTGCTTGCTGTAATAATAATTGTTGAGTAACCTGATATTAAAGATGAGGACTAAACATAAAATACCTTTCTAAATTGTTGAAATAATCAGAGCGCTGAAGGGACAAAATCTATCAGGTACTCTCCCACCACAGTTGACCAGACTCCCTTACCTCCAAGACATGTAAGTACTTCCCTTAATTTCCATTTTTCATATAATTTATATTTCTTTTTATGCCATCATCTTTGGCTCAAATTAATTAAGGGTAGTTTGTATATCATATGTGAGTTTTATTTAATTCTTTTTGAAGTATTTCGATTTTGTACGATTTTTCACCCTCTAAATTGATTTTACATTTTAATTGATGAGTCATATTTACTGTAATAACACTTTTTACAGTGATCTCACTCGCAACTATCTTAGTGGCTCCATTCCTCCTCAATGGGGTTCTATGCAGCAACTCGTCCAAATGTAAGATTTTTTTTCCTTTCATATTTCTATGGTTAAAATAATAAAATAATCTTTGAATTATTCATTGTTCAATTTACAAAGTTTGGATTAATTCCTTCCCTGTTTTATTGGACAAATAAATACAATATTGCAGTTCCCTTCTTGGGAATCGTTTAACAGGTTTAATCCCAGAGGAGCTGGCAAACATGAGCAGTCTTACTAGCTTGTGAGTTGCTTTATATATCGCGAGTTTTAGCCTAGTATTCCTAGTTTCATTCTATAAGATCAAATTTTCACTAGATTATTTTTATTAACGTTATTACAGCATCGTACCGATAAAACAAAAGTATTGTTTTCTATGTATTCATAGGGAACCACCTAGATCCTCCTCTTAGCAGCGAGTGAGACAACATCTTTAGCGGCATCTAAAGAGCACATTACCTTTGCTTTGTCAATATAATGCTCTAACAAGTGTCTAATGGATTAATCTCATTACTTGTTTTGAAAAATTGTGTAGAGTCCTTGAGCACAATAGCTTCTCAGGAAATTTGCCTGCTGCAATGGGGAATCTACCAAAAATTGAGAGACTGTGAGAGGCTCATCTTTCTAAATTTGTTACATAAAGTGATAGAATTTTTTTATGAAATCTTCCACTTATTTCCATCTTTTCATACCCCTGAGTTTATTTCTTAGGTTTGTTTAATATCTTTCTCCTCTTGGTATTGCTAATTGTTATTGCTTAATTTGCAGGTTTCTTAATTCCAACAATTTTACTGGTGAATTGCCTGAAACATTTGCTAGGCTGACTACATTGAAGATTTTGTAAGCTTCATATTCACCTATTCTATATATTTCATCCAGAATTGATTCATGGTCTTAACTTCATGCCCATCCCTAAATTGTTTACATTCTAATTATGATTATTATGTTTATTCAACAGCCGGATCGGTGATAACAACTTCACAGGAAAGATTCCCGGTTTTATTTTCCAGAATTGGACAAACCTTAAGGAAATGTGAGAACTTCAATTAATTTTTTTTGTCATTAGAAATATTGTGCTTTTATCAATGATTTAAATGAATCCAACTTTGATAATGACAGACGTACTGTCGCAAGTGGTTTGAGTGGACCAATTCCAGACATTGGTTCTTCAGGAAACTTAGAATTTCTGTAAGCAATGAATCTTACCTTTCGAAGATTTCAACTAAGCATATCTATATATAGTATAAACACTTAGGATATTGCTTGTTGAATATTTTGTTTACAGAATGATTACGGACTTGAATGGCGTTGAATCAACTTTTCCAAGACTTAGTAATTTGTCTAAATTGGAATATCTGTAAGTAAAGCTCTGCTATAAGGATGAGATTGATTAAATTTAAGAGCATTATATTTGCTGACTTAAATAATGGAGTGTTATTTTATTGTATTATAGGATATTGAGGAGCTGCAATCTCATTGGAAAGCTACCTACTTCTCTTGAAAATATGCCAAAGTTGGAGACCTTGTGAGTAATAGACCAATAGGTTTCATTTCCTAAGAAGAAAATTATCTCTTTCAATTTGTTTCCACCTATATCAGCATAATTATTCCACAAGATGCTTTATCATGCATGCATATATGTTGGTGCATTGAAATGACTATACAAATATTGTTGTTGTTCTATGTTCTAAGTTCTAATTGTACTTTAATATTTTCTTGCAGAGATCTCAGCTTCAACAAACTCAGTGGAGAAATTAAAATATCTCTTCCAGATGTGAAACAATTGTGAGATATATATATATATATTTACACAGATAATTATCTGAGTTGTAAAAAAGGTTTCATTTTAACTAATACTCTTCCTATAGGACATCATCTCATTATAGAAACTTCATGATGCTCTTTCTCAGGTTTTTAACTGGAAACATGTTTACTGGAGCAGTCCCGCAATGGATTCTTAATACAAATAGAAAAATGTGAAATTCTCTTCCAAATGTTCAGTGGCAACAAATTATATGCTCAAGAAGCTTGATCATCACACTAATATTCTGAACTATTCTGTTTGCAGAGATCTTTCATATAACAACTTCACAAGTACAGGTGGTGTTGATGACTGTCAGAAAAGTGGCCTGTAAGAAAAACCTAAGCTATGTTTTTGAGATTTTTTTTTCTTTCTTATTTACAAGTGGATCTTCGATACACTAGCTATGGTTTATGTAATATGTCCTTATCATTTATAGGAACTTGTTTGCAAGCACTTCAAGGATCAATAATTCGTAAGTGCTAACAAACTATCATTTTCTTTGATCCACCTGCAATTTTGCTCTTATAAATACAATGCCTAACAATTTTTTGGGGCTTATAATTATTTTAATAGCGGAGTTGTTTCATGTTTGGGAAACCTTAACTGTCCAGTGGAACGTAAGTGGAAATTTCATATAATGCTTAACGATGTTAAGTTCTAATGGCTATTTCACTTTGGTTGAATTTTCCTGCAATACTTATTGAATTGTGGTTTCATTATACCTCAGCTTTGCACTCTTTTTATATAAACTGTGGTGGAAAAGAAGAAACTATTAATAATATCACTTATGAAGCTGATCCTGATAAAGTTGGGACTTCAACATTTTATCGAAGACTACTCATTGGGCATTTAGCAGCAGTGATATTTTTTTGGATGATCACACAGAGGAGGATGCATTAGTTTTGGAAAATAAACAACTTTCTTCAAGTATTGGTCAGCTTTACAGCAACGCACGTCTTTCACCAAGCTCTTTGACTTATTATGCGTTCTGTCTGCACAATGCAACATACAACGTGAGCCTCCACTTTACAGAGATACAGTTCACTGATGGTAAAAATTATAGCAGCTTAGGAAGGCGGATATTTGACGTTTACATTCAGGTATTTCTGTTCATATCTTCTTAGCAAGTTCTGATATTAGAACTAGAGCTAGTGAAGTCGCTTTGGCCTAATAAGGGTTCAAAATCCAATCTCCAGTTAAGCTAAGATTACAGCCATGTGGCTGCATATATGACATCCTTGCGTGTGAATGCATATATGGGAAGTTTGGTCAAATGGAATGGATAATTTGCAGGGAAAGCGGGAGCTGAAGGATTTCAATATTAAGGATGAAGCAGGTGGGGCTGGCAAACCAATTCTAAAGAATTTCACTGCAAATGTTTCGGATGGCACTTTGGAGATCCGTTTGCAGTGGACTGGAAAAGGGACAACAGTTATTCCCATGAGAGGAGTTTATGGTCCACTTATCTCTGCAATATCTGTCTTTGATCCTGGTAGGTTGATAGCTAGAGTTTAAATCTCTCTTATTATTGGAAACTACCTATTCTTGTTCAACACCCTACTCCTTTAGTGGCTTTATCACATATACTGTTATGTGTAGCTGTATGAACTAATTCAATGTTTACTATACTTATGCCATCTCAAGCTTGTAACTAACTCTTTATATAGTTTTCTTCAATTAGAGTGTTATCTCATGTTCATTGATAACATTTATATAGTTTTCTTCAATTTTAGCTTATAAACCTCAATCAGAAAGTAGGGGAGGTATCAGCGCAGTTGCGAAGGTTGGCATTGTGGCTGCAGCAGCATTCGCTACTTTCTTGCTTGTGGTTGGAATCCTTTGGTGGAGTGGATGCTTAAGACGGAGGAGTACATTGGAACGAGGTATGTATAGAGAAATTAATTATGTCCGAAATTCGTGAGACATGTAATGGCAAAAAAATATACCTATCCCCTGCCTATTTTACCATTTATGCACCAAATAGGATTAGGAAAACAGAGATGTTAATTAGAAGCTATATTATATAATTAAATGTTTCTTGTGTATTTGGCTTTGGTTTTTCGACAGATCTAAAAGGTATAAAATTGCAGACTGGTTCCTTCACCTTAAGGCAAATTAAAGACGCAACAAACAACTTTGATGCTGCTAATAAGATTGGAGAAGGCGGTTTCGGTCCTGTTTATAAGGTATCTATCCTGTTCTAGCTACACATTCATTTACTGGTCACTTTTTTGATGACTGAACCTGGTCTAATGCTTTTCAAAATGTAGGGCATTCTAGCAGATGGCAAAGAAATTGCTGTCAAGCAGCTATCGGCTAGATCAAATCAAGGAAATTGCGAGTTCGTGACGGAGATTGGCATGATTTCAGCTCTACAACATCCTCATCTAGTAAAGCTATATGGATGTTGCATTGAAGGAAATCAACTGTTGCTTATATATGAGTACTTGGAAAACAACAATCTTGCTCGTGCATTATTTGGTACATCTCGTTCACCTGATTTACTTTTAACTCCCTTTGGTATTATCAACACTCACAGATATATAAGGACAAGTATGTTAGCATATCTGAGCTTCAATCTCTTTTATATTATGGTTATTGAAAGGTCCAGAAGAATTTCAGTTGACATTAGACTGGCCAACCAGACGGAAGATCTGCATTGGTATAGCGAGAGGTTTAGCTTATCTCCATGAAGAATCAAGGTTGAAGATTGTCCATAGAGACATTAAGGCAACCAATGTGTTGCTTGATAAGAATCTAGACCCTAAAATATCTGACTTTGGTTTGGCCAAGCTTGATGAAGAAGACAATACCCACATTAGCACCCGAATTGCCGGAACTTAGTAAGTTCCACTTCAGGTTGCTTGTCACTGTTTGCATTTTAGAAGCTAGATTTGATTTATCTTCTTAACTTTGCAGTGGCTATATGGCTCCCGAATATGCAATGCATGGACGTTTAACTGATAAAGCAGATGTATATAGTTTCGGAATTGTGGCCCTTGAAATTGTTAGTGGCACATGCAACACTAAACACAACCGCGAAAAGAAAGAATCTTTCTATCTTCTTGATGTGGTAACAGAACTCTCTTTCCTAATTCCATTATATATATCCATGTTGATAATTATGTTGTCTTAGCAAAATATACTGAAAGAGGCATGTTAAATAACAAATCTGACAATGATGTTACAGTTGTTATTTTGCAATTTCAGTTGATTTTCTTAACTTTTGTTTGTGGCACTTAAATTTTTTGTTTCTAGGCTCATACGTTGAAGCAAGAGGGGAATTTGTTGGATTTAATTGATCCAAGGGTAGCCTCTCATTGTAACGCAGGAGAGGCAATGATGATGGTCGATGTAGCTCTCTTATGCACAAATCCTACTGCAGCGGCAAGGCCTTCCATGTCTATGGTGGTGAGCGTGCTCGAAGGCAGGGCATCTGTTTCTGACATACCCACGGATTCAAGTATTTATGCAAGCAAGTTTGATGCAAAAAAGTTGTACGGAAGAGTGGAAGGAAATGATGCGGAAAACAACAGCCAGGTAAAGAGTATGTTAAGAGATGGGTAATGGACTTCATCTTTTGATCTATATCTGGCCAGTTCGATATTTTCGTATTGGCAGGACAACAATTCAACTTCAACAAATTAAGAGAACTGTTGGAATACCTTAATTAGGAATCACATATTGTATGCTTTGAAGATGCATTTGTAAACTTTTAATTAGCATAGCATTTAATATTTTGTCGAACATGTAACTAGGTTGGAATTTGTTATACCATTTCCATAGACACTTACATGTGTCCTCTTTATGCGGATGTCATATTGGGTAGACCTCCAAAAAATTACCTTCGTAAAAAGTGCATGGGACCTCACATCCATTGATTGTTTAGTCATCTTAAGATGTCACGTCACTAATGTAAACAGTTAAATCGTCATCCTTACAAGGAGACAAGATATGACTTTACTGCTAGTGAGACTTTGACACATGACGCACCCTTTATCGCATATATAAGTCTTCTCACTACACTAGTAAGGGATAGATCATTCAGACACAGAAGAACATTCTCTCCCCCAGCTTACTTCCTCCTTTACTCTCAAACCATTTCTTCCACCACTCCGACCCACCAAATACAACAGCTTTCCAGCCTGCATGGGTGAACCACCACCACTGTTCCCCTTTGCTTCTCCTGCTAGCTCAAGTGGTACCATCTACCCCAACAAGTGACCTATGTGATATAGGTCAGGGTTCAAACCCCATAAAGGGTGAGATGCTCATGACGCTTTGGTGCTCAAAGGTGCTCAATTGGTATTTGCTCAAAGGTGCTCAATTGATTACCCTGCTATCAACTAGCATTTGGATAGAGTTACATCTCTGTTTGGCAGCGACCATTATATGGAAAAAAACTTGTATTTGATCACCCTCTTGTAAACATTTAATTCTAGATTTTTGCTTATAAAAATTCTCATCGACTCTCAACAATTCGTGAAGCTCTTGACCAAGATTTCTTCCTAGTTCTGCTATTTTTGTATTATTAGGATTAAACAACATAGCAAGCTATGCATTGTACACTTCTAATCTCTTATTTTTCATTTTTTCTGAAATATTGCTAATATGCATTGAGTTGGATTGTTTCAATGCTATGTCGAGACTTTTAAGTTTAGCATGCAACAAGGCCATTGGGTTACAAGCAGCAGGGACTCTGCAAGAGTTTGAGATGATACTAAAAAATGCATCATGTTTAGTCCAAAAGTTAAAAACTTGAATGACCTTGAAGGGGACTTACTAGGCACATCTATCCTTACTATAGCAGAGGTAATGGTCCGAAACTTCAGGAGCTATAAACTCTACTATGAAATTGCTGGAATATGTGTTGCATGTTGTCCTTCTTAACTCTAGTTGCCTTTCCCTATTTGCAGTAACTCTATCCATCTAAAGCAGAGAACCCAGAGCACTTGCTATGTAGCTTAAGCCATCTTTTGTAAACAACTCAAGTGGCACATTACTCGGATAAATCCACACAGGAGTTCTACGATGTTGAATTCTAATGATGGGAGGCTTGGTTTCGACTTCCTCACAATGTGAGATTTGTTCTGTATATGCCAAGAACCTATTTCCAAAACTCTAGTACGATCAGCTTCAGAGGAAATTTGTGCAATGAATAGATTTGATCCAGCAAACTTCACCTCAATAATGCCATTTTTTCCCCAAAGCATTCCTACCAATCGCTGAAATTGCCCAACATTAGATATTTTCCCAATGAATTGCACAACTAGTGCATTTTGCAATTGTTGAACCCCTGCTTCAAATACCTCCACCCCTATTTTTAAATAATTTTTTTAACAAAGTTGATGTCGAGTTAACTCATAATACCAACTCAATTAAACATTTACATGTAATAGAGATATCAAATTTTAATATAATTTTAATATTTGTCCCAATTTTTTTAAAAAAGGATTTAATATATATTAATGATTAAAAAGGTTCCATATATCTCAGGTGGCTTTTAATGGCCATAGTATGTTTCCTTGCTTTGTGTTGGATTAATAATTTGTTTGTACTAAATTATAAAGTGAAAATTTGAATGTTAAAGTAGGCTCTAAATTTCTATTTATTTTGTACATTTGAAATTTAGTCTCCTTATGTTTGAAATTTAGTCTTCATGTTGTAGTAAACATGTAACTATTTTCTATGTATTTGAATGATAAATAAATAAATAAAATTAATTTCACATTTCACTGTTATATCTTTTGTATTTCTTTCATGTTTTGCCTACATGACAAAATTGTGATAAGCAAATATTAGCTCATTGATTGTTTAAGTTCAAATTGATGATAAGTGACATTGTAAGAATGTTTACATTGCGAGAAAGATAACTTACTTTAGTAAATAAATATCTAAACAAGTCTATAATTCCGTAAAAGAATCAAAGTGAGTGTTTGATTCAAATGCCTAAAGGGATTATTATTTTAGTTTGAGAGATGACTAGTCTTTACTATCGGAGCAGTTGGCTCCACGGATAAAAACATGGATATATTAAACTAGACCCAAGTTAAATTAATTTTAAATCCATTTGTGAAATAATTCACTTATGACATTTATAGTGTGATTTACCTAAATCCTGAGTTAGTCACTAGCTATGCATATATAACTCATGGTGCTTTGATATAAGTGGAAGCTTATACTCTAAAAATGATCGAGTCCGTAGTCGGTGTGTTGGGTACATGGCTTGTGTATGGTATGGCTTTACTAGCAACAATGGAATTCATAACTCGATTAAAGAGTTAACGATATTCTCTCATTGGTATTATGTGGATTGATAAATATGGAATATGATCACCGGTTACTTGTTCTCGAACGAGCAATTTATCATAGTCATTTGTTAACAATGATCATAATAATCATTAAGAAGACACAATGGTGACAATATGATTGTATTGAGTGAATAGATTTAACTTCAAGGAATTAATTATATCATATGAGGGTAACTCACACATGATGAGATTATTGGATAAAGTAGTTGAATGAATTGCTTTTGTGAAGAGTATACATTAAGGAGTTTTCAATCATGTTACTTCTTATAGACTGATTCCATGATTTAAGTAAATTGTGAATTATCAGAACGATACTTCTATACATAATTGCAATTACTAGAGTTTAATTGTATATATCCGATTGGTCCCTCCTCTAACTCAATAAAAGCTAAATCGGAATTCATTTGAATCAGAAGAAAATTCTACAACTTTAGAAATAATTTAATTTAATCAATTTACTTGATGTGAAATTAAATTGGGCAATCGCGAGAATTGTTCAACTAGAGAATTTTATTAAAGAATTTTCATAAAAAAATAATTTTGGAAAATCTCAGTGACTTTTGGGAAAAATTAATTTTGATCAAGTAAAATTAAATTAATCAAATTAATTAAAATAAATATAATATTTTTGAAAATTAATTTTCAAGTCAGACAATTGGCTCAATTGGTAATTTAACTTAAAATTTGAACTTGAGATTAAATATTGGAACCAAGAATTTAAAATCGAGACCGAGACTCAAAATTGGTCGAATCAGGTGTCGACAATCCAACCGGTGGCTAAATTGGATCAATCGAACTGTCATTTGCCCGAATCGAACTGGTTCAGGGGTGCCATGAGGGTGTCGCCTTACGATTACACCATTGGGCACAGCGGTGTCGGTGACTGCGATACCGATATTCTGGTGGTCGATGACAGCGATTCTTCGACGGTTAAGTAGTGGAAGAATCACACTCCTATTGAGATTCTATCATATAATTTGATTTCAAGTAAACTATTCCAAAAATAATATTATTTTAATAAATTTAATATTTAATTTAATTTAATTTAATTTAATACTTATCTTAATAATGTTTTATTCATTTAATATTAAAGTGATTATCTTAGTATTAAATTAAATTTAATATTTATCTTATAGATAAATATTTTATTAATTTAATAGATTTAATGTTAAATTTAATCTAATATTTATCTTGATAAGTATTATATTAATTTAATATTAAAGTGATTAAGTTTGATGATAATTAAACTTTCTAAACTTTCCCTATATGAAGAGAGGCATGAGTCATTATTTTTTATTTCAAAATATTTCTAGAGATATTTTTCTTATTTATAATTTGGTTCAGAAGTTTAGAGAAATTGTGAAATTACCCTATTGATAATTCTGTGAAAATTATTTTGATTCGAAATGAGCCTACACTCAATAACATGAGTTTAAGGATAGCGGAGAAGACTACTCGGTCGAAGTGTTTATCCTAAACTAATTGAAAAGGTACAATTTTGATTAAGTGTTTTTACTCTATAATTTTAGATACAATTGCTACCACCATTAAAAATTTGTAGTGTTGTAAAAGAAATAACTTGAAAATGCCGATAAAATTTATTTTTCTTAAAAATATAGATTTGAATTTTTTATGATAAAATATATTTTAATTATATAATTAGATATCTTGAATTAATTAATGTTGGCTTTTTAACTAGGTTAAGCTGAGTTGACAAAGAATCCACCATTTAATACTACGTTAAATATCCTTTCCATAACGAATTCAGCCTAAAATGGTTTATATCTCTAAAGTTAAACCCCCAAAAGAAAGAAATCAAGACAGAAAACGGCAATAATTTTATTTACAGCCCTCTTACAGACACTACCAAAGGAGTATATATATTTAACTCTTTGTGCTGCAGCACCCTTACGGCTTTTTGTCTCTAAAAAAGTATGGGGTACCGCCATGGATATCAAATGAGCTTTTGCAGTATTGCTTTTGCATTGATTTTTCTGGTTTCATGGCTCAACCAAGTTGAGTTATCTGAAGTGTATGGCGGCTGTGATTTTTTCGAAGGGAGTTGGATAGAAGATGATACTTACCCTCTTTACAACGCTTCCAATTGTCCCTTTATTTCTAAAGGATTTGATTGTCAAGCTAATGGACGACCTGATCAATTCTACCTCCATTATAAATGGAAGCCTACTGCTTGTTCATTGCCAAGGTTTTTTTTTTAAATTCCCTACTTTTACTTTTATTACCTTGTTATTTTTGCTTAATTTGGGATATCTTTTAGTTATCTTTTTTGGAAAACTAAATAATAAACGACGAAATTTCTTAAGATGAGTTAGCAGCATCAGACAAAATATATACCAACAAGAAAATGACGAATCATAAACAAAACGACAGGTTCTTGCTAGGTATCCAAAGATAGAGTAATATATATATATATGACATATCAGAATGTATGGGGACGGATTATAGCTGCCAGATTATCCACTTTTATGAAAATAATAATAATTATTATATTGATAAGTTATGAAAAGTTGTTCTATTTCTTGACTATAAGTATAAAAATTTATTTCAACAATTAATTTTTAATTTTTAATAAAGTTGGTTTTAGAAAAAACATAGTATACTATGTTTTAATAAATGAATTAGTAGGAAAATAATTTTTTTTGCTTATTTTGAAGAGATTTTATTTTTTATAAGAGTTTTTTTATTCATCTTTCTAATTTCAAGTTTAAATTTAGATTAATCATTCTTTATTTTATGCCTAATTATTTTATGTTATTACATAAGTAACCAAACGAGTCATTAAGGCATTATTCTTCTCTACAATTATTTTATTTTGGTATTTTTTATCAACTAAGAAAAATTTTCTTACAAGGACTATATGGGATATTTTCCTAAGCAATGTATGAGATTCAAAATATAGTAAATGGTAGACATAATGGACATTTTTTGGGAAAAAGAAAACCCATAATGGATATTTCCTATTAAATAAATAAATATTTATTTATTTATTTTTATTATAACATTGCTGCTGAATGATAATGCAGATTTAATGGTGAGGATTTCTTGAGGAAGATGAAAGGGAAAACAATTTTGTTTGTTGGGGACTCAATAAGCTTGAATATGTGGCAATCACTGTTATGCATGGTTCATGCATCTGTGCCCCTATCCAAATACAGTTTAATAAGCAAAGGCAACCATTCTACTTTTGCTTTACCGGTGAGTTCCACTATTTGTTTAATTAATAAATAATTTTTAATATATAAACATTATTTTAGCAGTTTAACGAGAGTTATAATTAAAATAAAAATAATGGATATATATATATATTGCAGGAGTATGAAATATTGTTGGAGTATTCCCGCAATGTGTATCTTGTTGATCTCGTGAAAGAAAAGATAGGCACTGTATTAAAGTTGGATTCAATTGAAAATGGGGATTATTCATGGAAAGGATACGATGTCCTCATTTTCAATACATGGCATTGGTGGCTTCATACAACCAAAGGACAAAATCAACCGTAAGTGTCCTTTTCTTTTATGTAAAAGTATTATAGAGACCATTATATTAGGAGTTGTATTATATTTTGTCCTTTTTTCACTCAAAAAACAAGTAAATTAGTTCATATACATTAGATTAAAGATAATTTGTCCTTTTTATTAAAAATTTTATTCATTTGTATTGTTAAAAACTAGTCCTTGTATATCAACATGAGGTAAAAATTGCACATCGCATATCACTGCCTGATTATTTCATCAACCATACTAATTTTAACAATATAAATGGAGAAATTTTTAACAGAAATGGCTAATTTGCTCTTAACATATAAGGATTAATTTACCCATTTTTTTCAATAGAAGAGACAAAATACAATTTAATTGTAGTACAGGGGCTCCATGGTACTTTTGCCTTTCTTTTATCATTTTCTAAAATTTAATTATGTTTTGTCTCTCATTCCATTTTTAACATGTTTATGATGAGCATCTATATTAGTACTATATAGGAAAGTGCTGTCCCCCTTGGCCAATTTCAAAACATGTTTTAAAGTGATATTTTAGATAAATTTTGACTCATTTTTTTTTCCAATTTTTATGGGTATGGTGTGTTGAAACAGATGGGATTTCATTGAATGGAGCGGAAAGATATTGAAGGATATGGATAGATTGGAAGCCTTCAAAGTGGGACTAACTACTTGGTCCAAATGGGTTGATTCCAATGTTGACCCTCGCACGACACAAGTCTATTTTCAAGGCATCTCTCCAACCCATTACGAGTAAGCACTTTAACTAATGTCACTTCACCTGAAGTTCAGTCAACATAGTGATTCAATATTTCGATGAATCACTTCTAATTAACATAATATTGGGGGTGAATTTGTGACAGTGGCAGGCAATGGAATGGTTCAATTTCAGCAACCTGTAAAGGCGAGACAACCCCGTTAAATGGAACAACGTATCCAGGAGGATTGCCACCAGCAGTGGACGTAGTGAAGCAAGTGTTGAAGAACATGTCGAAGGGTGTTACTTTGCTGGATATAACAACGCTTTCGTTGCTGAGGAAAGATGGGCATCCTTCTGTTTATTTCGGGAAAGAGGGAAACGATTGTAGCCACTGGTGTCTTGCTGGAGTCCCTGATTCTTGGAATGAAATCCTCTACGCATTGCTTACAAATGCCCAGGGAGGGACGTTGGTGTAATTAATCTTTCATTGTTTTATAAATTGCTTTCTTAGCTAATAAATTGTGTTGTAAAAGGAAATTTAAGATTTACACAGCCAATTTTCTCCCATTCTACTATTGCATATGTCAAAACCTGGGTACCACCCCGACAACACAAGTTAAAAGATTTTATCAAACACTTGAATGATATGGATCCAAATTTTGTTACCCTCGTCTTGCAGCGAGACTTGTATGTTTGAAATTGAATAATTTACTCAAACCAAGTCCAAAAAATAACATGAGTAGAGAATCAAATTTGGGACCAGCAGCGCACACAGAACATTGATTAGAGCTTCCAATTATATAGAATTATCAGTTTTTAATCCAATAATATAAAAAATATCAAATATTACCAATCTAATATACTTTTTCCAGCCAAAATAGTACAATTATATATTTTTTCAAATAAAAGAGAAATCTGCCGATTTAGTCTTAGGGCCAGTTTTTCATTGCTTAAAAAAAACACTTTTAACTCCAAAAGCACTTTTGGAAGAAAAGCTGTGCAGAACAAGCTGCTTTTGACTGAAATTTTTAACTTTTCAGAAGTGCTTTTCAAAAGCACTTCTGGAAAGGAGAAGCTAAATATTTTACCTTTTTCTCTCCTAAAAACACTTTTGGTGCTTAATTACAAATGTGTTAAAATCATTAATTAAAAATAAAAAATATTTTTTAAAATACTAATTACAAATATTTAATGGTTATATTTAAATATTTAAAATATAGTTTATATATTCTAATTAAATTTTATAAATAATTAATATTTATTGCTTAAAAATATTTAAAATTTATATTTCATATATTAAAATATTAACAACAAGTTATAATAATTGTTTTATATTCTTACTAAAATTTAATAATATTAAATAATTTAAATATTATTTAAATGCATATTTGTTACTTGATAATAACATGTCTAAAATAGACATTTTATTTCTCAAAAGTACTTTTTGGCAGCAATGCTAAATACTCAAATTTTAAACCAAACTTTTCAAAAGTATTTCTCAAAAACATTTTTCCATAACACTTTTCAAAAGCACTTTTCAAAAGCATTGCCAAACTAGCCCTTAGTTTGGTTGGCTAATACAAACAGACGTGGATTTTAGTATACTGAATTGTAGATATCCTCTTATTTAATAATTGGATAAATTATAGATAATTTTAAGTATTGTATAAAAATTAAAAAAATATTAGCTGGCTAAAGCGAGGACAGCTAGTGATAAATTGAATGACTTTTGGATGATGAGACATAGATTAGGTGTTAATATGGTAAGGTCCAAATGTTGAACAACTTTTTGGAGGAACAAACAATTGGTTGGGAAGGTCAGAAATTCATTTATTAATTGAAGCTTTTTACCTTCCGATATGATTTAAATCTAATTCATTTAATGAATTGTAATCTCATTTTTATATACAATTTAAATTACTCTTCTATTAAAATTATCTTCTTGTGGCGACTTAAAAAGTAAGAACACCTTACTTAGAATAAATTTACACAAAAATAAGTTCCTCGCACGCACATGGTAAGTGCTCTCTCAATTCATAAATAAAACAATAACAAGCCTTAACTTAAATAGACGTTTAATGACTTGCTAAAGTGCCATTAATGTGTATCACTATCTTCTCAAAAATAGCCTTCTATGTAACCTTCAATATAGAATAAAGTGGTAAAGATCTTCTCAATATGAACTTCTAGTGGTAAATAAATCTATTCTTATAAGGAATCAATTATCGCAGTGAAGGTCATCAAAAGAGTCCTTCCTTAACTTTAAGTTCTTCAAAGCTACTATCATTTTAACTAACGCAAGTAGGTCACATTAGGACTCTCGAGAATCAACATTACTTGATCTAATCTCTTTTCCAATTATAATTTTGAGATTTATTACCCTAAGCCCATAAAAAGATAAAAGTAAATAATCAACATTCATTAGTTAAACATGCCAATAAATAAAGTAAATTATAATATCCTATTAGCTGTTTCTTAAGTTACAATTGACTATGTACCTAACAATTATAATTGGCACTAAAGAGATTTGATTTTAGGTAAGTCCCATTAACAAAAAAAAAAAAAAAAGACTGACTTAGCTAAACCATTAGGAATTAATGGATAAATGATTTACAAATAAACAGAAATGGTAAAAAAACCATTAAGATGAAGAGTCATAGAGCTTGATAGCTTGCTTGGGTGTACCTACACATGCATGGAATACCTCCCCGAACATTCCAAAACATGGGAGAAATATCGGGAGAGTTCATTTTTGGAGGATGAGAGGACATTACGACCAAGTTCGTCCATGAGGGGAAATGTACAAATGATTACAATTTACAAGTTGTTTTGAACATGTCTAAGATGTTGTAGAATTACATGTTGGTAACGATGTTATCTAGAGTTGTCAACAATCTTCTTTTAAAAAAACAAAATTTTCAATATTTGAATCTAGTCATCCCCATTCTTTTCTTTTGATGTGTCTTCTTGCTTTTCTTAAGTCTAAAAGATCATCTTCAATCACAAATTCTTCGAAGGATTTTTAAATTAGAATCAAATCTGACTTTGCAATTTTCTTTTTTTGTTTTCTTCATTTTTCATTTTCCTTTATCCTTCTTTTTTGTTTCTTTTTTAAGGATATCTTTCTTTAATTTTCTAAATTTAAGAGGCAGTATCCTTAAACTCAGTTCAAACTCTTGCTTTTCATCCATGCCTACTAAGAATTTAAGTTCTTTATTTTGATATGAAACAGGCTGTTGTAATAATTAGGTTCCATCTTTTTGTTTTCCTTTGCAAATAAATAACAATAAATTTATAATTATTATATTATTATATTATTAAATTAAAAAAATCTTTTAGCAGAATTTTAAAATTTATAACTATGAACATCATAGTTGAATTTTTTGTGCCGGTTCATATATAAATTTAGTTTTTAAATATACTAAAGCATTTAAATATTATATATATCAAAATTGGATTAAATGTTTCATTCAATTAAATAAAAGCATTACTATTATTGGCATGTGTTTCAAAATATTTAACATATTATTGATAACTTCACCAACATTGTTTCTATCCATGCCTAATGTTGCTTATTACATATAAAATGCTAATAAACCGACTAAACCCCATGAGCCAAATGAACAACCCAATCATAGAAGACAACCCCAGTCGAAGCAGCGCAGCTTGTAATATTCACGGCCCCATCACAATTCACCTTAGTACAACCCTCAACCGGTGGTTCCCAACCAACGTCAGCTAACCGCTGACCCCCGAGCTCGATCTCCAAAACCTGCAGCCATAATACTCTTAGCCCATGATAAACTCCTTTATAACATCACATATACAGCCTCGATCAATAGCAAAAACACACTGGTTCCGATGCTTCCAGAGACGCCACAAGACAACACCAAACAACACAGTCCAGTTAACCCCCGCCACCAACACGTCCTAGAGGGTACACAAGTTTCGAACAATCAAGTCCACCAAAGGAAGCGAAAAAAAATCCCAAGCCACTTGACACGACAAAATTCTATGTCACGACACAACAGCAACGGAACTGTTGGGTTTTTGACAGCAGCAAAAGAAGAGAATAGAGAGAACAGAACAATGAAGCAAGATGCAAGAAATATTTTTACTTGTTCACAAATGTGCAGCAAGGGAGCTTATGGCTGATAGCTCATTTTGCTCATTCATTCAACTAGAAAAACAATACATTTATAATCAAATACATCACCAAATACTACCTACTACCACTAAGTAGCCTAGTAACTTGATAAACATTGCTTGTACACATAAACAAGCCACCTAAACTAGTCATTTTGTTTCTTTTAGTTCTTTTGTAACTTGATCAAGTTGGCTTGTAACTTGATATCTAAAGTTAGTAGATTTTTGGATTTGAATTTGATGGATGTAATAGCTAACATTATCAGCTTTGTTTTTATGTATTTCATAAGTTAGCTATTAGACAAAGTAGTGGGAGCAGTTAAGTGTTTAGGTAACTATTCAATTAACTTTGTAACCTCTATATATTTTCAAATTTTGAATGAAAAAGTGTGGATTCAAAAAAAATTTTGTTGAAAATTGGTCAACCATGCTGCTATGATGTTTTTGGTTAAGTGCATGCAGCTTGTAAACATGCTGCAACACGTCTGCTTGCTGTAACAGCAAGGTTTTTTGTTTAGTTTCATTGTAATCAAACTAGTTGAAAATGAACAAGCTGATGACAACTTGATGCATTAGGTGTTGAATGACTAGTTTAGGTGGCTTGTTTATGTGTACAAGCAATGTTTATCAAGTTAGTAGGCTCCTTAGTGGTAGTAGGTAGTATTTGGTGCTGTATTTGACTATAAATGTATTGTTTTTCTAGTTGAATGAATGAGCAAAATGACCTATCAGCCATAAGCTCCGTTGCTGCACATTTGTGAGCAAGTAAAAATATTTCCTGCATCTTGTGTCATTGTTCTGTGCTCTCTATTCTCTTCTTTTGCTGCTGTCAAAAACCCAACAATTGGTATCATGAGCCTAAGTTTTAGAGGGCCATTGATTTTACTTCAGCTGCTTGTTAAAAAGAAAAAAGCTGTCAAAGCACAAGCATGTCATTAAGGACTGCATGTAGAGAAGATAGCAACAGCTCAACCCTGTGAGACTCCCAAACAAGCTTGAATAGCTGAAGGAGGAGTTTCAAGGAAAGTATGTGAGCTTTCCGATGTGCAAGCTGAAAGCTCAGCAAAAATATACAAGCCGCAAGCTTAAGCTGCAAGCTTAGCGAGAAGTGTGAGCTATGAGCTCAGCAAGTGGTGTGAGCTTATCTAAAAGTGAAAGCACTATATAGTTGCGAGCCTATTCCAGACACCAGCTAAAGACAGTAAACAAAGTGCGAGCCTGTCAAAGTGTGAGCCTGTCAAATTGAAAGTCGAAGTGGCGGACGGTCTAAATGCAAGCTCGAGTGGGTGCAAGCCAAAATGGCAGAATGAAGGCAAGCAAACTATACTCACGAACTGTTTGTGCAAGAAGAAAGAGAATTGTAGTGAACAAAGGAACAAGGCAAGATGTGTTGTCAACTAAGGCTGTGAAGGAGGAGAATACATCATTTGATGAACAAATCTTTGGCACAAAAGACTGAGATAGTCAAGTGTGTAAGTCAGATTTGGTTGAGAATGAAGCCAAGGTTGAAAATGAATTGCTTGAGTAGAGCTAGCTTGAAACAAAGAATCTAAGGACTACCAAGCTTAAAACTTGATGAATGATTGGTATTTGCAGCATGGAGTCCAAGGAGGAGTGGTGAAAATTGGCCAACCATGCTATTGTGATGTTTTTTGCTTACTGCTGCTGCCATTGTTCTAACAGGAACAATCTCTTAAAACGTGAATAATAGTCTCTTCACCACCCCTCCATTGACAGCAGCTTAGGTCACTCATTTAACATTCGTTAGCAATGTCCCCTTCACCACCAACCATAGAAAATGCTGCAAATATTGCAGTTCCTGCAACAACTATACCATCTTCCAAATAGGACCCTTCGGACCCTATAAGTATCGAGTCAACTACTTATACGTCTCAGCTACTGCATTAGGAGAACGAGGCTACATAATACTATGCTTTTATGGGTAAACCTAATTGTTTTTCCATTTTCACATGAATTTTTTTAATTTATCAAAGGTTTTACTCTTGTGGTGTATTAGGTACACATACTCATTTGAAATAATCATCAATAAATGTTACATAATACTTATAACCACCCATTGCATTGATGTTCATGAGGCTACATACGTTAGTGTGCAAAAATTTTGGAGGTTTCAAGGCCCTCGTTCCTTTTTCATTACAAGATCACTTATTCATCTTACCTTCCAAACAAGATTTACATTGTGAAAGATCAACTTCCTTAAGCGAATTTAAGGTGTCATCTTTCACAAATCCAGTGATTCTTTTTTGGTTAATATAACAAAGTCTCAAATGCCAAAGGTACGTCTTATTAGAGTGAGAAATTCACTAAAGGAAATTAAGCTTTTAGCGACGTTTTTAGTGGCGTTTGGACCAAAAATGTCACAAATATTATACGTTAGTGGCGCTAACCGAAAACGCCAATGTTTGTCTTGTTTGGTTTTGGTTCATTTTTAGATATGTATATATTATCTATTTTATGCATCTATGATAGTTGGATAATGCTTGTATTGATGTGCCATTTTGTATTTTTTTAATTCATTGATTCCATTTTATTTCTGTTCAAGCTTCCTTTTGTTGTGTATAATTTTTACCTCCTTGCCTATGCCAAGTTTAAAATTGTTGTGATTAGAGTGATGTTAATTTTTGGCTTTCATTAACCTAAGAACAAATGATATATGCTTTGGTGCTGAAGTTCTGTTTTTATTTCTAAGGTTCTTTATACTATGTTGGTCGAATGTGTTATAATTTGACTTATCATTCATTAATGATATCTTTAAAATTGATAATTTTTTTTGCCAATAAGAATAAGGTTTTAGAATTGTCAATTTGTTTTTCTTAAGGGTTAGTAATTAGTCTTGGATGATCTAAGTTTATGTTCTCAAGACATCCTTGCATCTCCATTAAATTGGTTTTGTCAAACCTTACCCACTGGCCGCTGTGTCTGTATTGTCTGTTTTTAGATTTCTTTGATTTGTATTGTTAATATAGATATTACCTCATTGTTATTTTTTGGTCCATTCATGTGGAAATTATTTAATGTTATTTGTTCATTCAAGTTTTTCAAAATATTTGGTGTGGTTTTTCTCATTCTGTACTGGTCCTTCTATAGTTTTTTTTTTAGTTGGTTTAGAAATATATTTGATTTGATTACAGATTTAAGTGATATTACCAATGAATATTTTTGGATTCAAAATAAATTATGTTTCACTTGCCTAGTAATGAATTATCTAACATGGATTGTTGATTCTTTGTGTTTATGGGCATTATCTTTGTTTTTGGTTATTATTAGTTTCTCTGGACCTTTTTGTTTTCTTGAATCTTGCGATTTGTTCATTATCATCTGTTGGAATATTTTCAAATATTTATAGTATCCCAATAACTATAAATGAATGGGTGTAATTAATCAAAAGATAAATCTTTTGGTCATTGGTCAAAAGTTATATCATTTGATTTTTTAAAAAAGAATTATAACTATTCAAAAAATATTATTTGAATAGTTACAAAATTAAATGATTAATTATTATTTAGTTATTCATAAAGACACCTATTGAAAGATGTCTCTATGAAGAGACATGAAAATTCCTATAAATAGGAATGGGATTTCATTTGGAAATCATATCAACAAATTCTAATATTCTTTCTTTCCTTCCTTCATTTTCTAATATTATTAGATTATTCTATAAAGTATTACTGTAGAAATCTTTTGTAGAAGTTGAGTTTTTGTTATACATTGCTCAGTGCATAGTGGACTATTCTCGTCAGTGCAAAACGCAAATAGTCATTGGCTTCATTGTATCCTCGAGGTTAATTTGCTTGGAACTCATTTGCACACCAAAGGTAGGTGGGAGCGAATATAACCTTAAAGATAGTGGCTTGATACACGCCTTGGAGCCTGTCCTATTTCTTCTTTTTCTGTTCGAGTTTCGATCGTGTGTTTGAGATTTTCCTTACCGGAGTTTTGAACTAACATCATCTTTGTCATGGTTCATGGATTCATGGTGAGCTTTTCACTTTGATAAGGTTAGCTATGTTGATTGCACTTGCATGAGTTATTGTGCTTGTATCTTTATTAGACAAGAATGTTTGTTTTTTACCCCGTATATAGAGGGTTAAAACATTGTATCTTTGTGACTATGTTCATAGGTTTTGATGCATCTAACATTGGTACGTTAGGAAAGCTGATCATCATTGTGATGACTTTCCTTTCTCCTAGTTTCCTTCATTTTTTTAATTAATTTGGTTTTAGTAATTTTAGTTTGCTAGATTCTCTCTATTGGAGGAACCAAAGTTTATACATGTTTTTGTTTAGGTAAAGTTGGGCTTGTAGATTCACATATTTTCTTTCTAAATCTCAAATAAGGATGTGCTGCAAGAATCTAGTTGGGGATTACTGTTGAGAATGGTAACTTTTCTCTGATTTTATATTTTTACTTGTCTCTGTCCTATTTTTAATCCCTGACATTTGTTGGTGGCCGAGAGTGCTTGATGCTTGTTATTTTGTTTTCAATTTCTCTCTACAGAAGTGATGAAAAACACCCCAAGGTGGAGATTTAAGTCATCAGCAAAGGTTTCTGCTAAATCACAAGGTAGATTTCACTAGCTATACTATTTTTGTTATGCTGGTGTATAGAGCTTTTTTATGCGGGGGTATTCTTAAAAGAAAAAGAAATATTTGAAGTGGTTTTTAAGTTTATTATTATTTTTTGTTCAACATCCATTGTATTTATGTTGTGACAGGTAAAAGCAAAAATGGCAAGAAACCTACACCTGAGACTAGCAGGGAAGAGATTCATGAAGTAGTTGTAGATATTCTAAAAAAAAGTGGACTTCAACACTGTAAGTGTTATCTTTATCTTCTGTTTAATTCTTAGATGAAACAATTAAATTTAGGATATTTGTGCTGAAGTTTTCTTGTCTGATGCAGGCAACATTATTTGATATCCTTCGGCAACTAGGTATGTTTTACCTTCAGTCATTAAAAATATTTAAGTTACAATATTGATACTTCGACTCTTAACTAATTATAAGATTTTGATAATCTCAGGTATACACTTTGACCTGGATTTGATACACAGAAAAGCCGAGGTGAAGGATATCATTACAGATATGATAAATAACAAGTCTAATGAGGATGGGGAAGGGGGTGAAAGTGAGGAGAATGCTGATATAGGCAGTGGTGCTGATAAAGATGATGATGGAGATGATGATGCCTAGTTCTCACTTGAGGAAATTATATGACTAGTAATTTATCTCTCCGTCTAGGGATTTGATTTGCAATTCTCAATAGAATTATAAAATTGTAGTCATTTAAGATGTTCAATAGGTGGGATTGTAACATATGAGGTAGTTACTCTTTTGTAGTTACTTATTGTAGTATGCTTGTAGTTGAAGTTTCTCATAGTGAACATCATGTTGTTTATTCGGCAGAAGTTTCAAAGATTTGAGTTTTAGAAGAGAGTATGTTGTAGATTGGGTTTTCAAAGATTGTTATGTTAACATTTTGATCAAACATTATGAACAGTTCTCTTGTTAATATTTTTGAACTCAAAAACAATTTAAAATGTGTCCATTGTTAGGTCATTTAAATTTTTTATGATCATTTAAGATAAGAATGTAAATGAGATGATTAAAAAAGAAGTTAAATTTGATATGTCTTTAGTGACGCTTCTACTAAAAGCGCCGCTATAGAACATGATCTTTAGCGGCATTTTTCCACATAAACACCACAAAATTTAACGGCATTATCTTTAGCGGTGGTTTTCTCGGCGCTTATTGAAACACCGCAAATTGTTTTAGTAGCGCTTATAGGACCAAAAAAGTGCCGCTAAAATAGAGATTATTAATATTACAGATAAATTGTTGTAGGTCTTTTATTTGAAATTTTAGTTTCAAGCAGCGTGTACATCTTTGGTTTGATAAAATAAAGATTATTTGATATACATCTATTATAGATAAGTTTATGATTTATAAATATTGCAATAGTATTATTAAAAGTCTCAAGTCATTTTTAAATAAATATGTAACAGAAATCAAGTTTCTTTTGAAACTTGATACACAGAAAACATTTTTTAAATAATTTTCCAAAAATTACTAAAATAAATATATACTTTTCTCATTGCTTCAGTTGTCACAATTGTCTCATTTCCAATCTGTAACAATAGGTTCTTATTTATAAGATCTTTCATCTTATCAAATCTTTGTAAAGAAACACACAGGATTAGTAACTCCAGAATCAATGACCCAATGGTCTATTGTATCTTTCACTAAGCAAATTTCTATCATAAAGAGATTCATATATTTTCCCTTAGTGACTAGGTAATCGTTTCGCTCTTTGTAATTTGACTTGAAGTATCCTTTCTTACTTTGAGTTTCATACATTTTCCCACTACACCAGAATAAGCCTTTAGCGGCACTTTTAGCGGCGTTTGGAACAAAAGCGCTACAAAAAATCGAGCATTAGCGGCGATTTAGTCAAAGCGCCGCTAAAGGTAGACCATCAGCGGCGATTTCCAAGAAGCGCCACCAAAAATAGGAATTAGCGGCGTTTTATATAAAGCGCCACAAAAAACCTAAGACCAACGACGTCGTTTTTACGATTTTTAAACCTTTAGCGGCGTTTTTATTTTAGCGCCGCTAATGCTCCGATCTTTAGCGGCGTTTTTATCTGAGCGCCACTAATGCTCTGGCCTTTAGTGGCGTTTTTGTCTAAGCGCCGCTAATTTAGTGGTGTTATTGTCTGAGCGCCACTAATTCTCTGTTCTTTAGCGGAGTTTTTTTCTAAGCGCCGCTAAAGTTCGAATTTTTAGTTGCGTTTTTATCTGAGCACCACTAATACTCTGGCCTTTAGCGGCGTTTTATAGGTAAGCGCCGCTAATGCATTTACCTTTAGCGGCGTTTTTGCCGAAGCGCCGCTAATAGTAACAAAAATCTTATAAGTTGAAATAATTAATATTTTGTTCTATTTATTATATAGTCGTGGTACAATTTACATTTAAATTATAATTAACAAATAATATTGATTAATACAAAAAGTTTTTATTAAATAGAAGTCGTATATATACATATATATATAACAGCTAACTATTTATTACTAATTTTCAATCACAGTTGATTTAAACTACTTTACGAGAGAAAATATATTAAATTATGAATAAAATATAATATAATAAAACTTAAATTTTTGTATTGCAAAGAATAAATTAAAAATAGAATTAACTTTTATAAGAGTAACAAATTTTGGTAGTACTGTTCGACTAAATAAATGAAAGGAATTATAAAACACCAATTTATACAAAATATATTTTAACAATTAATTATTCTTTAATCGATTTTGACTATATTTTATGATTATATATATTAAATATTTATGGAATTTTTTTTATGGACGGTATTTTAAGGAGGACTGGGTATAGATTTAAGGTTTGGGATTTAAGGTTAATTTAGGGGTTAGAGGTTTAGGGGTTTGAGATTTAAGGTTTCAACGGTCATTTAGGGTTTAATTTAGATTAATATTAGTTTTTGATTATTTTTTATGGTAAATATATATGTTCTTATATATTTGTAAAATATAGATCCAGAATAAATTTAATATATTGAATATTAATATAATAGGTAGATCATCATGATGGATTTATGCATGTCTATTGATTGGTTAATTTATAATTTGAGACTTGTTAAATGATACAATTAATTATCTTGTATATTTAAAAACATTTAACCCTAACCATTTGATTTTTTTGATATATATGGCTATAGCAATAGCAGATGCAAAAATATCAATACTTAAGTTCAAAAATGGTAAAACTTATATTTAGATCGATCCAAACGAAAATTATTATCATAAAGATAATTTGCTACCATATTTCAACTTTGTACAACATTTTTAACTATATATATATAATAGATTTTCACTATATTTTGTGATTATTAAAGAATATTAATTTAGGGAATTTTTTGGGTTTGGTCGGGGGGTTTAGACGGTCATGATAGGGTTTCTTAATAAGAGGTTAATATTAGATTGATTAATTTTTACGGTAAATATATATATGTTCTTATATATTTGTAAAATAAATCCAGATAGAGGAAATTTAATATATTGAAGTTTAGTATATAGTTTATATTATAATTAATAGATATATATATATAATAGCCTTTAGCGGCGTTTTAGTCAAAAACGCCACAAATATTGCAATATACGACGTCGTTACGTGTTAGGGAATCAGTTTCTATTGTGGCGTTTTATAGGGAAGCGCCGCTAATATTCTTGAAACTGTGTCAGAATGGCGTCGTTTCAGTTGAATGATGTACTCTATTAGTGGCATTTTACGGGAAAACGCCGCAAAGATGTCTACAATTTTGTGAAAACGTCACCGTTTCTTTCTATAATTGAAAATTTAGTGGCATTTTTTCCCATAGCGACGCAAAAGGACATGCAATAGCGGCGTTTTTATGCAAAACGCCGCAAATGTGACTTAAAATTAATTTAAACGGCGTCGTTTCTTTAAAGGCCATTTAACCCGTGTCCTCATCCTTTACGAACTTATTATCGAAAAAAATGCATTTTCAATACCAAATTTTATAATAAAAAATTGTTTTTTATACAAAGAGACAAAATTTGTTGTACCAAGTTTATTATAACAAATTTCATCCATTTGTTAAGAGGACATTCGAAGCTTCATACGAAAATTTTACGTAAAGATAATATTGCTTCCTTATTTCAACTTTATACAACATTTTTAACTATATATATATAAGTTATTATATTTTAATAGATTTTCACTATATTTTTTTATTATTAAAGAATATTTAGGGAATATTTTGGTCGATGCATGGTATTTTAAGGAGTACGGGCCGGTATACATGAATTTAAGGTTTGGTATTTATGGCTTAGGGTTTAGGGGCTAGGTTATGCTTTAGGGGTTACAGACGTGAATTTAGGGGTTAAGGACAGGGTTAATTAGGGTTTAGGGTTTAGTGAGGGTTACAGAGGTTTTAGGGGTTTGGCCGGGGTTTAGGGTTTCTTAAGAGGTTAATATTAGATTGATTAATTTTGGAGGTAAATATATATGTTCTTATATATTTGTAAAATATATATCCAGAATAAATTTAATATTAAGATAAGTTTTGAGTATAATAGGTAGATGATCACTTTATGCATGTACGTAGCTACATAAATTGAATGGTTAATATGAAGATTACAAGATTAATTTATAATTTGAGACTTGTTAAATGATACAATATAACTAATAATAGTTATAACTGGCAAAACATTTAACCCAAATTAACGTCCATTTGATATATTTTTACTTATATATGGATATATATGAATATATATGGATATATATATAGTTATTAATTATTTAATTTGTAAATATAGGACCAAAATAAAATTGGTATAAATAAATAAACAAATAAATAAGTTAGTAATTATTTATTTGTTAAATAAATTGGTAATTAATTATTTAAAAGTAAGACAAAAAGAAAATGAGAGTTTTAGCGGCGTTTCTATATAAAAATGCTACAAAAGGTATACTTTACCGGCGTTTTAGTCAAAAATGCCACAATTATTGCAATATACGACGTCGTTCCGTGTTAGGGAATCAGTTTCTATTGTGGCGTTTTATAGGGAAGCGCCGCAAAACTTACATAACTTAACTTAAACGGCGCCATTTCGTCAGCGGACAAATTCACTTACATCTGCCTCCGTCCTCCAGTTACAGCAAGCCTTAACAAAATTGCAGAGATTAGGTTTCGAAATTTTCTAAGTGTCGAAATTACAGAAAGAGGTAACAAAAACTTATCACGAAAAATAGAAAGGAAAGAAAGGTGGTCGGAGTCGATCTTGAAAGAAGGTGGGCACAGCTGCGAGATTTGTCGATTGAATAGGTAAGCCGTTTCTGTTCTTTTTCGATTAAAGTTTTTGGGTTTTAGGTCAGTCTAAGTTATTTGGGGTTTTAGGGTTTCGATTAAACAACATAATTTGTGGGGAATCATTAGATGATGGGGAATAGGTAAGCCGTCTCTCGTCTTGGAACTGTGTTTGAATTTTCCTGAATTTTACTCATGTCTTCGCCATCCCTTCTTTTTCTTTTACAGAAGAAAAAAGGGGAATTTGTTTGAACTGGTTGGAACTGGTTGGTTCAAATTCACATGATTTTATCCCTTAAAAACAAAGAAAACACATGACCTTTTCTCCACTTTGCCCGTGTATTTTTATCTGCAATGTCCTCAAGTCTTAATAAAAACAAAAACAAGAACAAGAACAAGGCAAGGCAAAGGTGTCGATGGCTTGAATTGAATCTGTCCATGTTGTATTGAAAACATTGTCGAAGACATGATTGAGACATGCATTCTCAATATCTAGACAAATAAGTATAAGAGTGAAGGAGAATAATAGAGTGATTAAAAAGTTTTAGACTTTGATTTACAAGGATCTTCACAATTCTTTCTACCAAAACTCAATTTGTGTTTTTGGTTTATAAAAGGCTACAAACTGCCAAATTAATTATTTCTCATCACCCAATTGCCTCCGTTTTCTTTTCCAGATTTTAATTGGAATGGTTTTAACCCACTAATGATTTCAGGTGAAGAATATGATGGTTAGATTTTGGTGTGAATTTGACGTGTTTTATTTTAGTCTATTTTGGGCACAATGTTATTAATTTTGATATTTATTATTTAATTTTTATATAGGTGCAGTGTAAATCTAAAATTTGAAAAATAAATGAAATTATGAAGTCACATGGAAGATTTGAGTATGGGAACAACAATTTGACATACAAGACCTTTTCAATTTTTTGAATTATTTTGTCGATTGAGTCTTAACACGATTGATATGAATATTAGTGTTAATACCATCCCTTCATTATAATTTGATTGGGCCGATTTTCAAGTGTGTATTTTTAGATTTCTATGTGGCGTTTTCACCAATTCTGCCAAATAATTTGCTGTGACTTATTTCTTTTTAAAGATGGGGTGATGTGATATAAATACATTGAGAAAAATTCTAATTTGATTATAATTTGATTGTAATGTAGTATCAATGTAGGAATCATTAGATGATGGGGAATCATTAGACAAGTAGGTAGACTATTGCTTGAGGTTTAATGGATTTAATGGATTTAATTACTGTCATGTTATTTTAGGAACATATATATATGTTCAATTTTGGGAACATGTTAGTTTGGGTACAGTTATATATGTTCAATTTTAAACCTCTAATATCATCTAATTCACTGTCATGTTTCAACATATATTCATATATATTTTCATATATATGTTCAATTTTAGTTTTTTTAGTTTAGCTAACTTTGTGAGTATAAACTCCTGTTAGTGATTAGGTAATTATTTCACTCTTTGCAATTTGACTTGAAGGGTCATTCCTTACTGCAGAAAAGATGAATGTTAATTCAAAATTATGTCTATTTCAAAAAAAAATTATTCTTTAATTTTTTTTTAATTCTGCTAAGCAACAAATAAAAATTATTTTTTATAACAAAATTTTTATCTTTCCTACTAAACACACTATAAGAAAATATTTTTAATATTTTTATTTTTCTATTCATATTTCTAATTTTTTTTGTTTTGTTTTGTTTTTCTAAAAAAGAAATTCAAATAAGATGGGTGATAAGTATTTGGGAAAGTATTATTTTTAATATATATATATATATATATATATATTAATTTTTATATTGATTTTATTATTTATGTTCAAAATTATAATATCATTTTTAAAACTTCGACCTACATCTTTCCTTAAAGCTGCAAATGCGGATTATTTCAAATATAAATTCCAACAAGTAGTTTTATTTCTCATTTTCATGAAATTTTTTGGGTCAAAACTCATTTTCATTATTTTCATGACATATTTATATTGAATTAAAATTTTATAATGAACATTTACTTTAGGAATAGAACCTAGAAATTTCCAAATAGATGTCCCCATGGTCTGTCCTCCACGTGTCTAATGGGAAGAACATTAATATGTTTAGTTGCTTTTAACTTTTTGTATATTTAAAAGATTAGTGTTATACTAGGAATAATATAAATTTTAGCCCCAAACTTAAAAATTAGATTCACTTTGGTACCTATATTTCCTTTGGTCCCTAGATTTAAAAAAATAAGTTTAATGATATGGCATTATGAGATTATGCCACATCATCATTTGAAAAGTTAAATTTTTATATAAATTTTCGGGTGATGATGTGCTACAATCTTAGAATATCACATTCAATATTTAAATAACTAAATCGGTGGTTGAAGAGGTCAGACCATTGGTTTTCGATTCAACCAGTTCAACCATTTTAATCAACAGATCAAAATAATTAAATAATTAATTAAAAATTTATAAAAAATTATTAAACAACATGTTCAACTATCGATTTTCACTTCACTTTTCGATTTTTACCAATTTTAAGAAGTTTCTGAGTTAATTAATTCAATCCCTTTGCTCGAACTGTTATATTGAGCAATTTTCGATTTGTCTGATTTGGTGATATTCTAGTAATATTGATCACATCATCAACTCTTGACAAAATTTAGTTGTCAAGTTTAAGGACCAAAAAGAACAAAAAAATAAAAAATATCAAAATAGACCTAATTACTAAGTTCAGGGTCCAAAAATTATATTATCCCTAGTATGGAAATATATATTAAATAAGATTTATTTTTTAGAAAAAATAGGAATAAAAACTTTTCGCAATCAGTAACAGCAGCATGTGGAGCTGCACATGGGATTAGATTTCAACAATTAAAAAAGACTCTTTATTAGTTAGATAATCGAGAGAGGTTATGGATAATTCTAGGTACTATATAAAAATTATATTTAAATATTTAAATAATTATTTTCTATTAATATTTATATATTTTAATAATTTAATATTAATATAAATAAATTTTAATTAATTAATACCCATTCTTAGATAAATGAAGACATATATATGGTGGGTTTATTAATGAAATAATTTATACATTTATTATAATCACCCTTGAACTTCTAATTAATTAAATTGAAAGTCAAGTTTAATCAAATAATTAATGAAATTACAGTACTTAGTAAAGGTATAAATTAATTAAAAAGAAGTAAACAAGTAATTATATGGTCAAACAGCTTGGATTCTGCAATTTTCAACCAACCAACTTGTGTCATTTGTGAATGAATTAATTAATTAACAAACAGTCCAAACTCTTGAAATTTAGATTTGATGGAAGTAACCTAAACTAATGCTGAAAAATTTATGCCCTTATCTGGCTCCCAGACAATACTAATAAAAACAAAGCGATTCTGTTACCTTATTTAAACCTTGAAATTAAAGCACCCTTTTTAAAAAAAAAAAAAATTATCTTATATAAATGCAGAACCTTCAGTGGCTATATTACCTTCAGTTGCTTATGCTTTCATGGCTGCTTTGCTTGGTTTTCTAGGTTACTACCATTGCCTTGCTGCTGTTTTACTTTCTTTAGCTATAGTTTTAGTTCATGGAGATATTCACAGCAGCTTTAACATGGGGTATGAAGTGAAGAGAAATGCAGTGAAAAGCTGTGATTTTTTTCAAGGAAGTTGGGTTTTTGATGATTCTTTTAACCCTCTTTATGATTCTTCGAGTTGTCCCTTCATCGGCGGTGGCTTCGATTGCCAGAAAAATGGCAGACCTGATCGGAATTACCTCAAGTATAGATGGCAGCCTAATGACTGTGCACTCCCCAGGTAAAGTTATCTTATTCCTTTCCATTTTTTTTCTCTCATTGTTTTTTTTTTGATTGAATCTATTTTTTTTTTCTCATCATTAACGTTAAGGGACGATTATTTTTAATGCTTTGAATTTTTTTTTTCTTGAAATTAAGGATATCAATAAGATTATAGCAAGCATGATTTAGCTATTACTCTGTTTGGGTCAATTTTGATTTTAGTCCCTCTACTTTGTTTAGATTTATGTTTTAGTCCACTTGCTTTAATGTGGTATAGTTTGGTTGTTTGTTTTTATAATGTCATCACCATAAACTATTACAATTAAAATATTGATATGAATTTTATCTTGAAAATATTTCATTCAAAATAGTTAACCGTGCTAACCATTTGGATTAATTAATGGTATTAAAAAAATAGAGTGATTAAATTATATTAAATTCAGGGGTGAAGTCAAAAAAAATTTTTAGGGGGGCCAAAATTAAATTTTATATTTTTACAATAGTAAAAATGTAATTTCTCCATTTTAATATCTATATCTTTATAATTTTTAAAGGATTAAATCAAATTTTTATCATTTTAAGGGGGGCCAAAGTGCAATTTTACCTTTACTAATTTAAATTTTTATAAATTTTAAAGAGGCCTAAGTTGAAAATATTTCATTTTAGAGGGGGTGGCTACATCCCTAATCAAATTAAAATATAGGAATTAAAGCCCCAGTTTGAATATAATGGACTGACCAAAACCACAATTTGACCCTTTTTTTCGTGGGAAAAGAGAGAAAATTTAGGAATATAATGGAGGGAGATCTTTGTTTGAACATGTGATTATTATATTAAGGATTGTACCAAACATTGACCTGTGCTACATAAATGAAAGGCAAAACAACACATAGATTGGTCTTCTGGTTTGGTTATTAAATGTTTTTTTAAAGTTTGTCACTTGTGAAGAAATTAAATTATGTCTATAAAAAAATGTTGTACTAAAACAATTATTTCATTTAGGAGATGTATCTAAGGAAACGTCATATCAAGAAGATTGGATTTAGGGTGGTCCTAAGGGGGAAGTTTATTTATTTATAGAAAAATAGTATTTTATTTTTATTTTAAAAAATTATGATTTGTTCTGATTATTTAGTGTATATTAATAAGAAAAAGCTTAATTATTACGTAAGTATTCAAATAATTTGTTATGACTTAAAATTAAGAAAATAAGTAAATTCTTGTTTTTAAAAATAAATCATCTGATTGATTAAAAATTAATACAAGGTATTAGAGGGTATTTGTAATCATAATATATTATTATCTATGTAATTGATGAAAAATAATTTCATTTCTAAATTTTTGACATTTACTATCTCTAATTTGAATATATTTTGCTGAAATTTGATATTAGGTTCAATGGAATTGATTTCCTGGAGAAATATAAGAACAAGAAGATACTTTTTGTGGGGGATTCATTAAGTAACAATATGTGGAGATCACTCATTTGCATGCTACATTCTGCAATCCCAAACCCAAACTACACATTTGGTTCAAGAGGCCTGCTCTCTACATTTTCACTGCCGGTATTGTTTCCCAAATTTATTTTACTTGCCCAAAATATGTACCAATTGATTCTTGTCTGCTTATAGATATCAAGTTTGCAGTTTTTTTTTTTTTTAATTTAAAAAACATTGCAGGACTATGGGGTATCAGTTAACTGGCTGAAAAATGGGTTCCTGGTGGATATGGCTTATGAAAAAATTGGTAAAGTTTTGAAGCTTGATTCAATCAGTACTGGGCATTTGTGGCTTGGAGCTGATGTCTTGATCTTCAATAGCTACCATTGGTGGACACACTCCGGACGCTTTCAATCGTACTTTCTTTTCCCTAAACCAAACACACCCAATTGCCACCTCTAATATCTTCGAATAATAGAAATCGTAAAAGTAGAAAAAATAATAATTTGTATTTGGAGTAACATTGGTATTGTTGCAGATGGGACTACTTCCAGTATGGAAACAAGACAGTGAAGGAGATGGATCACATGGAAGCATACAAGATTGCAATGACAACATGGGCAAATTGGGTTGATACCAACATTGATCCTTCAAAGACTAGAGTCTTCTTCCAAGGAGTTGCTGCTGTTCATTTCAAGTAAACTTCTTAAACTTCTCATCCCCCTCAAGTATTAGCCATGACTTCAACTCAATTTTCATCCACTTTGCTTTGGTTTGTAGTGCCAAGGAATGGGGTGAACCAAGCGATAAAGGTTGCATTAAACAAACAGAACCATTGAAAGGGTCAACATATCCAGGGCCCCCTGTGCCTGGGGAAGCTATTCTAAAGACTGTTTTGAGTAAAATGACTAAGCCTGCCTATCTACTTGACATTACTTTGCTGACACAGTTAAGAAAAGACGGTCATCCTTCTATCTATGCCGGAGCTGGCCCCAAGCTCATTGATTGCAGCCATTGGTGTCTTGCTGGTGTGCCTGATACTTGGAATCAACTATTATATGCAGCTTTGGTTCAAAGCTAAGTTATTCTTTTCCCTATAATGTGGGGAGAAAATTTATCAACTAATTAACGACCACATTGGTTGTTTCTTATGGTAAGGGAATCAAATTTTAGTTGCAATAAAAACAAATCTTTCTTTTTTCTGAATATCTAAGAAAAAATAATCAGCTTCTGCGACACCTGCAACCAGTCTGGTTGCTAGCAACCAGTCTGGTTGCTATCTACCAGTCAGATGAGCTAGTAATAACCTAGCTTCATCGTCACAGATGCCAAAAGGAGCCATTGCAACCAGGATTTAGTCACCAGTAAAAACTAATGAAGTTTTATCCCAATTTAGATTATAATCATTAAAATTAAAAGAAATAAATGATGAATTATTTGATAAATGAATCAAACAAACTTGGTACAATCCCAAGAAACTGAAACATACATCATAAATAACAATCAGAGTTTAGCATCCAACTTCAGCTCAAGAAAGGTAAGATTCATTTCAAATACCTCAACAATCAAAATATAAAAAGTGCAGCATGCTGTCATGGAGAGCCAAAGAAAGAAGCTCATACCTGGAGGACCAAAAACATGAGTAAATGGCAAGCAGGATGTGAAGCATTGCCTGCGCACTCTCAAGCCAGACCCTGCTTTATATTTTGATTATCTCTGCTTCTGAACCCTCTTGTCCCGTATTGGCAGCTCAATAGGCTTCTGAGCATCGTGTGGATGGTCTGGACCCTTGTAAACCTTTAGGTGGTTAAACAATGCTCTACCAAGCTGAGGAAGGCAAATACTAGTGTTGGGTTAGGCAATAATTGAATGTTGAACATCATGCACGGTATACAAAAGAAACAGCATATTGTTTCCTGGAGTAAACTTCTGGAACAGATTGGGGTTTCAATGTAAAAGCCAATACAAGTCATTGTAATTATTGGCTTGAATTAGATTTATTCACTTTTATAAACCTTAACACATGCACTCTAGTAAGAATTATCATGATTGTATTCACAAACTGAGCTTGCTTAGCTGATGTCAAATTGTTTACCATATCCTATTTTCTTCATTTCAAAGGTTGGCACATGGAACTTTGCACATTACATAGACCATTAACAGAGTTCCTCAGATTTCAGGGTTAATATTCTTTCAGCACTTGTACATTTTAGACTACTCCATCATCCATGACTGTAACGGGCCTTTTTGCTGTCTTTATTACAAATGTAAAGCTATTTGTAGAGTACCTAAATCACCAAGTTCAAGGTAATGGGCATAGAAAGCCCACAGTATTTTTTTTCTCATTCTTGATAACACCTAGTCAGTGAAAACATGATACCCGAAGGCCAGTCATATTTGGAAAATTCCTAGTAAGTTTAAACTGCATGAAAAGCTTAGCAGTAGAATGAGAGTCAGACATGCAAAGAAACCAGGCACACGATGATACAAATAGATAAATTCCAAAGGGTTATGAGGATTTATTATCCCTTTAATAAGCGAGCTAAATTATTGATATAAGGGATGGAAAAAATTATATCCATATACCAATTCATATTTAAAGTTATATGTTCCAGATTCTTCGTTTTCTCTAAAGTTCTTGTGTCCTACACCTATGTCTAACACATTCGAACATGGATATGGAGATATAGCCTTCCAAATATATGGAAAATACTTAAAAAAGGTTGAGCATAACTAGTACGTACCTATATCTGATACAGAAACCAAGTCAGGATAGCATAGATCTACATATTATTAGTCTTTAGTTTGAAACCAATGAACTTACCCTTCCTTTAGGAAGCATACCACGAACAGCATGCTCAACAATTCTTTCAGGAATTCTCTGCTGCAGCTGGTTGAATGTTTCCACTTTCATGCCACCTGGTCTTCCTGAATGCCTCCTGTAGAGCTTTTGTGTCCTTTTCTTTCCAGATACAGCAACTTTTTCAGCATTTACCTATTGAGTCAAAGTAGACCAAAAAATTTTAGGATTTATAAAACATAAAATAAACATATTGTAAGAAACCAGAAAGTAATACCAAAGCTCCCTCCCCTAAATTGCCAAATTACTATAAGGTGAATTATGATCCTTGAAGCAACCATATCTTTTTTCAGAATATATAGGCAACCAGATCCATACCAATAGCTACAGGTTTCTAGAAGAGAAAATTTGTTCATAAAATAAAACTGCAAAATTATACCACTCAATCCAACTCTGTTACATTTTCTAGGGTCTGACAATAAGGCACACAATTTTTTAAGAAAGGAACTTCCAAAGAAACAACAAAACAAGCACTTTTTATATTAGTATCCTTGTAAAAGAAATTGCTCAGACAAGTAGTTTATCATGATGAAAAACAATGCCATCATACTATTATCCAGATATACAGAAATAAGCACTCAATCAACCGTATAGAAGCATCTTCAAATTTCATGTCTTCAAAATTTCTAGTATAAAGAATTTCCCATGATGTAAAGCATTTCATAACAGTTGAGTGATCGGTAAGACTAGAAGCAAACTCAACACAATATGAAACAACCATAGAAAATGAAAAAGAAATGAGACACAACATCATATAACTCCGAAGCCTATGAGCTTACACACAGATTTGCTTGAGTTCCGTTTCAATCAACTTCTTATATGTAGACACAAAGAACATCAAAAGCCCTGATCAAGATCCATAGACTTGCACTACTAATAGTAAATGCAGTCAACCAAAAAAAGCTTTAATTTTGCACAATAGAACAGATTATAACCCAAAGAACGTGAGCAATTGTAACATGTAAATTTCAGAGCAGCCAACCGTTTCTCCATAGTCCAACCTCTTTTCAAGTTTCAACACCAAACTAGCAACAAACAACATAAATGAGTTCTTATAAAGATAACAGCTCCTAAATTTAGTCTTAACAAGACACCTAATGACCACAAAAACCACATACCACTATCACAAAAGCTCCCATATCCACACTAGGAGTATAAGTGGCCAAATTCTTTCCACGAATATGCACGGCAATTGTTGATGCCAGTCTTCCCAGAATTTTATCCGTAGCATCAACAACATACCATGTTTTTTCTGTATTTATGTGATCTTTAGCTTTGGGATACCATGTGTTGTTCCAAATGTCCTGCAAACAGAAAGAACATGACCCGAAATAAGTAATCAGTCATACTGAAAAGCAGAAACTAATCAAAAACACTGCGAGAAGCAGATAGCATATGATAAAAGATTCTGAACATGAACGTAAACCTGCAATAATAATTGTGGAAAAAAAAATGGAAAGTAATGTACACCATTAGAACAGAAATTCCCAATATATATTATCTAAAACTACTAATTTTCACTTAACAGAAATTAGAAACACCCAATTTTACAATCCCGAGATGAATCTAATGGCTAAAGTTTCCAAGCAGAAGCAGAAACCTCTACCCAGTCTTGTTCAAGGTTCAAACCAACAAAAATCCAAAATTTTCAGATAAAATTAATAACTTAAACAGACACAATTACATTAACCTACCTTCCATTCAAAACCAGAAAAAAGCTTTAACAAAGGAAGAAGAAAATAAAAAGGAGAGAAAAAGAGAGAGTCTTTACAGGGCCATCAGCCTCGGATTCTTCGAACATCCAACGTTGGTTTTCAGGGACAAGAGAGAGGTCCTGACAACAAACCCGGAAATCTCGTTTAGAGAAAGACAGTGTTGTTGGCAGAACAGAGCCAGGTTTGGACAATGCTGCTACAGGGAAGAACCCAAGAAATGAGTTTTGGTTACTGGGAATAGTCTTTTTCAAAGAACCAAATGAAGTTCTCTCTGAAGAAGAGAAAATGGTTGAGGTTGAAGCACAAAGGATAGCCATTTTCTTTGGTTTCACCTACTGCTTCACCGTTGCTGCTTCTATGAACTACTCAAGACATCGGATAAGATAGGCTTCTTTCGTTTTACTTTCACTTTTTCCCAGCACAATGACACTACACTTTATAGTTGACAGTAATTCAGTTCCCGTCGCTACCTAGCTTAGACTGGAGTTGGATTGGTTTGGGCCTACAGTTTTGAAAGATAAACCCAAAACCTTCCGTTAGAAACTGTGCTAATGGATCGGGTTGAGATTAGGTTAAATTTAAATATAATATTAATATGTTTTAAGTTTATTTTTAAATATATATTATTTAAATATAATATTTTATGTGTTATAAATTAAAAAATATAAAAAAAACATAGTATAATATATATTACAAAATTGGAAAAAAGAATGATTTGAGTCCAATTTGAGTTTTTAATGTTGAATACCAAGTTGAACTCATATTTTAAATGTATTTATTTTTTAAAATTCATTTTTAAATCTAATATTTTTGTAAAAACCCTCATAAATTTCAAGCAAACTTTCGAATTTAGACAAATAATTAAATTTATAAATAGATCTATGCAAAATAAGAAGATATAAATCCAATTTAGAAACTTAATATTTTGTTTTTTTTTTTTTTACCATTTTTACATAGAGATGATATTTATTAGAATTGAGTGACCCGAATCATAGTGTTTCAACTTTACTATACATCTTCTATTAGAATATGGTTTTATAAGTCTATAAATAGACATAGTTTACTTCTCTTGTAATCATAGTCTACTTCTCTTGTAATCATTCGAATTCCACATAGTGAATTATCTTCTCATCTGCCTGTGATTTTTTTCCCAAAAAGATTTCCACGTAAAAATATGTGTATTTTTTTCTTTTTCTTTTTTTTTTGCGATACGTTGTCATTATCGACGTTTTATTTTTCACAACAAATATTTGACATGAGGAAGGAGAAATGATAAGTTTGAATCCTTATAATCAAGGCGTTTGATAGAGACTCTAAACAAGTGATGACATACTTAAAGTCTTAATTTGTTCACAAAAAAATTAATGAATATTAATTAACAACTCAACTCAAGCATTTGATGAAATGGATTAATCTATAATTTCTTTTAAAAACAATATTTGAGTACATTATGAAGTAAGTAATAAATAAATGCCAAATGCAATAACAATTTACATAATATGTTAGCAAGTACTGAGTAATTGCATAGTTTATAATGGTTTGTAGTGCATGTTTAGGAAGGGGATTAATTTTTATTATAGGATTCACATACATCATTATAACTATACATTTATCTATGTTAATATTGAATTTTTTTCAATTGAATTTATGTTCAATTAACGAAATTTAAAAAAAAAAGAGTTAAAATAATATTTCATTCTAATGAGAATAGAATATAAAAATATTTTAATAAGTTCTAAATACTTTTTAACAAAATAAACTTACAAAAAGCTATTCACAATAAAAATGTACTATCCATTTCTTTTTTCTTCTCTACAACAAAATTTATTTTAGGGAAAACTACAAAGATAGTCACTTTTGTTTACCTCATATTACATTTTAGTCACTGATGTTTGAAATGTTACGTTTTAGTCACTTACGTTATCGTTTTGTTACGAAATGGTCACTCTACCATTAAAATCCATTACTTCCTTAACGACAGTCCTACGTGGCAGTCCAAATGGGTTTTAAATGCCAACTTGGATGTCCAGTTGCTGAGATGAAAATAGGTTTTTAATTAAATAAATTTAATTTGAACTGTCACGTAGGACATTTAAGTTGACATTTAAAATCCATTTGGACTACCATGTATGACCGCTGTTAGAGAGGTAACGAAGCTTAATGGTAGAGTGACCACTTCGTATCAAAACGATAACGTAAGTAACTAAAACGTAACATTTCAAACATAAATGACTAAAATATAATCTGAAGTAAATAAAAGTGATTATTTTTGTAGTTTACCCTTGGTTTTATTAATTTTCTCTTAATAGCGGCATTTTGTTGAAACTAAAGTACATTGTGTTATATATGTGTGTGTATATATATATATATTGTATCATGTATTTTATCAACAATTATATACATTTTTATTACTTTATCAATAACCATTAATTTTTTGAAAATATATTAATTAAAAAATTCTTTTATATTAAAATTTTATTTTATATTATTTTTATTTTTTACCCACATAATAAGTATTGTATAAGGTTAATATTTATTTATTTGGGCATTTAAAATTTTGAAATTAATGATGGAAAATATATATAACTTGATACAAGATTTCAATAAGGTGAAAAGAGTGATGGGAGTTTGGAGTGGTTCACTTGAGTAGGGTGGAGAGCTACTAGTGATTAAGATGAGGAGGAGAAATAATGAACAACTCCCATGGTGAAAGCATGAGCTCAAAGATGTGTACAGTGGTCGGATAGATTTGACAGTGTAACAGAAGAAGAAACTCCTTTGCCCCAATCTATGAAGTGTATAAAGGTCTTTAGTGGGACTCATGTTATCAAGATATATAACAATATTTGTCTCCTCTCCCAATTAAAATGGAGGTTATAAAATGACTTTGTCTTAGTTGAAAAGTAGTGATAAGGTTTTCGTGTCATAAGCAAGGTCAATTTAATTTAGAAAAATCTACTTGTATTTTTTTTATAAAATTTGTGATAATTCGTAAGTATTAAGAATTACACCAGCATCGTAGGCATTGAAATCATTCATAAGTACTTAGAATTATACCAACACTGAAGGTAAATCAATCCTTTGAAATTAAGCTTGCCTCAAATGGGAAGCAACCGTTCAATATTATATTGAGTATGTTAGGATTGATTATCATAAATAATTAATTAAAAAAGGGTAATATGGATATCACCTTTAAGAAAGTCTGAGAGTTGGACCATTAAAAGCCATATTATTGTGGAATGAATCTTTAATGGAAGGGTGAGAGAGTTGTACCTTTAAGAGTCGCACCCTTAATGGAATGAAACTTAAGAAGATGTGAAAGTTGTATCTTTAGAAGTCATGCCCGCCCTTAAATGGAATGGATCCTTAGAAAAGTGTGGGAGTTGCACATTTTGGAGTCGTACCCTTAGTGAAAGGGTGAGAGAGTTGTACTTTTAGGAGCTGTACCCTTATTAGAATAAACCCTTAATGGATTGGACATTTTGTGGATGAGTGAGCGAATTGTACCTTTTGGAGCCAACCCTTAGTGAAAGGGTGTGATAGTTGTAAAGTTGAGCAATAAGTAACGAAGTATCGTCTGATAGTAGGTGCCACTATCGATGGTTAAACGTTCAAAATTATGCAATAACAAAAAGTGCCACCATCAATGGTTGAACTAGAGGTGAGCAAAACTCGATTCGACTCGAAAAAATCGAAAAAAAATTCAAATTTCGAGTTAAACGAATCGATTTATTCGAGTTAATCGAGTTATTCGAATCAACTCGATTTTTTTTCGAATTTCGAGTTCGATTCGAGTTGAGTTTTCGAATTTGAATAACTCGAATAATTCGAATAATTCGAATATCAAACTATAATATTTTACATTTTTACCCCAAACTCCCAAACCTTTTTACTTTTCCCTCAAAACTTTTACTCCTTCCCACTTTCCCCCCAAAACTTTTACTCCCCTCCCCTCCCAACCCCCCAATCTACCCAAATCTATTTCCCACCAAAATTTTACTCTCCTATTTACTTTTTCTCAAAATTTTACTCCCAAAAACCCTCAAAACCTTTTATTTTCCCCCAAAATTTTTACTCCCTCCCACTTTTCCCTAAAACTTTTATTCCCTTCCCATCCCACTTCCCATCTACCCCAAACCCTCCCCCCTCCAATTTTTTTTAATATTTTCCCTCCAAAATTTTACTCCCCCTATTTACTTTCCCTCAAACTTTATTCCCCAAAACTTTTTATTTTTCCCCTAAACTTTTACTTCTCACCCTTTACTCTCAAATAAAAAATCAAAATTATCCAAAAAAAATCACTAAACATAAATAGTAATACTTTTATTTATATCTACTATTTATATTATTAAATTAAATTTTAAATTTTAAATTTTAAATTATTTATATTATTGAATTGTTTAGTCATATTGACTATTTATATTAAAATTGAAGTATTAATTATGCAATAAAATGTTCGTTTTAAAATTTTATATTGGTATTAATTTCACATTTTATTTTTAAAATAACTTTTATTAAAAAATCATATTTTTACATTTAATATATTTTTTAATTCCAAAATACATAGTGACAAAAATCTGAAGATAATTGAAACAACTAAGCAAGCAAAGAAGCTAACCAGTATATAAAAAATTAATAAATAAATTATGAGGTGATGAAAGTTAATAAAAATTTGATTAAGGTGGACAAATTTTATTATGATGGGTGACAATGGTTACAAGGACCCATTATTTTTTAAAATTTAACTCGAACAAATATATTTGATTCGATTCGAATTCCATCTCACTCGAATCGATTCGAGAAAACTTCAAATAAAGTTAGGATGATAAAATGAGATTCGAAAACTCGATTAACTCGAAAATTTTTGATTCGATTCGATTCGATTCGATTCGATTCGATCGAATGCTCACCCCTAGGTTGAACTATCTGGATTTACACAATAATGAAAGGTGTGAATGAGAGATGCCACTAATGATGGTTGAACCTGTAACAACCTCCCCAAAAAAAAAAGTGTTCCGTACGTAATTGTTCCAATAATTTTCTACGTATATTTGATGAGAGAAATTTATTTTTAATAGATTTACTATTGAGAGACTATTAAAATGCATTTTGAGACATTTTTAAAGTTTCGGGTCCAATTGAATAAAAAATACAAGTTGAGGGACAAAATGATAATTTTGCTCTTGAGGGCATTTTGATCAATTGAGACTTAAATATGATTAAATATTAATTTTTGTGATAATGTCTAATGATTTAATTTTTAAATTTTTTTAATGAATAGGTTTAGCCTTTAAAGTTAATTTTAATGGCATGTTCCTTTTACCTTTTACCACCCTTGCATTTTTAGACTTAATAAATTATTAAGGAAAAAAAAAAGGAAAAGAACCCCCAAAATTACAAATCACTTATTAGGGGTGAGCGTTCGGTTAAATCAAATAGAAAAATTTTGAGTTAATTGAGTTTTTGAATTCTATTTTATCATCCTAACTCGATTTAAAATTTTTTTGAATTGAGTTAAGTGAGATGAAATTCAAATCGAATTGAATATATTTATTTGAGTTAAATTAAAAAAAATGAATTTGATGTTGTTTATTTTTATGTAATTTTTCAACGAAATATTAAAGTAAACAAGTGAACAAATAAAAATAACATAACATCGGTCCAAGTAAACAACAATAACACCATGACAAAATTATAATAAAAAATCTAAAATATTTATGACTTTATCAATATTTCTATCAATTTACCAATATTTATATAGCCTTATCAAATATCTAACATTTTATTAAAATTCTTAAAATTAAACTCTTAAAAATATATATATATATAACGGCAACCTACAAGCTTTTCCTATGCTTTTTATGTGGGTTTTTTACTTAAATATATTAAAAAAATTAAATACCTAAATAGGTTGCTAGCTAGATTAATTACCGAAATGATACGTTTTCTTTAATCGCGCCTATCTGACTGGCGCGAATCAATTTTTTATATTAAAATATTTTATTTTTTCTAGTTTAAATAAAATATTAATTTTTTATTTTTATTAAAAATATTTAAATATATATACAGGTAAAAATACGGTCAACAGGTCAAAATACGGGTAAAAAAGGGTCGCGCCTGTCAGATAGGCGCAACTAATCGAGCCTGTCAGGTAGGCGCGAATGGTTAATACAATACGTACCCTGACATTATTAAATTAGCAAAATAGTTAATACAATATAATTTAATTCAGCAAATAACATGAGTATCAAATAAAAATTTTATTACCATCTCATTAATAGTACTTGATATGTGATTATTATTAGTAATGAAAGAACTCATTTGCTGCAAATCTGTAATTAACAAATGAATTCATTTAATTTGTTTTAAAAAATACAATAAATTATTTCAAATTTCAGAAACAAAACACTGTAAATATCTAATAATTTCCCATAATTTACCTATAATAAAAAAATTATGTTAGATTACAATAATAATATAATTAAAATTAATATAAACTATCTAAACATAAAAACATGTGAATTAAAAAAATAAAAATAGAAATAGATACATACCTGAGTAGTTTATTTCAAACAACCTATAAAATTATATAACAACAAATTTAATCAACATTTTAATAAATCAATAAAAATTGTTAAATAAATAAAAAATAAATAAAATTACAATATATAAAAATTACATTAAAAAATCACAAAATATAAAAATCACGAAATATAAAAATTGTTAAACAAAATATAAAAATTGTTAAATAAATAAAAAATCAAATAAAATTACAATATATAAAAATTACATTAAAAAATCACAAAACACTAAACTAAACACTAACAATTTATATAACCTAATCATAAATTACAAACAAAATAACTATAAAATTATTTTTTAAAAAATACATTACTAAAAAATCACAACACACATAACTAATATAGATTGAAAAAATGTTTACACAATCTGTCAAGGTTGATAACAGATTTTTCTCCCTTAAATAAGCAGCAGTGGGTCCCACCATTCGCACCTCTGAGTTAAGCACAACTAGTCGCGCCTGTCAGATAGGCTCAACTAGTCGCGCCTAACAAATAGGCGCAACCCGTATTTCGTATTTATACCCGGGTTATATACTGATCCGAGAAAAAAATTAATAATAATTTATTAAACGAGAAAAAAATAAAATATTTTACTATAAAAAATTGATTCGCGTCTGTCAAATAGGTGCGATTAAAGAAAACGTACCATTTAATGTAGCTCACAACTTATTTAGGTATTTAAATTTTTTTTTTAATATATTTGGGTAAAAAACCCTTTTTATGTAGGAGAGTGTAGTAGAAGTGACGCCCAATTGTTCAGATGAAGTACAAAGCCTTGTTGATCTTTGTGCGAAGTGTGAAGTCGAACATGGGTTTTCCTTTTTCCTGTTTGATTGGACCTACAACTATATGAAGAAAACATATTCAAAGACCTGAGACTTTTGGTGGTAATAAAATCGACACCATTATTGGCTATACTTGACTTTTCATCCGCGGATTGAGCCACGGATTGAGTACACTTTCCTTTTCCTTTGTGAATTTGGTGTGGAAAAGTCAGCCACAACCCACGAGCAATTAGTTATCTACTCCTTTTTCTTCTTTAATTTTGAGTGAGAAAGACATGGTTTTGGAGAGTGAAAAATTGCAGAAACTGTTGAGACTGGTTAGCCTGTATTAAATTCTCCTGTCTCTCCCACTGAAACTTTAGGATGGCAACACCAAAACTTCCATTACTTTGCCTGTTAGCCCTTGCTTTATCTTCCTTTCCTCATGCTTCTACCGCTAGAAGCATAAACACGCCTTGTGGATTTACTCTGTGTGGAAACCTTAGCATCCGTTACCCTTTTCGATTAACAACCGAGCCTCAAAGCTGTGGTCTTAAGAGATTTGAGCTGCTGTGCGACAATAACCGTGCCATCTTCCCTATGGATCGAGGGAACTTTTATGTCCAACACATCTTTTATGATAACCAAACTATTCATATTGTTGATGTGAATGTGGACAAAGATAACTGCTCTATTCCTCTTAGTTCCCTTCCTTTCGGCTCCCCTACAAGTAGAAAATTCCTTCAAATAGGAGCAACATCTTATACATATCTTGATACTGAGTTTGCTTTCGATACATTTACATATGAAGAGATGTCTGTCATGAACTGCAGTACGAAGATGAATAAGTCATGGAGTGGGGCTAACTACATCAATGCTTGTCGTTGCTCTTCTTGTCCCCCAACAAATAAGAATTACTTTTATTTTTTGGATGGAGGAACTGCACCCTCTGCTTTCCATCCCTCTTGCACTGTTGAAGCCCTGGTTCCCATCAGTCTTCAAAACATAAATGGCCTCTCTACTTTTGATATTTACAGAAGGCTGAGGATGGGCACCCAAATTACATGGAGTCTTCTATCTAAACTGCGTTGGGACTCAGTTGTTAACGCGTAAGTATTATTTTTTTAGTATTCATATAGCCTCCTTTCGTTTTTCTTTTAATAAATATATATTTTTTATATTATGCTTAAATTAAATCCCATATTTAAACTTGCATCTTCTGAATGATTGCAACAATTATATATAAATCAAATTAAAATTTAGTCTACAACAACATAATTGCTAATATGTCCTATTAATTCATTGTCTTATGGAGCACTGATTAACCAAAAAAATTTTAATGTGTTTTGTTCAATATTCCAGACTACAATCGTTGTTCCGGGTGTTAGTTGGTCTGCTTTTACTATATGCAGAAAGCATGATGGCTCTTGTCCTCCCACCTGCTACTTTTCCACCTATTAAAGGTACTTTGAATCAATATATAATCTTTGTGTAGTTTTATATAAAAAAAATTTATTTACTTATATATTTTTTAAGTAATGAATTTCTCTTTTGCTTTCCTAGTTCCTACTATCCATTCAACTAATAATTCCTTTTTTTTATTTGCCTTTTAACAGGAATACAGATTTTTTTTGTTACAATAACAGGTATTTATAACTGGGTACACTTTTTATACTATGGTCAAAATAAAAACTATGCTTTGGAGTTTGTTTTGGAAAAATAGAGCATTTGCACATTGCTTAAATTAGGCTTCATCTACTGTTTCTTATTCCAATAGAAAATGAAAAGTTTGAAAGTAAAAAGTAAATTAAAGATTCAGGAAATTACGAAGAATTAATAAATAATATATACATATTTCAGAATTGTGGTTTGATTCTTTTACTTATTTTTCTTTGAAAACAGGGATTCTATTAGTTCGGACACTTTTGGGGATAACTTGTTTGACTGTTCTTATTATACGTAAATTAAGAAGAAGATATTTGTCTGTGGATGATGCGATTGAAAACTTTCTTCAAAGTCAAAAGAATTTTATGCCGATAAGGTATTCATATACTGAAATAAAAAAAATAACAGGAGGTTTCAAGAATAAATTAGGCCAGGGAGGTTTCGGCACTGTGTTTAAAGGCAAACTTCAAAGTGGCAAACTCGTTGCAGTAAAATTGCTAAAGGAATCAAAAGGTAATGGCCAAGATTTTATCAATGAAGTTGCAACTATCGGAAGGATTCATCATGTAAATGTAGTGCAACTTATTGGATTTTGCGTGGAGAGAAAAAAACAAGCTCTTGTTTATGATTTCATGATAAATGGGTCTTTGGATAAATTTATATTTTCATCAGGAAGCAGCAGCTTAAGTTGGCAAAAGATGTTTGAGATAGTAGTAGGAGTGGGTCAAGGTATTGAATATTTACATAATGGTTGTGCCATGAAGATTTTACATTTTGATATCAAGCCACATAATATTCTTTTAGATGACAACTTTAATCCAAAAGTTTCAGATTTTGGTCTAGCAAAATTGTATCCAGTGGATAACAGTATTATTTCTCTCACAGCAGCACGTGGTACATTTGGATATATGGCTCCTGAATTATTTTATAAAAGCATTGGAGGTATCTCGTATAAAGCTGATGTTTATAGTTTTGGAATGATGTTAATGGAAATTGTGGGAAAGAGAAAAAATTTAAACGCTTCTGCCGAGCATTCAAGTCAAGTTTATTTTCCTACATGGGTTTATGATAGACTTCAACTAGGGGAGAACATAGAGCTTGAAGACATGACAGAAAGTGAAAACAGCATCATGAGAAAAATGATAATGGTTGCTTTCTGGTGCATACAAATGAAGCCCATACATCGTCCTTCAATGACCAAAGTATTGAAGATGCTTGAAAGTGAAGACGAGCTCCTTGAGATACCTCCGAAGTCTTTGATATTTTCTGTGGACATGTCATGTAATGATAGTGAATAAGAATTAAACAGACACGAGACTGTGCGTAATGCAATGAAGATAAATAGACAAGACTCTGCTAAAATTAATATGTGAAACGTAGACCAATATTTATTTATGTGTAAACGTCTGCTATTTTATACATTAGTAGGAATTCTTCTTCAATCTCATCTAAACTCAAAATTTCATTTATAAAAAAATTACATATATAGATAAAATATTTATTTTTTGTTTAATTTAATCTTTGTTGTTAAATTTCTTGCATGGTTATTTGACAGTTCTTACAGTGGCAAATTGTTCACGCCCACTGTATCATCAGTTAGCATATTGATCTCAGTTTCTGTTGTCACATTCGATAGCCACTTTCTAGAAAACCTTCTCCCAAGCAATGGACAGCACCTCAACTACTGTCCATAGTACTGTGTTTATTTTGATTTAATGAAATATGCATTGTAATTAAAAGGAGACAAAATTTAGCATAAAATTCAAATAATATTATCAAGAAAAAGAAACTAAAATAAAATTACAATGTCCATAAGGGAGGGCTTAGGTTAGGTGTAAATCAACATCAACCAAGTCAACATTCTAATAACAATAATTTCGGTGTTAGGAAAAAAAAAAATAGCATATAGTCAAAGTCAAACTCTTGAATTCGACCAAAAAAACAAACAGCAGCAATCTTTTGGTTTTAGTCGTGGGTGGTGTGCCGTTGACTTTTATAGTAGAAGCCACCCCCTATCCACTCAGTCAAATGAACCCTATTGTAAAATAAAATTCATTCTATTAATTAATTATTTATTGGATTTTTGTTGATAAAGTCATATTTAATCTTTGTTGTTTATTAAATCTCCATCTCTCAAATTGAACTGAAACTAGTTAAGCTACATTAGGGATGCTAAGACAAAAACATGCATCATTTTGCCTCCTACTCCTTGCTTTGTTATCTCACTTTGGCCTTCATGTTGCCACCGGTAGAGGCATAGGAGACAAGCATTGTGGCTCTACTTTCTGTGGAAACCTTAACATCCGTTTCCCTTTTGGATTAAGAACCCAAGCCCATAGGTGTGGTCCTAATTTTAATGGGGTAGAGCTAGTGTGTGAGAATAACCGCACCATTTTCCCTATGAAAAAGGGAATTTCCTTGTCAAACACATCTCTTATGTCAACCAAACTATTCTTCTCGTAGATGCGAGTGTAGGGGATGATAACTGCTCCGTTCCTCATAGTTCCTCCCCCTGGCTGAACCCATCTTTAGGGGTACTAGGCCTAAATAGAGCTGATATGAATGATCGTGGAGAGATTTATGTGGTAAATTGCAAGACCAAGATGATAAACTCTTCGGCTAATTACATCGATGCTTCTCGTTGCTCTCTACTTGATCTCCTTCAGATGCAGCTAATGGTTACTTTTATTTTTTGCATACTGAAGCTGCGCCCTCTGATTTCCATCCTTCATGCACATTTGAAGCATTGGTTCCAATTACGCCTTCCAATATCACTGGCGTCTCTACTATTGATATTTACCAAAGGTTGTTGAAGGGCACCCAATTCAAATGATACTTTCCTAATGATGCTAAGGTTGGTGATGATGGTTGGCAGCAATGGAACTCAGTTTCTCACGTGTGAGCACTTTTCTTATTATTATTTTTTTCAATGGAACTTAGTATTGTTTATATTTATTCGTAATTTTAGTGTTTATTTTTTGCTTGCATAATCCAGAGTGGGATCGTTGTTCTTGGGGTTGATGCATGGGATTAGCTTATATATACGAAGCAACACAGCCTTAATTCTCCGTGGCACTTCTATAGAGGGTTACTTCGTTGATGCACCTAGTAGAGGTATGTTTTCCAGATTTCTTTAATTTTTATATGTGAGTTTTTTTCCCACTTTTTCGCTTAATTAGCTCTCAGATATAAAAGTTATAATATGATTATTAGTATTATTGATTTGAAACGATTGCTCACTCATTATGGATTGAGCATGTGGCACATTAATTCATAAATTTAATAGTCAATATGATTCTTGAATTATAATTAAATATTAATTTAAACATATTTTAAAATATATTAAATTAATTGTGCAAAATCAAAATTCAACGACTCAAGCGGTCTTATTGATAATTACTTAGATTTGTAAAAGTATATAAATGCTAGGAAAATTATTTGTTTAATCTGCATTCAAGTAACAATTACTTTTTAATCTTTCTTTTAACAGGAGTACAGATTTTGTGTGTTACAATAACAGGTATGTATAAATCGGTACATTTATGATACTATGGTCAAAATAAAAATTATGTTTCGGAGTTTGTTTTAAAAAAATAGAGCATTTGCACATTGCTTAAATTAGGTTCCATCTACTGTTTCTTATTTCAATAGAAAATGAAAAGTTTAAAAGTAAAAAATAAATTAAAGATTCAACAAATAGCAAAGAATAAAAGAAAAATAAATAAGCATTAATCAGACCAAGTTTTAATAAATAATATATACATATCGGTGTGGATTGATTCTTTTACTTACTTTTTCTTGGAAAATAGGGATTATATTAGCTCGAACACTTTTGGGGATATCTTGTTTGGCTGTTCTTATTATACGGAAATTAAGAAGAAGACATCTATCGGTAGATGATTTGATTGAGAACTTTCTTCAAAGTCAAACCAATTTTATCCCTATAAGATATTCATATGCTGAATTAAGGAGAATAACAGGAGGTTTCAAGGATAAATTAGGTCAGGGAGGTTATGGTACTGTGTTTAAAGGTAAACTTCGAAGTGGTAATCTCGTTGCAATAAAATTGCTAAAGGAATCGAAAGGTAATGGCCAAGATTTTATCAACGAAGTTGCAACTATTGGAAGGATTCATCATGTGAACGTGGTGCAACTTATTGGATTTTGCGTGGAGGGAAAAAAACAAGCTCTTGTTTATGATTTCATGACAAATGGGTCGTTAGACAAATTTATATTTTCAACAGGAAATAGCAGCTTGAGTTGGCAAAAGATGTTTGAGATAGTAGTTGGAGTGGGTCAGGGCATTGAATATTTACATAATGGTTGTGCCATGAAGATTTTGCATTTTGATATCAAGCCACATAACATTCTTTTAGATGACAATTTTAATCCAAAAGTTTCAGATTTTGGTCTCGCAAAATTATATCCAGTGGATGATAGTATTATTTCTCTCACAGCAATGATAGTATTATTTCTCTCACAGCAGCATGTGGTACATTTGGATATATGGCTCCTGAATTGTTTTATAAAAATATTGGAAATATCTCGTATAAAGCTGATATTTATAGTTTTGGAATGATGCTAATGGAAATTGTAGGAAGGAGAAAAAATTTGAAAGATTCTATTGACCATTCAAGTCAAAATTATTTCCCTACATGGATTTATGATCAATTTGAATTAGGGGAGAACATGAAGCTTGAAGACTTGAGTGAAAATGAAACCAAAATTGTGAGGAAAATGATAATTGTAGCCTTTTGGTGCAAACAAACGAAGCCCATATATTGTCCTTCAATGACCAAAGTTTTGAATATGCTTGAAAGTGAAGATGAACTCCTTGAAATACCTCCAAAGTCTTTAGTATTTACTATAGATCTGTCAAGTAGTAATTAGTAATTAAGAATTCAATAGATATGGGAATATAATTTATTGCAAGTTATGCAATGTTTCAATGGTCTTATTTAATTTTTTGATTTAATTTTTATTTTTATTTTTGAACAATCTCATTATATATTTTGACCATATATGTTCTTTTTGACACAATGTCTAGAACTACCAATAGTCCCTTCTCAACCCATAAATAAGAGGATAATGTGCTTCAGCGCACCCGAACCCACATCCTCCTGCATTGACAATAATACTCATACCAATCGAGTTAAAGACTCAATCGACATTTAATCTTTATTTTTAAACTTCTTTTATACATAACTATTAAGAAAGCAATTTATACATGTGCAAGAAATTAATATAAAATCTTTAGAAATTATTGTTTACACCCAATAGTTTAGATCATTTTCTTTGTATTCTATTTAATGGTTAAATCTACATTCTTCATATAAGAAAGAATCTCTAGGAAGGAAAGAGAAGTCCATTATTTAATTAAATTATTCGACATTACAATTTGGGCTCAATGGCTCAACAAATGTTAAGTTAGAAATTTTTTTAGGGGTCGAAATTAAATTGTAATTTTTATAATAGTAAAAATATAATTTCTATATTTTTATAATTTTAAAAAAATTAAATTAATTTTTTATCATTTTTAGGAAGGGTCGAAGTAAAATTTTACTTTTATTAATTTAAAGTTTTAAAAAATTTAAAAAATCTAAATAAAAAACTTTTTTCGAGCCGGGCTCCCTGCGAATCCCTGGACACAACATTAAAGTTTATGTCCTAATTCTATACCCCTAGGTTTGTGTACTAATTATATAAAGGGTAAACTACACCCATGGTCACTTTTGTTTACCTTAGATTACATTTCAGTCACTTATGTTTGAAATGTTACGTTTTAGTCACTTACATTATCGTGTTGTAACATTTTAGTCACTAAGCCGTTAATTGTCGTTAATGGTGTAATGGTAAGCTGACGTGGCACGTTAAATTATCATTTCAAACAAAAATTTTAGGTTAAATTATACAGTTGGTCCCCATAATTTTTCGTTTTGAGCAATTTAATTCTTTTATGTTCTTTTAACTTTCTTTCTTTCTTTTTTTCTTTATTTTCCATCCTCTTCTGCTTCTCCCTCTGTTTTCCTACCTTCTTTATTTCTTTTAACATACCAGGAAGTCGAATTGGTAGTGAAGAAAGAAGCATGGTATGGGTTTATGGGTTTTGGTTATAGGCAAATGATGACAGTCGACTTCCTACTTCTTTTCTCACTGTCAATTCGACTTCCTAAAATTACATAAATTACATAAAACGAAAAAAATATGGGGATCAATTGTATAATTTAACCTAAAATTTTGTTTGAAATGATGATTTAACATGCCACGTCAGCTTACCGTTACACCATTAACGACGATTAATGGCCCAGTGACTAAAATGTTAAAACATGATAACGTAAATGACTAAAACGTAACATTTCAAACATAAGTGACTAAAACGTAACCTAAGGTAAACAAAAGTGACCATGGGTGTAGTTTACCCTTATATAAAAATAGTAAGAACTCCATTCTTAACAGTAATCGGAATCGGAATTCGATTCACAATCACAAATCTAAAACTAAAGTATATATATTATACACCCTATGTGCCAAGGCATTAGGGTGTAAAAGAAAGAGAAATAAGGTGTAGAAGAGGGCTCCCCTTAGTGTAGCTTACCCTCCCAATTAATCCTCCATTAACAAAGCATTAAAGATGGATCGTTACCAGAGAGTGGAGAGGCCGAAAGCAGAGACACCCATTGACGAGAAGGAGATTCGGATCAGCAATCAAGGTAGTATGCGCAATTATATCAGTTACGCCTTGACTTTGCTTCAGGAAAACGGCTCCAATCAAATAGTGTTTAAGGCAATGGGAAAAGCCATTAACAGGCTGTAACTATTGTAGAGTTAATTAAGAATGTTGCGCCAGAAGCGTGTACAAGAGTAAAATTATTGTACTAAAAAATCACACTAAGTTCAATTCCCAGGAAAGAGAGGCGGATCACGAGGATCGCTTACGTACCAGATCTTTCCTAGCCAGAATATCCCTCTATCGTAATTTAATAGCACAATAAATCACTACAATGACACTCGCAAAATATGCAGAATAAACAATAGAGAACACTAGAATTTTACGAGGTTCAGCAAATTTTGCCTACGTCCTCGGGCACTACCAAATATATTTCACTCCAAAAATACAAGTGAAAGTTTACAAATAGGGAGAGAGAACAATGCCTTAAGTAGAAAATGGCAAGTGTGGGATGGAGAAAATGAGAAATAGCTCTGCCTATTTATAGTTGAAGTTCAAGGATTAACTTGCAAAGTCCCTAAACAATTAGGGACCAAAATTGCAATTATTCCATGCCAAATTTCAAACCAAATTTCAGTGCCTTAAATGCTTAGATTTTTCGGTGCCAATTGTCTGACACTATCCATCTTTGAAAAGTCAAAGATTGAATGCTTGCCAATAATCTCCACCTTGAAGATTTGATTAGGATAATCTTATCTTCACACAATTCTTTCTGCCTTTGACAATAATACTTGATAGTGCCTTCTTCAACTGTTAAACTTGCAAGATATTGATCAAGTTCAAACAATGTTCGAACTTGATTGTTGTTACCACCTTGGTCATCATATCTGCGGGATTATCTGCAGTCTTGATCTTCTGAAGACGAATTTTCCCCTCATCAATAATTTCCCGCACAAAATGGAATCTTACGTCGATATGCTTTGTACGTGCATGATAGACTTGATTCTTTGCTAAATGAATAGCACTTTGACTATCACAATACACGTTAATATGCTCCTGAACCAATCCCAAGGTTTTAACCATACCTTGTAACCAAATAGCTTCTTTACAGCCTCTGTTACAGCCATGTATTCGGCTTCTGTGGTTGACAATGCAACTGTAGACTACAGTGTAGACTTCCAACTTATTGGTCCTCCAGCAAGTGTAAACACATAACTAGTGGTTGATCTTCGTTTGTCCAAATCACCGGCATAGTCAGAATCAACGTACCCAATAACACCTTTACCAAGTGTAGTATCTTGCTTGAACAGTAATCCAACATCCACGGTCTTCAGAATATACCGTAGAATCCATTTCACAGCTTGCCAATGTCCTTTTCTAGGATTATGCATATACCTGCTCACTATACTAACTGCCTGTGAAATGTCGGGTCTTGTACACACCATTGCATACATCAAGCTACCCACTGCATTAGAATACGGAACTTGTGACATGTATTCTTGTTCCGTATTCGTCGAAGGAGATAGTTGTGCAGAAAGCTTGAAATGAGCAGCCAACGGGGTACTTACAGGTTTGGTCTGCTCGTTCATGCCAAACTGCTGTATTACTTTCTTCAAATATTGCTTCTGAGACAAGCTAACTCTGCCATGAGCTCTATCTCTACATATTTCCATGCCAAGAATCTTCTTAGCTTCACCTAGATCTTTCATCTCAAACTCGAGATTGAGTTGAGTCTTTAATCTCTTAATCTCAACTTTGCTCTTAGATGCTATCAGCATATCATCAACATATAAGAGCAAGTATATGAAAGTTCCTTCTTGTAGCTTCTGAAAATACACGCAATGATCAAATTTACTTCTTGTGTACCTTTGCCCTTTCATGAACTGATCAAATCGCTTGTACCACTGCCTTGGAGATTGTTTCAATCCATAAAGCGACTTCGTCAGTTTGCAAACCCAATTTTCTTTATCAGCAACCTTGAATCCATCAAGCTGAGTCATATAGATTTCCTCTTCCAAATCACCATGTAAAAATGCTGTCTTTACATCAAGTTGAACTAGTTCAAGATCGTATTGTGCAACCAAGGCTAGCAAAATCCAAATAGACGAATGCTTCACAACTGGAGAAAACACTTTATTGTAGTCTATTCCTTCTTTCTGAGCGTAACCCTTTGCTACCAATCTAGCCTTGTATCGAATTTCATTTTTACCAGGAAATCCTTCCTTCTTTGCATATACCCATTTGCATCCAATTGCCTTCTTTCCCTTGGGCAGTGTCACCAACTCCCAAGTCCTATTTTTATGAAGAGACTGCATTTCTTCATTCATAGCTTGCTTCCACTTTACACCATCAGGGTTACTTATTGCTTCTGTGTAAGTGGAAGGAATATCATCATCTACAATTGGAAGTGCATAGGCCACTATATCATCAAAGCGAGCAGGCTTACAAATCTCTCTTCTTGGCATCCTATATGCAATTGAATCTTGTTGCTGTAGAAGTTCTTGGGTCAAAACTTCTTCATCATTTGTTCCTTCGATATTAGCTGGATCATCATTAAACTTTTCAAGCTCCACCTGCTGCAAAGCGCCACTGGTTTTGTCATCCTTTTATGAATCTTTGTTCTTCATCATGGTTGATTCATTAAAAATCACGTCTCTACTGAAAACAATCTTCCTTGTATCAGGACACCAGATACGGTATCCTTTTACTCCACCAGTTATACCCATGAATAATACTTTCTTTGCTTTTGGGTCTAACTTAGATTCTTTTACATGATAATATGCAATGGAACCAAAAATATGTAAAGAATCATAATCAGTAGCAGGTTTACCAGTCCACATCTCCATAGGAGTTTTTCCATTTATTGCAGCTGATGGCAACCGATTAATTAGATGGCATGCATATGTAACTGCCTCAGCCCAAAATTCCTTGCCCAATCCAGCATTGGACAACATACATCAAACTTTCTCCAGTATAGTCCGATTCATACGTTCTACCACCCCATTCTGCTGTGGTGTATCTCGAACAGTGAAGTGTCTCACAATGCCCTCATCTTGACATACTTGTAGAAATGGATCATTTTTGTACTCAGTACCATTATCTGATCGAAGTCGTTTGACCTTTCGACCAGTCTGAGTCTCCACCATCTTCTTCCACTTCAGAAATGCGTCCAAAACTTCACTTTTTCTTTTCATTAGATACACCCATACTTTTCTTGAATAATCATCAACAAAAGTAACAAAATAGTGCATACCTCCCAAAGAAGCCACTTTGGTAGGCCCCCACACGTCACTGTGAACGTAGTCTAGAATTCCTTTCGTATTGTGAATTGCTGAACCAAATTTTACCCTCGTCTGCTTGCCCAGAACACAATGTTCACAGAATTCCAATTTGCAAGAATTTACACCTTTCAACAAGCCTTGCTTCGCCAAAGTCTGCAAAGCTTTTTCACCAGCATGTCCTAATCGCATATGCCATAACCTGATAGCCTCTGAATCTGCATCTTTCACAGAAACTGTTGATGTTGATCCAATAACTGTACTTCCATTTAAATAGTACAAGTTATTTCTTCTAGTGCCTTTCATCACCGTCAATACCCCAGCTACTACCTTTAGTAATCCATCTCTCAAAGTGACTGTGAGCCCTTTAGATTCTAGGGCCCCTAATGAGATGAGATTTTTCTTCAAGCTAGGTATATAGCGAACATCTGTCAAGACTTGAATTGAGCCGTCGTGATTCTTCAATTTGATTGTACCTACTCCCATTGTCTTACAAGCACTGTCATTGCCTATAAAAACAACTCCACCTTCTAGTTCTTCAAGACTAGAAAACCAGTCCTTATTAGGACACATATGGTAAGTACATCCCGAATCCAAGATCCACTCATCGATATGACATGTCATTGCCATACCAACCAAGCTAAAGTCTGACTCCTCATCATGCTCTGCTACACATGCATTAGAAATAGCCTTGCCCTTTTGTAACTTAGGACAATTCTTTTTCCAATGCCCTTTCTCACGACAAAAAGCACATTCATCTTTGGCAGGTCTCCATTTGGACTTACCCCTTCTACCAGGTTTGTTGCTGTGTGAACGACCTCTTACTGTTAAGACTTCTGCAGCTGTATCTCTGTGATCTCTTTTGTCTTTCTTTCGAGTCTCAGATCTATACAATGCACTGCAGACTGCATCAAATGTGATCGTATCCTTCCCATGAAGCAATGTGGTGGTAAGATGATCATATTCATCAGGAAGAGAATTCAACAATAATAATGCCTTGTCTTCATCTTTAAATTTCTCATCCAAATTTAGCAAGTCTGCTAAAATTTTATTGAATGAGTTCACATGGTCATTCATCGACATACCGGGTGCATACGTGAACCGAAAAAGTTTCTTTTTCATATAAAGCCTATTTTCAAGACTTTTCGTTAGAAACTTTTCTTCCAGTGTATCCCACAACTTCTTCGCTGATGTCTCCCTCATGACGGAGTACTTCTGCTCTTTGGCCAAACATAGGCGGATTGTACCACACGCCTGTCTATTGATCTTGGCCCACTCCTTGTCCTTGTCAGGTTTTTCTTCAAGAGCTATATCCAGCTCTTGCTGACATAAGACATCCAGGATCTCACATTGCCACATACCAAAATTATTGGTACCATCAAATTTCTCTACTTCAAATTTTGCATTGGTCACCGTAGTCTTTTTTAATGACGATGCCTCTGCCATTTTTCTCCTCAATCCCAACTACTGTATACGTGAACAGTACCGTATAAGTGAATAGTATCGTGGGTGAACAATACCGTATACGTGAATAGTGTCGTAAACGGTTGTATTCCCCAAGTACGAATCTAGCTTTGATACCAATTGTTGTGCCGGAAGCGTGTACAAGAGTAAAATTATTGTACTAAAAAATCACACTAAGTTCAATTCCCAGGAAAGAGAGGTGGATCACGAGGATCGCTTACGTACCAGATCTTTCCTAGCCAGAATATCCCTCTATCGTAATTTAATAGCACAATAAATCACTACAATGACACTCGCAAAATATGCAGAATAAACAATAGAGAACACTAGAATTTTACGAGGTTCAGCAAATTTTGCCTACGTCCTCGGGCACTACCAAATATATTTCACTCCAAAAATACAAGTGAAAGTTTACAAATAGGGAGAGAGAACAATGCCTTAAGTAGAGAATGGCAAGTGTGGGATGGAGAAAATGAGAAATAGCTATGCCTATTTATAGTTGAAGTTCAAGGATTAACTTGCAAAGTCCCTAAACAATTAGGGACCAAAATTGCAATTATTCCATGCCAAATTTCAAACCAAATTTCGGTGCCTTAAATGCTTAGATTTTTCGGTGCCAATTGTCTGACACTATCCATCTTTGAAAAGTCAAAGATTGAATGCTTGCCAATAAAGAAAAGAATTGTGGGTCTTCATCAGATTACATCAATTGGATCCACGAATATAACTGATATGTGGGAGCCTTTGGAAGAAGGACTTGTTCCATTGGAGACCACTAGGCATGTGTCCATCATTACTATAACCCTTTCAAAAATAGAATTGGATATGTCATCTATCAGGAATCAACCTCCATTACCAGTTAATCAGGTGAAGGTAGGATCACATAATGGTCGAGATGGTAGAAGAAGGCCAATGAGTAGAGGGAATGTTGAGTATGAGGATGGAGGCGGGAATCACAATCGTGGCTATGGTCGAGGCAGAGGGCGAGGTTCCCGTGGCCATGGACGTGGTGGATACAATGGACAACAGGCTGATAGGATGGAAGATGGAGGCTACAATTATGAAGTCCCTATCCATAATTATCTAGGAGAAGGCGATATCCTATGGGGAATTTTTCGCACAAAAAGTTTTTTAATAGGAAAATTCTTCATTTTGTCTTAGAAATAAGGTCGATATTGAGTCCTGGGTTGATACCAGTACCAAGAGTAACAAAAATATTAAGATTGTGGTTAAGAATTATCAAATAATTGATAAAATAAGCGTTTTTTTTTATTTCACAATTTATCAAGATTAAGAAAGCAACCCATCCAATAAAGAAGGAAGCCATTTTGATTGGATGGGATTGAATGAAGAAATACTAAGTCATCCTATACTGAATCTAGAACTTTGGTTCTTCCTAGAATTTGTGCTGCTATATAATGCATATAAGGTTAAACCATGGATCATACCAATAAAATTACTTCTTTTCAATTTTAATGGAAATAGGAACATTAATAAAAATATTACTAAAAATAAAAAAGGGACTCCCTTATAGCACCAAACGAAAAATAAATTATTGGATTAGAGAATCGAAATCAAAAAGAAAAAGAACCCATAGGTGAAGGGGGTCTTGTATCATATGCACAAAAACAAGGAAATTTTAAATCCGTTCTCTCAAACCAAGAAAAAGATGTTGAAGAAGATTATGATAAATCAAACAAAAAAAAAAGTAGAAAGAAAAGCAATACAAGAGCAACACGGAAGCAGAGCTTGATTTTTTTCTAAAAAGGTATTTGCGTTTTCAATTGAGATGGGATGATTCTTTAAATCAAAAAATAATCAATAATATTAAAGTATATTGCCTCCTACTTAGACTGATAAATCTAAACGAAATTGTTATATCCTCTATTCAATGGGGAGAAATGAATCTGGATATTTTGATGATTCAGAAGGATTTAACTCTTAGAGAATTAATAAAAAAAAGAATATTAATTATCGATCCAGTTCATCTATCGATAAAAAATGATGGACAATTTATTCTATATCAAACTATAAGTATTTTGTTGGGAATATGGTGGAAGGGGCCGTGGGTTTACATCAAATAGGCAAATTCAGGCAGCGGCATAAGGCGGTAGCAAAACGTAATCGAAACAGTATTGGTCCTGTTGGATGCAACTCCTGTTACGTCTTTAATTTTTTCTTCATTGTTTATATAGATTCTAGTTATTCCCTTTATTGTTGAATTTACACTATTAGTTGATATGATGTTATCTATTATTTTTGTTTGAATATATTCACGTTTTATTTGATTTAATTATTGTTGAATTTTTAGTTCATCGATTTTGATTGCAATTTTCATAATTATTAAAAACAATAGACATAATTTGCAAATAAAGTATTAGACAGAACCTATATATTTAAAATATTAGAAACTAAAACATATTTTTATATAAAAAAAGGTGAAAATATCTCATAAACTAACAAGAATTAAAAAAAGTTGTGCTCAAGGCATATACCTTTCAAAATTAGAACACATGAATATAGAATTTGTAAAAATAGAAATAGGAAATGGATGAAGGGATGAATGAGGTAGCTTCATTTACGTAACTCCTATAGCCAAAGGAACTTTCACATTTAATAGTGCAATCCAGCAAAAACCCATTACCTATTTCTAAACCTATTTAATTGGATTTGAATTTAGGTATGATTTTTATTTAAATTTAGTACGTTTTAAATATTTTTAGACACTAAAAACAGATCAATTTGAGATGATTCAAGGCATTTTAGCATTTTAAAAAAAAAATATAAAAATAGTTTTTAAATAAATGATTATGTTGTAATAATTGGGTATTCATTGAATATTTAAAAATATTAAATTATTTTTTATTTTATTTTTGTGATTTTAATTTAATTTTTTTAATAATTTTACTCTTCCAATTCATATTACACTAATTTAGCCAACAAGGTCATAATAATGAACATTGTTCATACAAATTTTGTTTTCTCTCAATTCTTATTATTCCAAAAGAGGATACAAATGGTACATTTGTTAGGGAGATGTTAATTGTTTAGGTTATTAGTTCAAATTACAATTATAAATTATATTATCAAAATAATTATAAATAAAATTAACTATAAAGCTTTAATCCAAAAGTTTTAGATTTTGAATTTATAAAATTGTGCTAAGTGAATGACAACATTATTTCTTTTAAAACAGCACGAGGTACATTTGGATATATAACTCCTTAATTGTTTTGGATATATAACTCCTTAATTGTTTTATAAAAACATTAGAGGTATCATATAAAGCTGATATTTATAATTTTAGAATGATACTAATGAGAAATGTGGGAAAGAAGACAAATTTAAACATTTGTTGATCATTCAAGTTAAATTTATTTTCCTACATGGATTTATGATCGACTTGAACTAGAGAAGAGCAGAGAACTTGAAAACATGACAGAAAGTGAAAACAGTCTCATGAGGAAAATGATAATTGTTGCCTTTTTGTTATGTTTATTAGATTGTTGTTGCTGGATATTGAAGTGTTGTAGCTTATGTTAACCTCCCAATTGTTCAGATTTGATTGGATGAACTACAAAGAATTCTTTATCTCTAATTGTGAAGTCGAACATGGATTTTCTTCTTTAATTCCTGTTTGGTACTGGTCCTATGTGTAGAAATATATGAAGAAAAATATCCAAAGACTTCGACTTTTTTTGGTTATGAAATGACACTACAATTGGCTTTATTAGTGGACTGACTTTTCAGCCACAGATTGATTGGCACCATAAAGATAAACATAACTTTCATTGGCACAAGGGTGAAAGAGCAAGGGTGGGGGATGAATCATAATAACTGTTAGATGAAGAAATAGAATGCTTCACTTGGTTAGCCTCAACCTTGATTAATTAATCTCCTTTCTCTGCCACTGAAACGTTAGGATAGCAAGACCAAAACTTCAATTATTTTGTCTCCTCCTGCACCTGCTGGCCTTTCTCTATCTTTCTTCCCTCGGGCTTCCACCGCTAGAGGCCTAGACAAGGACTGTGGCCTAATTAAAATATTAATTAAAATACAAAAATCATATACCACAAATTTTCAATTCATCAAATAATGTTTGAACATGGGTTTTCATCTTTAATGTTTGATTTGTCCTACTCGTAGAAATATATGAATAAAAACATTCAATGACTAAAAATCTTTTCGGACATCAAGTTTGATAAGGCTCATATATGGCACTTCTACCGACATTTTTGAGATGACAATAGGCAGCTGCACAATAGAGATAAACAAAGTTAGTTGTCTACTTCTTCTTAGTAACGTGCCTGAATTGAAGTAAGCTTAGATTTAGGGTCGATATGCTTGGACCAAAACTCCCACTATTTGGCCCTTGTTTTTTTCTTTTTCACTACTCTCATGTTTGCGTCGCCTAAGCCAAGCACCTGGCACAACTTCACCCTTTTTTTTATCAAAAACTCAGCCTCCCTAATTTTTTTTAAAAAAATTTGATAGTTGTATATAATTACGTGAATACCTATTATTTTAATATGTACTACTAAACAAGGACTAACTTTTCATCGACAAATAATTATTTTGTTCTAAAGGAAAATGATCCATGTTGAGTTTAAATCAATAACTAAAGATCAAAAACAAAAATTTGTGTTTGAAAGATGAAAAACAGAAGCAAAATCTGAATATCGGATGATGAAGAAAAGATCAATTTCATTACTTGAATAAGCAAAAATGCCATATACATAAGTAGTTAAAAACAAAACCTGCTTGTGCAAGTATCCAAGCTGTTAAATCAGCTTAAAGACAACCTAAATGACTACTAAATCAGCTAAGTACATGATTAATCCTTAGTTGAACAAACAAAAAAGGATTACAACCAAACTAGCAAAAGTCAAATATTACAAAAGCTTTACAACCGAATTACACCATGGACATTTGCATGTTGCTGCTGTGTTGCTTGGTCACTTGCATGTTGCTGCTGTGTTGCCACCTTTCAACACTCCTCCTTGGCTACAAAGTAGCAGACTCCAATTTTCTTCTTCAAATACTCGATTCTTGTAGCAATTAGTGGCTTGGTCAGAATGTCTGCAAGCTGAACCTTCGAGCAACAATGAATTAAGTTGACTTCCTTTGACAATTCTGCTTCCCTTACAAAATGGTACTTAATCTTGACATGCTTGGTCTTGCCATGAAAAATAGGATTCTTGGCAATAGCAACAACTGATTGATTATTCACTTTGATTTCTGTTGTTTCCTCTTGATTAGCATTCAAGTCACACAAAAGCTTCCTAAGCCAAATGGCTTGAATAACAGCAGTAGCAACTGCAATATATATACTCTGCCTCTGCAGTGGATTGAGCTACTGTCTATTGGTTTTTAGAGCTCCAACAAAAAACTCTTGAACCTAAAGTTAAGAAGTAGCCCGATGTGCTCTTCATATCATCAGCTGAGCCAACCCAGTCACTGTCTGAATAGCCAACTAGCTTCAGCTCCTTAGCTCTCTCAAACTTCACTCTATAGCTTAAGGTTCCTTTGACACACCTCAAGACTCTTTTAGCAGCTTTTTAAAATAAGCTACATTGCAGCAATGCATGAACCTCAATAGAAGGCTAATTGCATACATGATGTCTGGCCTTGTTATTTTCAGGTAAAGTAGGCAACCAACTAGACTTCTGTAGCTTTTCTCATCCACACAGTCATGATCACTGTTGCTTGAGAGTTTTTCTCCTAGTGCACATGAGTGCTAGCAGGCTTGCAATTTGTAATGTAGAACTTGCTTAGAACCTTCAATGCAAAAGATTGTTGGCTTATAAAAATACCATGCTTACTCTGATTCACTTCCATACTAAGGAAGTAGGTCATCAAGCCTAAATCAGTCATCTCGAAAACATCTTGCATCTGCTTCTTGAATTCTTCAATCAACTTACCCGTACAACTAGTAACCAGTAGATTATTTACATACAAAGACACAGTCAAAAATATTTCTTTCTTAGCCTTCTTCACATAGAGTGTAGGCTTATTGAAGCTCTTCTCGAACCCTAGCCTTGATAAGTAGGCATCAATTCTGTCATACCAGGCCCTTCGCGCCTGTTTTAGACTATACAAGGCCTTCTTGAGTTTGTAGACCTTGTGTTCTTCCCTAAGAACCTTGAATCCATCAAGTTGCTCAACAAAGATCTCTTCCTTGAGAAATCTATTTAGAAAAGCTGGTTTAACGTCCAGCTGGTGCACTTTCCACTGCTTCTGAGCAGCTAAGGCAAACAATAGCCTTATGGTATCTAACCTTGCAACTTATGCAAAGGTTTCAAAGTAATCGATGCCATGCTGCTGGTTGTATCCTTTTACAACCAGCCTACCTTTGTGCTTATTTAGTGACCCATCTGCATTGTTCTTGGTCTTAAACACCCATTTTAAACAAATAACTTTCATGTTTGCTGGCCTATCAATCAACTCTCAAGTGTCATTTTTGTGGATCATCTTCATTTCAGTTTCTATTACTTCTTTCCAGCAGTCCTCCTTTGCAGCCTCATCAAAGTTGGAAGGCTCGACAATGGTCATACCACATCTTTCATAAATGTTCATTAAGGTTCTAGTGCCTTTGAAAGGTGCATCATCATAATCATCCTCAGCATCAACTTCAACCTCAGCATGCTACAAGTCAAGATCATGCTGGTCTTGCTCAGACAAGCTTGCATTTATTCCATCCCATTTCCAACAGCCCCCTTCATTGTATTTCACATCTCTACTCACAATGATCCTCTTAGTGGATAGATCAAAGACCCTATACCCTTTCTTCACACTATTGTAGCCAACAAAGACTTTAGGCATGAACTTCTTTTCTAGTTTAGTTCTCTTCTCAAGTGGCACCAATGTATAGTATATGCAACGAAACACTTTTAAGTGTGAGACAGTTGGCTTGTGTCCAAACCAAGCTTCAAATGGTGTTTTGCCTTTGACTACATTAGTTGGCAGCCTGTTTAGCAAATACACAGAGGTATTTATTACTTCAGCCTAAAAAATGTTAGGCATTTTGCCTTCAAACAATAAGCACCTGGTCATATTGAGAACAATCTTATTTTTTCTTTCACAAACACCATTCTACTGTGGTGTATTGATGGTGGTTAATTGGTGCTGATTCCAACTTCATCACAAATCTTCTAGAACTTTTGAGGCACATAGTCAGTCCTATTATCTGACATCAAAATCTTCAACTTACAACTGGCTTAATTCTCAGCCAATGCTTTGAACTTGCAGAAGAAGTCAGCCATTTCTAACTTTTGTTTCAGAAAGCTCACCCAACAAAATCTGGTGCAATCATCAATGAACAATGCAAAATTCCTACTGCCATTCAATGAGGAAGTCTTCATAGGTCTATAAATGTCAATATGATATTAACAGTAAAAGGCAGTCTGGTCTGCTTGCCAAGTTGGCAGACTTCACAAACATTATTCCTAGGCTCGATCTTGGACATGTCTTCAACTAGACTCATCTTATGCAGTAAGCCAAGTGACTTATAGTTCACATGCCCCAGCCTCTTGTGCCATAAACATGATTCATCAGCTAGAGTTGTATATGCCTTTGCTTCTAACTGATTCACATCCAAAATAAAGGATCTACCATGCACAACTACTATCACCAGCACTTGATAAAAAAATCCTTGATCACACAGGTCTTTCCTTCAAAAATAAGGGAGTAACATTTCTCCAACAACTAACCAACATTAAGCAAATTCTGATTAATGTCAGGTACAAAAAGAACTTCTGAGATGGTTTTATTACCTGACTGAGTACAAATCACATTATTGCCTCTGCGTTTGGCCTTGATGAACTCACCATTCCCAATTCTGACTTTGGACACAAAGTTGGTGTCAAGCTCCTTAAGCATACCTTCATTTGAAGCCATGTGATGAGTGCAGCCACTATCAATCATCTAATTTTTCCTGACTTTGCTCGAGCTTGTAAAGCAAGAGGCAGTAAAGACATACTCCTCCTGAGATTGCACATCCTCAACAGCTTGAGCTTGACTCTGCTGCTATGGTTGTGTTGTTGCCTTGTTCTTGCAAACCTTTTCAATGTGGCCTAGTTGCTTGCAGTTTCTACACTGAAAGTCGGGCCTGTACCAACAATATTTTTCTAAGTAAGTGGTCTTTTTGCAATGAGTGCATGGTGGAAACTTCTTTTTAGCGGTATCCTTCTTCCGTTTTTCTTTCTTTTTTGTCCAAGGCTTCTTGCCTTTGTAGCTTGAGCTCGAGCTTGAGCTTTCTCTACTCCTAGCCTGAAAAGTTCTTTCAGAATGCTCCTCTATTCTGTTTGCTCTTCTCTACTCTTGTGCGTAGAGAGCATTTATCAGCTCTGTTAAAGGGTATAGCTGATAGATCCCTCGAGTCTTCCAAAGAAGAGATTTTTAACCCATACTTCTCTGGTAAAGTAGTAATGACCTTTTCAATTATCCTCTTGTCACAAAACTCATCTCCAAGCAGTCTTATGTTGTTGAATGTGGTCATAATCATGTCAGTATACTGCTTGATGGTCTCAAACTCCTTCATCCTCAGATTCTTGAAGTCCCTTCTCAAGTTGATCAGTTGTTGCTGCTTGGTCTTGTTTGACCCTTGAAACTCTTCCTTGAGTCTGTCCCAGGCCTGCTTTAGAGTGTCACAAGCCATTATTCTTGTGAAGATCACATCTGAAACTCCATTTTGAAGGCATGACATAGCCTTATACTTTTTGGCACAGTCCTTATTGTGCTGCCTAATTTGAGCTATAGTTGGATTAGCTCTCAGAGGTGGTAGTTGTGTCAGTTAGAACAACACTCCACATATCATGAGCCTATAGATATGTCTACATTTTCACAACCCAAATATTGTATTTTTCACCAGCAATAATAGGTGGTGGTAGTGGTGAAAAACTCATCCTTTTGCAACAACTAAACAAGCCAACAAAGATAGCTGCTATTTCTTTTCTTTCAAGCACGAATCATTCAAAGAATCAACACAAACCAACACACAACAAAGGCCCTCAAAGATGAGTGGCTCTTGATACCATTTGTTGAGTTTAAATCAATAGCTAAAGATCAAAAACAAAAATTTGTGTTTGAAAGATGAAAAACAGAAGCAAATTTTGAATGTTGGATGATGAAGAAAAGATCAACTTTATTACTTGAATAAGAAAAAATGTCATATACATAAGTAGTTCAATTACATTGGTAAAAAACAAAACTTAGTTGTGCAAGTATCCAAGCTGTTAAATCAGCTTAAAGACAACCTAAATGACTACTAATCAGCTAAGTACATGATTAATCCTTAGCTGAACAAACAAAAATATTACAACCAAACTAGCAAAAGTCAATTATTATAAAAGCTTTACAACCGAATTACACCATGGACATTTGCATGTTGCTGCTGTGTTGATTGGTCACTTGCATGTTGCTGCTGTGTTGCCACATTTCAACAATCCAATATGTGTCATTATTATAATGGGATCCATATATTTGACCATTTTACTTATTAGGCTGTAGACTCCAGTTGATTGAATTTTCAAAGCAAGATATTCTTTTTGTTTTTTATGGTAAGGAAGATTCACATATAGATTACTTATATAACAAGTATTTTATATGTCAGTTTCGCCATCAATTTTTTGATTGCTCAATGACAGGTCATTGTTGAAGTATTTTAATGGTTTAGTTTTAATTGGTTGACTCTTTCTTTTTGTGTTTTTATAGTCAGGAGGTATTAATGCAGAAATAATAAGATGAAGAGAATAGAGTTAATCTCCTTAGTAATGCCTTGCCTGAATTAAATTAAACAAACGTCCTTAGTTATATAAAACTCCTTTCTCTGCCACTCACACTTAAGGTTCGTAATGGCCACACCAAAACTTGAATTATTTGGCTCCTCCTGCAACTTCTTGTAACAGCTACCTTCGACTCGCTCTTCAGCTTTGAATATGGGACATCACATTACGTTGCCAAAGCGGTTCACGAAGGCAACACCAAAACTTACATTATTTTGGCTCCTCCTGCAACTCCTATATGACAGCCACCATCGACCCAATTGTCAGATTCGAATGCAAGACATCACGTTACGTTGCCAAAGCAACTACAATTATGACTATCACTTAACAAAAATCATCCAAGGAAATTTAGGTTTGAAAATGTATTCAATGCAAACTTAGGAATACCTGACTCATGCCTCCTATTAGAGTCCACATTTTAGCAAGCTACATGTCACAACGAACCATAGATAGCTGATAAGCCAGCTAGCGTACCTCATTTGGCTTACGAGTATTTGGTAAGCCAACTAGCGAACCACTAGTTGATTTGTGAACCTCAAATCAGCGGACCTCAGCACCACACATTGGTGATTGATCTTTATTGCTGCAACTTCAATTGGGGAATATCGCGACATTGGACCTGTTAACCCAACACAACATCCAAAATAATTATCTTACATAAACATACTCATGCGAACTTCCCTAATTATCTAATAACCAATGAAAAAAACTCAACTTTATAAGCCATATAGACCAAGTTACTAAACATGTGAAAATGCAAGTTTGACACCAAAATTCTCTATGTACATGCCATAAAACCCAAATTCATAAATGCATACAAAAGAGGTAACAAGTTGAATCTCGAGTTGAGTTTTTTAGTTAGATGCTTGACCTAATAATCTAAGTTTATACACATTCGAGACCTGCGCACGGAGACAAACATAATTGACATTGAGTACTGAATATTCAATGGTGTTAATATAATTCAAATGAAACTTATTAAGATGAGACTAAAGCAATTATATAGGAACAACAACAAATTCATTCACTTATACTAGAGATTGAACTTGGAATTGGTAGAGGAATTGAGTATTTACATAATGGATGTACGATGCATGTTTTACATTTTGATATTAAGCCACATAACATTTTTTAAACAACAATTTTACCTTAAAAGTTTCAAATTTTGGTCTCACAAAAGTTACATTCAGTGGATGACATCATCGTTTCTCTCACAGCAGCACGAGAAACAATAAGATATATGGATCCTAAGTTATTTTATAAGAATATTGAAGGTATCTTGAAGAAAGCCGATGTTTATAGTTTTGGAATGATGTTAATGGAGATTGCGGGAAGGAGGGAAATTTTGAATGCTTACACTGACCGTTGAAGTCAAACTTATTTTCCATCATGGACTTATGGTCGATTTGAAGAAGAGAACGTAGAGTTTGGAGACATGACAAAAAATGAAACCAAAATTGTCAGGGAAATGATAATTGTTGCCTTTTGGTGCATACAAACGAGCCTATATATCATTCGTCAATGACCAAAGTATTGAAGATGCTTGAAAGTGAAGTTGAGCTCCTTAAAATACCTCCCTAAGTCTTTAGTATTTCCTATGGACATGTCTAGTAATGATAGTAAATAAGAATTCAATAGGCATGGGAATATATATAATGAAAGTTATATAATGTTTCAAAGGAGGATTAGCTTTCATTTGCAGGCTCAAAATAATTATTACCTATACTATATATGTCTTGTTTAGTGTTCTCGTGTTGCAATTGCTGCCACTTCCCTTACTTCTTGCAATTCGATGAAGATCCCACTTGTGTCATTCATTCTTTGGATAATGGTACTAACCATAGGCTGAGTTCCCTGAAATCACTCGTTTAAGGATTGTGGGGTCAATTTGTGTAAGTAGAAATTTTAAATCATGAATTCAGTTTTGTAGTTAATGATAACATCCCAATTGTTCGGACTTGAGTATTTTTTTTGTAATGAAATTGACACTACTATTTGCTTTCGTTGACTGACTTCTCACCAACGGAATGAGTGGTTACAGAACAATCAAGATAAACCAAAAATTCCATTGTTTTCCCAACTTGTAATAATTCTTGTACCCGTAAAAAAAGTTGATAAATTAATTGTATCAAAATGGTAAAAATATCATGGAGGCTCGTATACTATTAGGATTTCGATTGTATTTTGTACTTTCTACTAAAACATGAATAAATTAGTCCTATACGTTATATTAAAAAAAATTAGTCACTTCTGTTAAAAATTCCATCTATTTGTACTATTAAAGCCCGGTGTGATCGACAGAATAGCTAAACAGTGATACAGGCGAGCCATATGTACCACATGATAATGTACAACTAATAGTTTTTATCAATAGAAATGGATAAAAATTTTAACAGAATGACCAATTTATTCTTTAATTTAATGTATATAAACGAATTTATTTTTTTTAATAAAAAGAATAAAATATAATTTAACTCTTAATATAATTTACCGATTAAAATTTATTCTCGTACGGTTTCCGTGTGATGCTGTAGACTCCAGTTGATTGAAATTTCAAAGTTCTTTTTATTCCTCTCCCGATATTAAGGAAAACATAGTGGTGAATTATAAAGATGTCTTTTTCTCTTATCATTTTCGCCATCAATTCTTGCGTCCCGCTTTTCTTTTCCTTACCGAAATTGATGGTGTGGAAAAATTATTATTGGATTTCGTATTGTTGTATGGTTTCCAATTAGTTATCTACTCCTTTTTTTTTTCTTTCTTTAAATTTGGGAAAGAAAGACGTGGTTTTGGAGAGTGAAAAATTGCAGAAACTGTTAAGAGACTGGTTAGCATGTATTAAATTAAACTAAAATCTCCTCTCTCTCTCTCCCCCTGAAACTTTTAGGATGGTAAGACCAAAACTTGCATTAATTTGCCTGTTGGCACTAGCTTTATCTCTCTTTCCTCATGCTTCCACCGCTCGAAGCATAAACAAGCATTGTGGAGTTACTTCGTGTGGAAACCTTAGCGTCAGTTACCCTTTTCGATTAAAATCCCAGCCTCAAGGCTGTGGTTTTATGTGGTTTGAGCTGGTTTGCAACAACAACCGCACCATCTTCCCTATGGAAGATGGGGATTTCTATGTCCAAAACATCTCTTATGTTAACAAAACTATTCATCTGCTAGATGTGAATGTGGCCAACCACAACTGCTCTATTCCTCTCAGTTCCCTTCCTTTATCTCCCATTGATAACTCCACTTTCCAAAATGATTTTGCTGTTTTTGTATATAGCTATAGCGAGTATAGCAAGATATATGTGGTGAATTGCAGTATGAAGATGAACAAGTCTTGGCATGGTGTTAATTACATCAATGCTTCTCGTTGTTCTTCCTCTCCACAAACTAATAATAATTTCTATTATTTTCTCGATGGAGGAACTCCACCGTCTTATTTCCATCCTTCATGCACTGTTGAAGCCAGGGTTCCGATCAGTCTTCATAATATCAGTGGACTTTCCACTTTTGATATTTACAAAAAGCTGATGATGGGCACCCGAATTAAATGGGACCTTCGGCTTATCAATATTGTCATACTTGATTGGAGCTCCGTTGTTAACATGTGAGGATTATACTTAATTTTTATGGTTTTAATTTTTAAGGACTGGTTAACCATTTCTTTAATTATGTGTTACGTTGTATATTCCAGACTGCTAACGTACTTACGGGTGTTGGCTTTATATATATCAGCCAGCGCATACCTTTTTCTCTCAGGCGAACCCATAACTGGTATGTATTATTGCTTTAAGATTTCGCTAAATTCAGTGAGAATTCGTTATAATAACTTCTTCATAGAATTGATTTTTTTTTTTAAAACATTTTAATATCCCGTTCCAGAATAAAAACCTTAGATTAAATTAGGCTATAAAATTCAAACCAAACTTAAAATAATAATAATAAGACAAAAATTAATACTTTGTACACGTAAGGACAGCCAGTTAAACAGCAAAGAAGCAGAAATTTGTTTAAATTTTTGGTCTTCGTGTACATTCCTATTTCTAGTTGTATGTACACTTATCATGCATGGGGTCATCTGATCCATCTTAAAAATTTGTCTAAAAAGTGGGAGAATTCGTACTACAATATAAACTTAAAAAATGGTCATGAGTAAAAAAAAAAGATATATTTTCTAAACGTGTCATATTTTGGGTAAACTTTTTTGGCTCAACGAAAGATAAATTGCTACTGTTCCTAAATTTGCAAAAGAAAAAATGCTGTTGTTTTTACTGTTTTGTCTCTATTTTATTGTCATTTCACTCAAAGGTGAAGCCAGAACAAATTTTTAAGGGGGTCGAATGAAATTTTAATTTTTTGTAGTCTATATCTTTATAATTTTAAAGGATTAAATCGAATTTTTATAATTTTAAGTGGCAAAGTGTAATTTTACATTTACTATTTTAAAATTTTTGGGCTTAAATAGTAATTTTACATTTCCCAGCCCCCTAATTTCGCCTCTAATTTCACTATTACATTGTTACTATGTTGTTGTTATTATTATTTGGATATTGTATAACTTTTATTTTATTATTAATTTATTTTCAATTTGTTAGGAAATATTTATTTTAATGTTTTTAGTGTATTTATTTTATTATATTTTTAAAATTTATTTTTATATAAAAATAATATAAAAATTTTTAATACAGGTCAGGATTAGGTTTTAGCATTCTTATCTGGACTAAGCTTGGGTAAAATTTTAGGCCTATTTTTTAAGTTGGTCCGGGCTTAGAATTATTTTAAAAATTAGTGTAAGTACATTTTTATAGCAATTATAAGATTATTAATAATCATTTCAAAGAAAAATAAATAGAGGTATATTTTTAAAAAATTATAAGTAAATTTTTATACTTATAATTATAATCTTTGTAATGAGTTCAAATTGGTTAATAATAATTCCTTACAAAAACAAATTAAACCTTAAAAAAAGTTGAGGGGCCTATTCTGCAAATTAAAAAGACAAACGTTCCACTAAATTTTAAAAAAAAATTAAAATAAGATAGGGTTAAATTAAAAGTCTGATAAAATTTGAGAGACCAATCTTGAAAATATCTCAAAAAACAAAAACATTAAAAAAAAAAAAAATCAAATCTCATTCCATATGAATGGTTAAGTTGGGGAACAGTTTTGAAACCAAATTAGGAAAAGCTATCGAGGTCTAAAACTAATGTAGACAAAACTGCCTTATCCTCATCCTTGTTGGCACCATTTGTAACATGCTGAATATTAGTTCAAATAACCAAGGTTAATCTTTCATAATTAAGATTAGGAGTTTAACACCATACAAACAGATCACATTATGGTTATTGACATTATTCCTTCTAACTAATACATATATTTTTTTTACTAATGGATTTGCCTTTACTTTCCTACCAGACATTCATGTAACACATATTTCTTGTATGTCTTTTTAACAGCCGAACAAATTCCTTTTCTTGCAATAACAGGTACGCAGTTCTGTACTTCTATGATACTAATGAATTGCTTAATTAGTCTCCATCACGTTTATCTTTGTCTCACTTTTATATAAAGAAAAAGTTTAAAAGTAAAAATAGATATAAAATGAAACAAATTGAAAAGCACAAAACCTTTATGATATGAACAGTAAAAACTACGTATAGAATTATGGTGTTGCTTGATTTTATTTTTTTTTCCTTGAAAAACAGGGATGTTACTGATAAGGACATTTTTGGGGATATGTTGCTTGATTGCTCTTGTTATATACAAATTAAGAAGAAGACATTTGTCAGTAGAAGATGCGATTGAGAACTTTCTTCAAAGTCAAATAAATTTTATGCCTATAAGATATTCATATGCTGAATTAAAGAAAATAACAGGAGATTTCAAGGATAAATTAGGTGACGGAGTATGGTACTGTGTTCAAAGGTAAACTTCGAAGCGGTAAATTTGTTGCAGTAAAATTGCTAAAGGAATCGAAAGGTAATGGCCAAGATTTTATCAATGAAGTTGCAACTATCGGAAGAATTCATCATGTGAATGTGGTGGAACTTGTTGGATTTTGTGTGGAGGGGAAAAAACAAGCTCTTGTCTATAATTTCATGACAAATGGGTCTTTAGACAAATTTATATTTTCAACAAATAGCAGCTTGAGTTGGCAGAAGATGTTTGAGATAGCAGTTGGAGTTGGTCGAGGTATTGAATATTTACATAATGGTTGTGCTATGAAGATTTTACATTTTGACATCAAGCCACATAACATTCTATTAGATGAAAACTTCAATCCAAAACTTTCAGATTTTGGCCTTGCAAAGTTGCATTCAGTGGATGATAGCATTATTTCTCTCACAGCAGCACGAGGTACACTAGGATATATGGCGCCTGAATTATTTTATAAAAATCTTGGTGGTATCTCGTATAAAGCTGATGTTTATAGCTTTGGAATGATGTTAATGGAAATTGTGGGAAGGAGGAAAAATCTGTATACTTTTGCTGACAATTCAAGTCAAATTTATTTTCCGTTATGGATTTATCATCAATTTGAATTAGGAGAGAACATAGAGCTTGAAAACATGACAGAAAATGTAAATAAAATTGTGAGGAAAATGATAATCGTTGCATTTTGGTGCATACAGACGAAGCCCATACATCGTCCTACAATGGCCAAAGTTTTGAAGATGCTTGAAAGTGAAGAAGAGCTCCTTAAAATACCTCCCAAGTCTTTTCTATTTTCTGTGGACATGTCCTGTAATGATGAATGATTATTGAATTAATATTATGTATTGCAAGTTATGCAATGTTTAGAAGGAGAATTTGCTTTCAATTGCAGCCTTAAAATGACTTTAAGATTACTCAAAATAAATATATAATATATGTCTTATTTAAGTGCTCATCAAATTCATTTTTTTGTTCTTAAACCCGTTATTGTTATTTTATACATTTTTCTTTAGTATCTTTCAAGTCGATTGAGATTCAAATTCTCATTTATAAAGCAATTGCAGAGACAATCATATTTAGTTTTATTTAATCTTTGTTCTTAAACTTCTTTTATACATAATTCTTAAGAAAAAAATTTATATGTGCAAGAGATTAACATGAAATCGTATATATCCACAATAAAATTTTGGAAGCTAATAGGTTGAAATCATTTTCTTTGTGTTCTATTTAAAGGGTTGTTATCTAGTTATTGGAAAGAAGTGGATTTGAAGGTTCAATAAGTACTAAATTTTAATAATTTGAGCATGTTATATGGACTATTATCCCTTCAAAAATTCGATTGAGTGTTAATGTAAAAATTTTCGTTCACATAGTAATTGGGGCTTGTACATATGCAGTCAGCTTGTTTGTTTCGACTCTCCTTTAGCTGCTAGTTCAGCTTATGAGAGGTACGGATGCCTATTTAGGGTTCAGAATGATTCAATTTATGTGTATTCGAGGTCATTGGGTGCTATAGGGCATGGGAACAAGATATTTGAGGTGCCAAATGTGTGATATGACATAGCAAATGAGGGTTTTTTATTACGGATTTCGCTGATATTTAATATTATTATTTGCTATGTCCATATTTCATAATGCCAAAATAAGTGAAAGTGCAACAAAATCTCTAATACGAATTGTATTTTAGTTGTTTTATTGAAAAATAGGTAAATTAGTTTCTATAAGTTAGATGAATGAGCAAAACAATACTTCATTTAAAATTGCACCGTTAAATGTTTGTTTTGGTGTTTATATATAAGGTATGATAAAAAATTTAGCCCTCAACATTTATACATATATTCTATTTGACCCTACTCTTTTATTAGAAGTAAATTACAAATTTTTTAAACTAACGAGGCTAAAGGGTCAAAAAGACCTTAGTAACAATTTTTTAAAAAATTAATTAAGCCTATAATGACTCGAAAGACAATGATGTCGAAAATACGGTTTTGATATCTCATTTCTATAAACCGAAAACGTAAATATTTTTATTAAATATTTAGGAAATTATATTATAGAGGAATTGAATTTTAGATAAATAATTTTATCGAAATAGTGATTAATTGAGATACAAATACTAAATTATTAAAATGGTAAAAATCCAATTGTTATAGATTTTTAATTAGAAACATGGACCAAAGATTAAAATGGCAATTATACCATCTTAATATATATAGTGGACGGTAGGATGATTAAATGAAAATTTTAAAAGGAAAGGAAATAATAAATTGTAAAATAAAAGCGTAACTTGGTGGAAGGAAAGAGAACATTGTTTCTCCATCAACACCGAAATTCACAAGACAGAAAAGAAGAAGAGAGAACGGCCTCAAGGGTTTTGGAATTTTGGTGACAAATTACTTACTTTGGCCCGTATTTCTCCAGAGCGAAAATTAAAGTTAAAGTCATGGATGAATAGTTCGAAGTTTCCGATTTGTATTTTTATAATTTAAATCAATTTAATTATTGCACATTTTTATTATTCACATGGTAAAATAAAGTGGTAAGCTGAGATTAGTTAGTTGAAATTGAATTGGTACGAATAAATTGAATAGAAATGAAAATTGTGTAATTCGATGAAAGTACGAAACTGAGTTGAGATTTGTTATATATAGTATTGAAATAATAAATTGATGATGAAATTGAGATTGGTAAAACGTGGAATGAACTTATAATGGAATTGTAGGTCGGTTACTTATTAAATGTATAGGTTTTCCCTTTAGTATATCCGATAATGCATTGTGTGTGCCAGTAAATCATTTCGGTTTATCCAATGATGCACTGAGTGTGCCAGTATAAATTTTTGGGTATATTTGATAATTCATTAAGTGTTCCAGAATAAATGCTTCGTCGTATCCGATGATGCACTACATGTGTCAATATATTTCTTTCGATTTATCCGATGATACAATGAGGTGTCAGATTGGAATTCAAATCCGTTAAAAGCATGAAAATTGGTCAAATGGTAATTGAAGGGAAAAATGAAACACGAACATATGCGAAATAAGTTGAAAATGAACACTTAGGGTCAATCTAATAATTAAGCTAATAAACTCGGAAAGTACTAAAGTAAATGGAGTGGATTTGATGTTTATATTTATAATTGTTGTATGTAAGTGATCAAGCATATGTTACAATGATGTTACGAATTAAAATAAATATATGTGCTTGGATGTGGAATTCTATGTGAAATGGTATGACAAATATAAGAAATGAGACAAAGGAAGAATTTGGTATAAAATTGTATGTGAACTAAATTTGAATTAGGTGTATACATTTATATATATATAAGTTTATTATTATCTTGAATTATGGAAATACCACTGAATTTATCACTTAATGTTAGTTTTTTTTTTTTTTTTTTGGTGCAAGTTAGGTTCTATTTGTAATCTTAAATAATGGCTCAGCATCCAATTATCAATCCTGGCCTAAGCAAAATTTGTATCAGTCTTATTTTGTGTTAAGGAAGGCATGTACCTAAATTGAGTATTTTGGTATTGAATATGTTTATATGCTTGTATATGGATATGAAGTTGATAGTTAAAGTTTGGTTTAGATTGAATTTATGTGTGAAAGTATATATAATGATGTGTGAATGCAAAATAGATATAGAAATGTGGTATGACATGTTGCACGGTTAAAAGATTATAATGTTTGATTTTGATTAGAATGTATATAAGGCATATGAATTAGTATAGAACTATCTTAACTTAAATAAGGTTTAATATGCATTTTGATAAAGAATATTTTGATTAAACGAATGGTTGTATAGAAAATTGTAGTTTTGAATGTGATATGAAATAGGAGAAAACATGAAGCCCGAGGACATGAGAGAAAATGAAAATAAAATTGTGAGGAAAATGATAATTGTTGCCTTCTTGTGCATATAGACAAAGTTCATGTATCATCCTTATGACCAAAGTAAAATCTTAATTTAGGTAATTTATAATTTATAAAATTTGAAATTAGTAATGGTAAAATTATATTCTAATCTTCTAAAAATAATAAAATTTTGATTTTATCTTTTAAAAATTATAAAAATATAGACTATTAAAATAATAAAATTATATTTTTACTAAGTAAAAATATTCAATTTAATTTCAACCTAAAAAAATTTTTAATTCCACAAAAAATCTCTAGGAAGCAAAGAGAAGTCCATTATTTAATGAAATTGTTCCACATTACAATTTGAGTTAAATGGCTAAACGTGTGTCCTAATTATATAAAAACACTAAGAACTCCATTCCTAACAGGAATCGGAATTCCATTCACAATCACAAATCTAAAACTAAAGCCTTAACTTCTGTATATATATTATACACCCAATGTGCCAAAGGCATTAGGGCGTAAAAGGAAGAGAAATAAGGTGTAGAAGAGGGCTCCGTCTTGGTGTAGCTTACCCTCCCAATTAATCCTCCATTAACAAAGCATTAAAAATGGATCGTTACCAGAGAGTGGCTAAGCCGAAAGCAGAGACACCCATTGACGAGAAGGAGATTCGGATCAGCAGTCAAGGCAGTATGCGCAATTATATCAGTCATGCTTTGACTTTGCTTCAGGAAAAGGGCTCTAATCAAATAGTGTTTAAGGCAATGGGAAAAGCCATTAACAAGGCTGTAGCTATTGTAGAGTTAATTAAGAAAAGAATTGTGGGTCTTCATCAGATTACATCAATTGGATCCACGGATATAACTGATATGTGGGAGCCTTTGGAAGAAGGACTTGTTCCATTGGAGACCACTAGGCATGTGTCCATCATTACCATAACCCTTTCAAAAATAGAACTGAATATGTCATCTGCCGGGTATCAACCTCCATTACCAGCTAATCAGGTGAAAGCGGGATCTCATAATGACCGAGATGCTAGAAGAATGCCAAGGAGTAGAGGGAATGCTGAGTATGAGGATGAAGGCAGGAATCACAATCGTGGCTACGATCGAGGAAGGGGACGAGGTTCCCGTGGCCGTGGACGTGGTGGATACAATGGACAACAGGCTGATAGGATGGAAGATGGAGGCTACAATTATGAAGCCCCTCCCCAAGGTGGTCGTGGCAAGGGATATCGTGGAAGGGGGCGTGGGTTTACATCTAATAGGCCAATTCAGGCAGCCGCGTAAGGCGGTGGCAGTCTTTGAACGTAATCGAAACATTAGATGCAACTCTTGTTACGTGTTTAATTTTTTCTTCATTGTTCATATAGATTCTAATTATTCCCTTTATTGTTGAATTTTACACTATTAGTTGACATGATTTCCGTATTAGATAATTAATTATTATTGGAAGTTATCTATTAATTTTGTTTTAATAATATACCCACGTTTTGTTTGATTTAATTATTGTTGAATTTTTAGTGGATCGATTTTGATTGCAATTTTCTCAATTATTAAAAACAATAGACACAATTTGCAAATAAAGTCTCAATCTTCCTTATATCCTTTATCGACAGTAATTTTCTTATTTCTTAAATTACAAAGAAAAAAAAGTCACTAAACAAACTTTTCTTAAATTTGGTGAAAAGAAAAGAATCATATTCTTAAGAATGCAATATTCATCATACATCAATATCATTGTTGTTCATTTTTATATAAAAAAATGTGAAAATATCTCATAAACTAACAAGAATTTAAACTAAATAAATAAAAAGGTTGTGCTCAAGGCATATACCTATCACATGAATATAGAATTTGTAAAAAGAGGAAGGAATAGGATGAAGGGATCAAAGAGGTAGCTTCATATCCAACTATCAAATCCGCAAATATTTTTGGGTTAGACTAATATATCATTTGATATTTGAGTTTAGCATTTGAACTATTTTTTACCAAATTAATACTTAAACTTGGCTTTAATATTGAGTTTTTTTTTTTTCAATTTGATAATTGAGCTTTTTTTTTTTTTTGTCTCAATTAAGCACTTGCATTTGGTAGGTAAATTACTTTTTTAGGTCGATTAAGTACCTATGTTAGAACACATCTGTCAAACATTTATTGTACCAAGTGATGTCATTTGGTTAGGTATCAAATGATTAAATATCAAAATCAAACTTAAAACCTAAATTGAAACAAAAATTTAAATATCGAAATATATAATTATTAATTTTTTAAATTTAAAACATCTTTACCATTTAGGAGTCTTCTAGTACTTAAATTCCTTTTTCTAAAACCAATATTTATTTCATAGAAAGATACATTTATTCCCTCGGCCATAATTCCTTTTGTGCGTGTCGTTTCTTCGTCCTCTTCTTCAATCATCATTCTTTTCAATTTTACACCCGCCGCACTCGGTTAGTAATATCACAGCCAATAACATTTTGCCACGTCGGTCTTTCTAATTTCGTCATCCTATTAGTGCCCTGAGAGTTGATAAGGGTATAAATCAAAAAATAAAGGTAAAACTACATTGTAAGGGATAAGGGATTGGGTGTGAGTGAGAGTTTTTTATTCAATGGGATGGTGGACCAAAACAATTTCTACAATTTTTTTTTTATTTTCATAAACTTCATCTAAATATTAAATTGTATCACATAAATGAATCATTAGTTAAATCAAAAAATAAAGGTAAAACTACATTGTAAGTTACTTGGATATGCTTTAACTTTTCCTTTTATCACCCAAATTTTAAATCTTTTAACATAATCAGTCAATTAATTAGTTTCTTTTTTATATTTCCATTAAGTGTTTAGTGCTACAATTTGGTCATAATTTTATATAAAAGTTGAGAACTAAATTTATTATTATATCAATTTTAACTAAAAAAAATTCAACATGATTAATAATTAACCAATAGCATATTTAATTAATGTATTTTCCCCAAAAATAGGAAACAAAATACGGTTACATACAGTATACTTTAATTTGTTTTTCTTCTTTTCTAAGACAAAATAATTAATACTTGTCCATGAATAAACATAAAAAATTATATAATCATGTAAAACTTTTAAATCTTGGTTGTTTTTCATAATTATAAGTTTTAAAATAAATTTTTTTTCTCTCATGATTATTGTTAAACACAAAGAAAATATTATGAATAAATGACAAAAAGTTGTCTGTGTGTGAAGAAATAAATGAATCCATGGGCAGTACAGTATTGGGCTTTTCTATTAAAATATTATGAAATTATTGATTACAAAAATAATATGGTTCTAGATTATTTACCAAACCATTTAGGACTGTAACTAAATGGTTTGGTAAATTTATTTACTAAATTGTATCGATTTTTCAGTCAAATTATCACATGAAATAACGAGATCCTGAGATTTCTATTCTATCATATTGATGTCTGACAAGATCTTTAATCACCATTTTCATGTGGCAATTTGGTGGGAAAAAAATCAAATATTCATTTCAAACGATAATTTGATGTTACAGAATTGATCACATTAACAAAATAATTTTATAGACTCTTTTTACTAAATTATATGTAATACTTCGAAAATTTTTACAGTAAGGAAAGTAATATAATATCTCTGATATAGTAAAATAAGGAATAAAGTGCTAAAAAGGGGTAATTTTGAGTTATGGCAATATTGGGAAGTATATTATAACATATTAATTCAAGAAAGGATTAAATCGCAAAAGTGAGAAAAGTTTTGTTACCCAAGAATAAATACTCAAAAGTTGAGGGGTTAAAGTGTAAATATGAAAAAGTTGAAAGACCAATGGTGTAAATATTTTAAGGGTGGAATGATCTAGAAACTAAGAAAAATGGATGGATTAGGACCAAATTGAAAAAGGTGAAGAAGTTTGAGGGACTAAATCACAATTTTACCAAATTAAGTGATGACTCAAGGGTGGAATTTTAAAATATCATGAAGGGCAAAATGGTCAATTAGAAGAGAGAGAAATCTAGAAGATAATGATATGTTGGAGATATTTTAGATTAATAAATAAATAAATATTAATTTTTTAATATTTTTAATTTGATTTTTTTTAAAATGATATTATTTTATTATTATTAATTTATTTAGTGTATATATATGTGGAAAGAAGGATGAAAAGCAACCATCCCCACCATTTTTGCTTGCATTAACGTGAGAAGAAGAGGAAAAGAAAGAAAGTTTTGCTTTCTTTACAATTTGGTCCTTTCACCAAAAATCCACCATTTTCACTTAGAAATCAAAGAAATTTCCATAGCCACCAAGAGAGAAAATTGACAAGGAGACTATGAGAAGCTAAAATATCAATTTGGATTCAAGAAATAGAGGCTGGAGGAGAGAGAAAATCAAGTTAAAGATTGAAGTCAATTGAGCAAGGTAAGAACATCATGGTTTCAATATATTTTTGAGTTTGATATTATTGAAAAAGTATGAGATTGATGTTAATGTAGGGTTTTATTATATAAGGTTATATGTTCTTGATATGTTAGTGAAGAGAAAATAAGAGAAAGTGTTGAGAAATAGTGTAGAGAAGGAAAGTAAGAGTGTTATAGACTTAGTAATCAATGTTTTGCACTATAACAGTTTTGGACAGCAGCAGTAGGTTAATATTGAAAAATCACCATAAATTGTGGAAATCGAATTAGAGGATGAATAAAACATGAAATTAAATTTTATTGAGTCTAGTTTCTCATAGAAGAAACGGTGTAAGTAATAGAATTTTAAATCATGAGATATAATAAATTTTGTGAAACAAGGTCAGAATGAATTCGGGTTCCCCTGTTTTGACTTTGGAAAATCATTAAAAATTGTAAAAAAATAATTATGGGATAAAATTTATATTATTAGAATCCTTGATGAGTATATTTTCAAAGGAAACAAACGGAAACATCATTCAAATTCTGTACAATTAGATAATTCATTTTTAGTGAAGAGTGGTCGGAACTGTCAGACAGCGAAACAGGGGAAACTTTAAAGAATAAACTGTACCATTTGGATGAACCAAAAATTCTGAAAATTTTATGGCAAGAATATATGTGAGTCTAGTTTCAGGTAAAATTAATGGATCTTAATTTGGAGCTCTGTAGCTCCAGATAAAAATAATTTAGTGACTCTGACTCGAATAAATAGCTTTAAATATACATGTGAGTAAATAGTGAAATTATAGTTAATGTTGTTTAAGTGTACTATACACATTAAGGATGTGGAATGGAGAGGAGGAGGAGGAAAATAAATGTATGAATATTCTGCTAGCATGGATTTTCATTACAATGGTTAATTTGCATGATTTGGGCTCGGGGACTAAATTGAATAAAAGTAAAACTTTAGGGGTAATTTTGGAAAAATGTCAAAATGACCAAATTACATGAAATGAGTTGTTTTATTAAATGAAAAATTAATTTATACCAATATCGGGTAGAAAATCGAGAAAAATGAAAAATTATCAAACTGCCCTTGTATCTTGGTATTTCTGCAAATTAGCCTGGTAAGTTCATATGGCTGAAATTTAATGATTAAATGTTAATTTCATGAATTATATAATGTATGATGAAATATATATTTATTGATGAAATGAGAATAAAATAAAAATTCGAAAATTGAATAAATGATCAAATTGAGCGGAACGCTGGATTTGAGTACTTCTGATCAAGTGACAAAGTGATAAGTGGTAGCTTTAGCTACACTTATCTGATCAGGAACAAGTGATAAGTGGTAGTTTTAGCTACACTTATCTGATCAAGTGACAAAGTGATAAGTGGTAGCCTAGCTACACTTATCTGATCAGGGACAAGTGATAAGTGATCATACGTAAGACCATAATTATACTATGGCAAAGTGAAAGTGAAGTACTCAATTTTCCGTAATCGTTCCCTAATTTGATTAAGGATGGCAAGTGACAAATGAACCCAAAAGAATTAAAGAAAATGGATAAGTGATAGTGTATTTATACCAGGATGATGTTGTTATATAAGCTAAAATGATATTTTCATTGCAAAATTTAGAATTTCATAAATGTGTTAATTGAATGGTATAAATGATAAAAGTTGAGTTAAATAGTAAATACGTATTAGTGTTGAAATTAATGACATTAAATTGTACGCGAATTAAATGAAAATTGCTAATGATATGATTTAAATTGTGAGCATGAGAAATTGCGAATTCAATGAAATGGAAATGAAGCATTAAATTGCATGAGTATGTACCGGGTCTCGTAGGCCCTAATTATTATGATCATAATATTTTGAGGATATCTTATGAAAAATTATAAAAGCATGTTAATAATTTTGAAAATTTTAATTTAGATGAAATTTTATAACTCGGTTAAATACGTTTACAAGTGTATGTGTTCTATAATGCCTCGTACTCTATTCCAGTGTCGGATACGGGTAAGGGACGTTACATTATCCATGATCATTTTTTAATTATTTAATAATATTGTAAGAATTTTTTATGTCATTTACACATAATTTTGGTAATTTTTTTATCTTAAACCTCAAATCTCAAACCCCGAACCTTAAAGTCAAGTTGTTTAGAATTCAAGGTTTAAAGTTTGAGTTCGAGGTTTGAAGTTCGGTGCCCAGGATAAAAAAACTAAAATTATTTGTCAATGACATAAAAAAATTATTAAAATATCATTAAATAATTAAAAAGAGACTATGGATAATATGTTAGAAAGGGTCTATAAAATGTCATTAAATAATTTAAAACAGAATAAATAAATTTTATTTTTAGATTATTAAAAAAACCACGCTATTGTTACATTTAATAATTCTTAATTTGACAAATATCAACAATTATATTACATATAAAGGCAAAAATTCATGCTTAAATCCTAAATACGATATTATTAAAGGGGTAATTATAAACTCCGACGATATTATCACAAAAAGATATTTAAATTATTAACAAGTACATTAAATTTGTTTAACCAAAAATGGTGGATGAATCCCCATTTTCCACGATTAAAGCAACTCTTAAAAAGAAATCCATAATTCCCAAAAGAAAAAAGAAAAAAGAGCACTTAAGAATCATGCAGTCCTACAGTATAGTATCCACTAAAAAAGAGCACTTAAGAATCATGCAGTCCTACAGTATAGTATCCACTAACTTTAGGAAGTTCCACCTATACCTTTTTTTGGATAATAATCATAAATGAAATAAATCAATGTCAATAGTGTAATACAGAGAAATATTAAGGTCAACTGAGATCTATAGTTTAGAAGTAAGAAGTAGACCATGCAACACTAAAAACCGTTGTTTTAATATTCTCTTTCCCACTTGTTCTCTTACTTCTTCTTCCAACTAACTCTCTTTCTTCCTTTTTTCTCTCTGATCAAAGATCCAATTCAATCAATATAGTATCTTTTCCGCTCTTTCAAGCGTCAGGAGAGGAAACAGAGGGAAAAAAAGTTTGATTTTCTTTCATTTTCCGAGGAACCAAACTCCACATTCTCCTCGTCTTTGCACCACCTGAAGAAAAAAAGTTTGCGTTTTTTCTTTAGTTCAGACTATTTCATTGTTCTTATACTTTTAAAACCAGTTTTCTTTTTTTTTCTTTCTTAAATGATTCTGTTTCTGGCTATATTGGATTAAGATTAGGAAGGAAAAACGGCCATGACCGTTGATACGGCTGACCGGAAAGAAACCATCGTGAAGGTTGATGACGGAAGAAATAAAGGCAGTATTGCTGCTGCTGCTTCGGATATCGTCAGTGGTGGTGGAGATAAGTTTTGGAGAGAATCAAGCTATGATTTTTTGCAAGACAGTGGGAAAATCAGCACCGACTGGAAGAAAGAGATTGTTGACATGAACAGCAGTAGCAGTGGTAGTAGTAGTAATAGAAGTGAAGGTTTTGATTTCATGCAAAGCAAACAAGGTGCCATGGAAGATCCACCATCGAAGTTGATTGGTCAGTTCTTGCATAAGCAAAAAGCTTCAGGTGAGATTTCCTTGGATATGGATTTGGAAATGGATGAACTTCAACAACAACCACCTGATCACGGCGGTTCATTGCCTACAGTTGCTGAATCACCTTCCCCTTCTGCAACTACCTTTCCAAGAATGTCCTTAGAAAACAACCCTTCAAGAAGAAGACAAAGTAAAGGGTCACCATTGAAAGAAGAGAGTGATGGGGTTGTAAAGTGCAGTTCAAATTCATCATTTACGAGAATTGAAGGTGGTTCTTTTAAGAGAAAGTCAAACTTGTTAGTCACCAAGACAAAGTCCAGGTTGATGGACCCTCCTACACCTGAAAAAGGTGAGCCAAGGACAGCTAGAGCTGGCACTGGGAAGTCAGGAAGGAGATCTGGGTTTCTAGGGAAAACCATGGAAGAAGAAGAGGATGATCCATGGCTTGAAGAGGATTTGCCTGATGAGTATAAGAAAGATAAGTTAAGTATTTGGGTTTTGCTTGAATGGTTAAGTTTGATTGTGATTATTGCTTGTTTAATTTGTAGTCTTACAATTCATAATTTAAGAGAGAAACGTTTATGGGATCTTATGTTATGGAAATGGGAAGTTTTGGTTTTAGTTTTAATATGTGGTAGATTAGTTTCAGGGTGGATTATGAGGATAGTTGTGTTTTTCATTGAGAGGAATTTTCTTTTGAGAAAAAGGGTATTGTATTTTGTATATGGAGTGAGGAAAGCTGTTCAGAATTGTTTATGGCTGGGACTGGTTTTGATTGCTTGGCATTACTTGCTTGATAAGAAAGTTCAGAGGGAAACTAAGAGTAAATTTCTTAAATATGTGACTAGAGTTTTGGTTTGTCTTGTGGTTGGCGTAATGTTGTGGTTAGTGAAGACCCTTTTGGTGAAGGTTTTGGCATCTTCTTTTCATGTTAGTACTTATTTTGATAGAATCCAGGATTCATTGTTCAATCAATATGTAATCGAGTCTCTTTCTGGTCCGCCGTTGATGGAAATTCAAAGAGCAGAGGAGGAGGAGGAGAGGCTTGCGAATGAAGTTATGAACCTACAAAATGCTGGTGCTAAGGTTCCTCCAGGGTTCAAGCCATCCACCATTTCGTCACCCTTTTCTGCGAGAACGATAGCGAGTGGACGGATCCTTAAAAGTCCTCGAGGAAGAAGTCAAAGGCTTTCGCCTGTGCTTTCTTCCGAGAAGGGAGAGAAGGATGATATGGGGATAACAATTGACCATTTGCACAAATTGAATCATAAAAATGTCTCTGCTTGGAACATGAAAAGGTTGATGAATATAGTCCGCCATGGAGCTCTTTCCATTTTAGATGAGCAAATACAAGATTCGACTCATGACGATGAAGCTGGAACACACATTAGTAATGAACGTGAGGCGAAAGTTGCAGCAAGAAAAATCTTCCAGAATGTTGCTAAGCCGGGATCCAAGTAGGTCTATCATTCCTAAGAGGTTTTTTTATCCTTATCTTGCTGCTAATAATCGTCTTCTCAGGTTTATCTACTTGGAGGACATCGGACGTTTTCTTCAAGAAGATGAGGCTTTGAAGACTATGAGTCTCTTTGAAGATGCATTTGAAAGCAGGAGAATTAGCAAGAAATCCCTCAAGAATTGGGTGGTAAGAATACATGCAACATGCTTTGGCATATAATTTACTTCTAACATATTCTCTTTTGCATAAATATTATCCATCGTATGCATGTGCACATTGTTAGTATATGCTTTTACGGGCTAAAACAAGGCCCTGGTTCCCCTTTTTCCTCCCATCGAACAGAATCACTAAAATAGAAGTTGCATTCATAAATTTAAGATTTACCGTTTGTATGTATGCAATGGTGTGATGATGCTTCAATCTCTTAGGTCAATGCTTTTAGAGAACGAAGGGCACTTGCCTTCACGTTGAATGATACTAAAACGGCAGTCAACAGACTTCATCATATTGTGGATGTCGTAGTTGGCATCATCATTGTGATTATTTGGCTCCTCATACTCGAAATTGCCACCAGCAAAGTTCTTGTTTTCTTTAGCTCTCAACTGCTTCTTGTTGCATTCGTATTCGGAAACACCTGCAAGACGGTATTCGAAGGCATTATATTCTTGTTCGTTATGCACCCATTTGATGTTGGTGACAGGTGTGAAATTGATGGAATTCAGGTACGTAAATAGGCGTATGAACTTCTTTTTCCTCTTTTTATCTTAGTGATCACATGGAATTTTGTTTATTGAATCATTCTTTTAAATTCTTGGGTCTCTCAGATGGTTGCGGAGGAAATGAACATCTTAACTACGGTTTTCCTAAGATATGACAACCAGAAGATCATGATCCCGAACAGTGTCCTGGCTACGAAGGCCATACATAACTATTACCGTAGCCCGGATATGGGTGATGCAGTTGAATTCTGTATCCACGTAAAAACTCCTGCAGATAAGATTGGTCTGATGAAGCAGAGGATATTGAGGTGAGTAGAAAAGATGCAATCGTTTACCTCACTTTCTCCTTTGTTTACGAGTCTTTATTGTTCATGTGTGGCACTTTATAGTGTATTATTAATGAAATATTTGCCAAATATGTCTGATTAAATGGATCATTTTCTTGGTGCAGTTACATCAAGCACAAGAGCGACCACTGGTGTCCAAGTCCAATGATAATATTCAAGGAACTCGAAGAGTTGAATAGAGTAAGGATAGCAATATGGCTCCAACATAAAATGAACCACCAAGATATGGGAGAGAGGTGGGCAAGAAGAGCTCTCTTGGTCGAAGAGATGGTTAAGATTTTCAACGACTTAGATATTAAATACCGCCCATATCCTATCGACATCAACGTCTGTAGCATGCCTACCGCGGCATCCGACCGCCTTCCTCCTAACTGGACAGTACCTACCAGCTAAACAAGGTAACAAGCAAAAATTACTGAACCCCATCATATTCGGTACAGTTTCGAAGTTACGAGTAGATTTTCTGGCCCTGTGAAGGTTTTTTCCTGGATGGTTTTAACCTAGAGAGAGATAAATATTTTTCAACTATTTTGGTAGATTGAACCAAATCTGCTTTGCATTGTATAGTTTAAGAATCAATAATTTCATGGTTTTTGTTATCATGCTGCATTACAATTATAATCAAGTACAAAAGGGTTCCTGTAATAAGATTATCAAATTTTTATTCTATTGCCAGCTATAGTAGTCTCAATCAATTTCTCAATCATTACATTCTGTCACAAATCACAATCACAGCAATCCTTGGTTTCTTGTATACTACAAAATACAAGGGACCATTTCCCCCCACCTGTTGCCAGCTGCAACTAATATTTTGAGTAAAATCTTATGCTATAAATTTTAAGTGGCACCCATAAAATCTGAAATTGAATCTTAAACATCTACAATCCCTTCTCTTATCTTGTGCATGAAGTGGCTTCGGATCATTAATTTTGAATAGATATTTTCAGTAGAGTTTTAAAGGGTAGAAATGAAAGCAAGAGAGTTCACATGCAACCTGAGCTGAAGCAGTTCATGTCTTTAAAAAAAAAAAAAAAAACACTTTCTAAGAAACCAAGTTTCAAGCCTCGTGACTCTTCTGACGTCTGACTCTGCTTTGGTCCGATCAGCTGCCAAGATACTACTTGTCCTCTAATCCTGTTGTAACTAAATTGGCTTCATCTTTCAAATCCACATCACACAGATCTTGGCATAAGGTTTGCAGAAATGGAAGCTTCTTCAATAGCATACATTTTTCCCTTGAAAACATCACATTGATACAAATATGAACTGATTGTGGCCAAGATCACTGAAAATAATGGAAATCAAACCACTAGCTGTTTCGAAGTCTGGAAGACAGATAAGAAATATGTTGATCAGGGTATACTGTGAATCATGAAGAAATACAAGCTGTTAATAGAAACGACACTAACTCCTTCCATAAACAAGCTTTTTTCATCTGGTGACCTTTTTTATTCTGGTTTTTACGTTATCAACCAAAATATCAACTGCAGAATGAAAATGATTCTACATAAGAGGAAAAGTGGCTTAGCCTAAACTGGAAGCAAGTAGCTCAAGCCAGTATTGGGAAAGATGGTGACCTACTTAATATAATAGACTAAAAGCACTCCTGAGAAGGTGGATCCGAAACCGTGCAAAGGCTAACTTGTGCATTTTAAACTTCAGCGGATGATTCTAAATGTGTCGCCGGCGTTTTCGGTTGGTGCCAATACGCCGTGAATTGAAGGGGTTTTTCATAACTGAGCAGCATATGTCAGGAACAAAAACCACGCTATCACATTGATCGCGAGAATCTTTTGGCCAATACAGCCCTGAGGCTGTTGGAGGTGAAGGCAGGGGTCTGGCACCTGACCCAAGCGCTTATAATCATCTACCTCGTCGTCAGCAGATCTCAAGATTGATGAGCTGTCAGAATCTCCACGCTTGCCACTATCAGCCTGGAAGAATCCAACAAAAATAATCCAGACAGAACTATTAGTTGCATTAACCAGACCTTTCAAAGATCTATAGTACTAATGGAGCAATAGAAGACACAAGACCACTGTCTGGTTTAATTTACTAGCTGGGCTACAAAATAGTATAATACGACCTAATAAAGAACTAAGACCCAGTAACCGCACATGACAAACTAACAGGTCAACTTGAAATAGTTGATTTCAAAATTAAACACAGAGTGGAATAGAATAGTTGACTGCATGACCAATATATTAAAGCTTAGCTATTAATCTGTGCCAGGTTCCAACTGATTTTTTGAAGGCAAGGTCAGACCACGGTAGCTGAACTAAATAATCCAACCTATAATTCTATTCAATGCAGCAGCAACCAACATCTAGCTCTCCCAAAACTGGTTACGATAAAGTCATACGGCAAAGTGGAATTCTTGGGCAGTCAACATGAGCTTGAGATCCTCCTCGTGGTTTATATGCCTTTGTGGAAGGACTGAAGCCTTTTTGTACTTTTTTTTTTTTTAACTTAAAGACATGACAATCACTACAAAAGCTGCATCTATACATGCACACACATAAACAGAGGCAACAGGTGTGTACATGCAGGTATAATTCACTCGCTCAATTAGTATGTGTCTTCGAGAAGGATAGCACCCTACTAAAAGGACCTTTGTACACTTTCAGGAAAGGCACGCACGCAAATATTACTAGAAACAAGGTGGGTGGTCTCCACTCTGCATGAGACCAATATTAAACTTAGTACAAAATCTACAACTATAAGCGTACCTTAGATGACCCATCATCCATGTAACCATAGCTTTGATTAAAGTCAGTTAACCCAAATATATCATCCATTTGCCATGACTGAATGCTTCCAGCTGTAGAACCTCCAGCGTATGTTACTTTCGTCAGCTCATTGTTCACATCTCCAAGAATTGATGGTAGAACCTCATTGTATCCACCAGTGAATGCCATAGGAGCCGCCCTTCTAGATGTAGAATTAGTTTTAGTTTCTGAAGTCTTTTCACTAGAAGAAGATGCACCAGGGTCAGTTGTTTCAAGACCAACTTTTACTCCAGTAAGAAGAAATCTCTGATGACTAGACACGTAAGGATTTGCTGTATGTATAGCAACATCGCACTTTCGACAGAGTAAAGCTCGATCTTGCAAACAAAAGAAAAACCCAGATGCTTCCTATCAAGAAAGGTTGATATGTCAGAACTGATTGATTGTCATAAGGAACGCTTATTAAAAAAAAAACAATACAATATGACAACTAAGCCACAAAATCAGGCAGTTCGAAACTCCAGCCTCCACAGAACTCTAGATATGTTCAAAAGCACAAGCAAAATGCTAGAGATAGCTTCTAGATGTCTGACATGGCATAATTTAGAAAAGCTTTCTTGTAAAAGACGTTTTAGCAATGAACTGCCATTGTACCAACATATTGACATATTGCACATGCTTAGAAAGCTTGAAAAAATGAGTTAACTTCAGCCATTATTTCTCTTCCAACCATCTAACTGAATTAATGATATGCTTGAAGCAATTCACTGAGTCAGATATGGTTAAAACAATATTTCATTTCATAAATCACATACTACATCATTTTCCATAAAAGAAGCAACAATTCTAAGAACATCATCTCTATCCCCACCCTCCTACATCTTGGTTACGGAGACACTAACTTTAAATAAACTACATTGGTTTAAGTTGCGTTAAAAGGCTCCAAGTTTTGCATAAGTCATCATCTCATACTCTTTCCTACAACAAAATTAAAGGCTGGTTCTTCGGAAACTTTAGTAAAAAAATTTAAATAAATTATTTTACTTTTACACACACAAAAACATTACATTTAATCATTCACTCATTTTTTATTCAACAAAAATAGAAAATAAAATTAAAAAAAATACAGCAAACGAAATAGAACCCTATTCCTTAGTGAAAAAAAAACAAAACAAAAACAAAATTTTGGAAAAAAACAGATCAAAGTTAAGATCCTAAAATATAAACTACAAAAGGTTCCCCAAAATTTAAAATATCATGTCTCTCACAGAAACTATTAAAGCAACTCTAACGGAAATTTCAAATTAAACCCAAATTCCACCTTACCTTAAACTTACAAGTTCTAACTTCTAAAACAATCATAACCACTGAACCCAGAAAAAAGTTTCAAACTTTTTTGGGGGGAATACCTGACAAATGTCACATTTAGGCATCTGTGAAGAAGACGAAGAGAGCGGGACACGCTGGTGCTTGCTAGCCAACATATTGGCAGCATGGATTTTCTCGTCGCATGCCCAACACAGCGCCGCCTCATCCGCGCAGCACAGCACCTTGGCCTCCGCCGCCTCGCATACGTTCTTATTCCGCAGCACAAGACAACACTGTTCTTATTATACGTAAATTAAGAAGAAGACATTTGTCGGTGGATGATGCGATTGAAAACTTTCTTCAAAGTCAAAAGAATTTTATGCCGATAAGATATTCATATGCTGAAATAACAAAAATAACAGGAGGTTTTAAGGATAAATTAGGCCAGGGAGGTTTCGGCACTGTGTTTAAAGGCAAACTTCAAAGTGGCAAACACGTTGCAATAAAATTGATAAAGGAATCAAAAGGTAATTGGCCAAGATTTTATCAATGAAGTTGCAACTATTGGAAGGATTCATCATGTGAATGTAGTGCAACTTATTGGCTTTTGCGTGGAGAGAAAAAAACAAGCTCTTATTTATGATTTCATGATAAATGGATCTTTAGACAAATTTATATTTTCATCAGGAAGTAGCAGCTTGAGTTGGCAAAAGATGCTTGAGATAGTAGTTGGAGTGGGTCGAGGTATTGAATATTTACATAATGGTTGTGCCATGAAGATTTTACATTTTGATATCAAGCCACATAACATTCTTTTAGATGACAACTTTAATCCAAAAGTTTTAGATTTTGGTCTCGCAAAATTGTATCCAGTGGATGACAGTATTATTTCTCTCACAGCAGCACGTGGTACATTTGGATATATGGCTCCTGAATTATTTTATAAAAGTATTGGAGGTATGTTGTATAAAGCTGATGTTTATAGTTTTGGAATGATGCTAATGGAAATTGTGGGAAAGAGAAAAAATTTAAACGATTCTGCCGAGCATTCAAGTCAAGTTTATTTTCCTACATGGATTTATGATAGACTTCAACTAGGGGAGAACATAGAGCTTGAAGACATGACAGAAAGTGAAAACAGCATCATGAGAAAAATGATAATGGTTGCTTTCTGGTGCATACAAACGAATTCCATACATCGTCCTTCAATGACCAAAGTATTGAAGATGCTTGAAAGTGAAGACAAGCTCCTTGAGGTACCTCCGAAGTCTTTGATATTTTCTGTGGACATGTCATGTAATGATAGTGAATAAGAATTAAACAGACACGAGATTGTGCGTAATGCAAGTTGTGTAATATTTCAAAGGATAATTTGCTTTCGTTTGCTGCCCTGGAATGGCTATGAAGATAAATAGACAAGACTCTCCTAAAATTAATATGTGAAACGTAGACCAATATTTATTTATGTGTAAACGTCTGCTATTTTATACATTAGTAGGAATTCTTCTTCAATCTCATCGAAACTCAAAATTTCATTTATAAAATAATTACATATATAGATAAAATATTTATTTTTTGTTTAATTTAATCTTTGTTGTTAAATTTCTTGCATGGTTGTTTGACAGTTCTTACAGTGGCAAATTGTTCACGCCCACTGTATCATCAGTTAGCATATTGATCTCAGTTCTGTTAATGTCACATTCGATAGCCACTTTCTAGAAAACCTTCTCCCAAGCAATGGACAGCACCTCAACTACTGTCCATAGTACTGTGTTTATTTTGATTTAATGAAATATGTTTTGTAATTAAAAGGAGACAAAATTTAGCATAAAATTCAAATAATATTATCAAGAAAAAGAAACTAAAATAAAATTACAATGTCCATAAGGGAGGGCTTAGGTTAGATGTAAATCAACATCAAACAAGTCAACATTCTAATAACAATAATTTCGGTGTTAGGAAAAAAAAACAATAATAGCATATAGTCAAAGTCAAACTCTTGAATTCGACCAAAAAAACAAACAGCAGCAATCTTTTGGTTTTAGTAGTGGGTGGTGTGCCGTTGACTTTTATACTAGAAGCCACCCCCTATCCACTCAGTCAAATGAACCCAATTGTAAAATAAAATTCATTCTATTAATTAATTAATTATTGAGTTTTTGGTGATAACTACACCAAAATAGGCTTTTAGCGGCATTTTTAGCAGCCTTTGTACAGAAAATGCCACTAAAAATCAAGCATTAGCAGCGCTTTTATAAAAACGCCGCTAATATTGAGCATTAGCGGCGCTTTTATAAAAACGCCGCTAATATTGACCATTAGCGGCGTTTTTTGGAAAAACACTGGGAAGATCTCTTCTATAGTTGCTTTTGATTTACTTATTTCATTTTATGCTAATACTTGTTCTTGGATTTACTTATTTCATTTTATTTGTATTTTAAGCAGTATCTGATTTTCTGCTGTAACAGAAAAATCCCTTCGTCCCTGGAAGAGAGATACCTCCTGATGCACAATATCAAATACAGAGATTTTATCACGTTAGCAATCGAATTATTATTTAAGCTTCCTTTATTTGCCTTCTTTTATCATTTTTTTTATGTTGTTTTTAGCTTCGAAGATTAATTAGCTAAGAATTTGAAACTATTGAGCTTCGTTAAGCTGAGATTAGCTCATCAGGTAGCAGTTAGTTGCTACTTTTGCTAACTCATTTGCTAATTGTTTTTTGCTGAGTACTGAAGCAAAGAGAAGAAGTGTGTATGGAAAATATTCTTATTGCTAGCTTTTTACTTCAGCATGAGTTGTCAGATAATGCCATAGCTGGTTGCATTGAAAATGAAGGTCGTGCCTTTATTTTCAATTGTTTTATTCCCTGTAACTTAGTTTAGTCTGGTGTTAGTTTTTATTTGTATTGGGTAGTTTGACAGTGGTTTCCATTGTAATGTAGAGGATGTTTTGTCTTTTGGGGATGAAGATATGGTTTCGGTTGATCAGGAAAATGAAGAATTTCAGGACTGTGAGGTTCGTGCTGAGGGACAATGAAGGAACCCCTCATGAAGCTCTTATTTTGGCATTTGGCTATTTGGGTGTGCGGGATCTTTTTGTTATTGAGAATGTTTGCACATCTCTGCGATCTGTAGTTCAGAATGATCCTCTTTTATAGAGGGATATTCACATAAATCCACCATTGAATGAGAAGATTACGGATGATGTTCTTTTACAAATAACTGGTACTAGAGGCCAAGGTAGGTTGCAATGCTTGAGCCTGGTTGATTGCCAAAAGATTACTGATGAAGGTCTTAAGCGTGTCGTTGAAAATAATCCAAAGCTAATCAAGGTAATTTATTTGCCCATACCCTTATGCTTAAATATGTTGGTTGGTCTTCATTTGGGTTAATCATATTATATCTAATAATTATATAAACTGGAATATGATGGATCATGCATTGATGGTATAGTATGATTTAATATCTTCTTATATTCTAGCAGAGTGAAATTGCTATTTGCTCTCTGATTTTGGTTAATTTTATGTGATGATGATTGTTTCCTATAGATTGATTCAAAGAAATCATCAGCAGTTATGAATCTAAATCCTAGCAGTAGTTATATGAACTGGAATATGACTGAATATGCGTATTTCAGCAGAGGGATATTACTATATACTCTTATTTCTTTTATTCATATAGACTAATTGTTTGCTACATGTTACTTCAAAAGAAGCAAATTATAGGCAGGTATAAATCTAAATCCCTGTTCCCTACGGTATAAATCTAAATTATAGGCAGGTATAAATCTAAATTACCTTTTTCCTAATAGAGGCATGTAGAAGAGGAGGATTTCAGTTTACTATGCCTGTATGTTTTATGCTCAAGTAACACGTTTAGGTCCAATGCATTTACTGAGTTGCTTAAACTGGAGCTGTGCTGGATTAAATATTTTAGCTTCTATTTTGCTAATATAAGAGACCAATTAACTGTGATTTGTTGTTTTATTTCTTTCTATTTATCTTCACAGTTTCATCGTTGTTCTATTTCTACATATTTTCCTATGTTCTTTCCATATTTTCATATTTGTTGTAGTGGAGTGGGTATCAATCCCAATCTTTATCCAATTACAAGATTTAATTTGTAAGAGTTAATAAACATAATTTTATTTTCTTATCTACCTATATCTGAATGATGTTTTATGAAAACAGCCATGCTTCCAATAATGTGTTAGATGGGCTGAACATGTTTGATGGAACTGATGGTCATTACTTCCACACGGGGTCAAGGGGTCACCACTCGGTGTGGGATTCTCGCGGTTTTAATCATGGAAGCTGGGAAGTATATACTTCTACCTAAACATTTCTTAATGAATAGCTTGTTTAAAGATTTTAGCTTCCTCCCTTCCAGTTGTAAATATTATTTCTTAATTGTTGCTTTAGGTACTGAGGTATCTTCTTTCAAATGCAAGATGGTGGCTGTAGGAGTATAAGTTTGATGGGTACAAATTTGATGGTGTGACTTCAATGATGTACAAGATTTCCTTGATTAAGTAAATGTATTATTTATTTGATTAAGAAAATGTATTGTATGTTTTATTACCCTGCATATGTATTATTTATTTTAGTTTTGATTCTAAATTTTTATTTTTAATTAAGAGTTCTAACTTTTGGATTTTAATTGTGTTATTAATTTATTATTTTAAATTCTAAATTTAAATTCATTAATTTTTATATTTAGTTTTAAAGTTAAAACTTTTGTAGAAATAAATATAATTTAAAAAATTATCATAGAAATAAACATAATATAATATTTATCATAGAAATAAATATAATTTAAAAATTATTTTTTTTAAAAGATATGTTTTTAGCTGCTTTTGTGTGAAAAGCGCCGCTAAATGTCTGTTCTATAGCGGCGTTTTTGGGAAAAGCGCCACTAAAGGTCTTGATCTATAGCAGCATTTTTAGAAAAAGCGCCGCTAAAGGTCTTTACCTATAGCGGCGTTTGTGGAACAAGCGCCGCTAAAAGTCCTGATCTATAGCGGCGTTTGTGGGAAAGCGCCGCTAAAGGTCTTGATCTATAGCGGCATTTGCAGAAAAAGCGCTGCTAAAGGTCATGATCTATAGCGGTGTTTGCGGAAAAAGCACCGCTAAAGGTCATGATCTATAGCGGCGTTTATTTCAAAAAACGCCGCTAAAGTTAACGACGCTGTCATTAGCGGCAAGCGCCGCAAATGCTTATAGCAGCACTAAAAAGCGCCGCTAAAGGCCTAAAAAAGCGCCGCTAAAAGCCTATTTTGGTATAGTGTAAAGTCACATTTAATCTTTGTTGTTTATTAAATCTCCATCTCTCAAATTGAACTGAAACTAGTTAAGCTACATTAGGGATGCTAAGACAAAAACTTGCATCATTTTGCCTCCTACTCCTTGCTTTGTTATCTCACTTTGGCCTTCATGTTGCCACCGGTAGAGGCATAGGAGACAAGCATTGTGGCTCTACTTTCTGTGGAAACCTTAACATCAGTTTCCCTTTTGGATTAAGAACCCAAGCCCATAGCTGTGGTCCTAATTTTAATGGGGTAGAGCTAGTGTGTGAGAATAACCGCACCATTTTCCCTATGAAAAAAGGGAATTTCCTTGTTAAACACATCTCTTATGTCAACAAAGTATTCTTCTTGTAGATGCGAGTCTAGGGGATGATAACTGCTCCGTTCCTCATAGTTCCTCCCCCTGGCTGAACCCATCTTTAGGGGTACTAGGCCTAAATAGAGCTGATATGAATGATCGTGGAGAGATTTATGTGGTAAATTGCAAGACCAAGATGATAAACTCTTCGGCTAATTACATCGATGCTTCTCGTTGCTCTACTTCTCCTTCAGATGCAGCTAATGGCTACTTTTATTTTTTGCATACTGAAGCTGCGCCCTCTGATTTCCATCCTTCATGCACATTTAAAGCATTGGTTCCAATTACGCCTTCCGATGTCACTGGCGTCTCTACTATTGATATTTACCAAAGGTTGTTGAAGGGCACCCAATTCAAATGGTACTTTCCTAATGATGCTAAGGTTGGTGATGATGGTTGGCAGCAATGGAACTCAGTTTCTCACGTGTGAGCACTTTTCCTTTTTTTTTTTTCAATGGAACTTAGTATTGTTTATATTTATTCGTAATTTTAGTGTTTATTTTTTGTTTCCGTAATCCAGAGTGGGATTGTTGTTCTTGGGGTTGATGCATGGGATTAGCTTATATATACAAAGCAACACGGCCTTAATTCTCCGTGGCACTTCTATAGAGGGTTACTTCGTTGATGCACCTAGTAGAGGTATGTTTTCCAGATTTCTTTAATATTTATATGTGAGTTTTTTTTCCCACTTTTTCGCTTAATTAGCTCTCATATATAAAAGTTATAATATGATTATTAGTATTATTGATTTGAAACGATTGCTCACTCATTATGGATTGAGCATGTGTGGCACATTAATTCATAAATTTAATAGTCAATATGATTCTTGAATTATAATTAAATATTAATTTAAATATCTTTTAAAATATATTAAATTAATTGTGCAAAATCAAAATTCAACCAGTCAAGCAGTCTTATTAATTATTACTTAGATTTGTAAAAGTATATAAATGCTAGGAAAATTATTTTTTTAATCTGCATTCACGTAACAATTACTTTTTAATCTTTCTTTTAACAGGAATACAGATTTTGTGTGTTACAATAACAGGTATGTATAAATCGGTACATTTATGATACTATGGTCAAAATAAAAATTATGTTTCGGAGTTTGTTTTGAAAAAATAGAGCATTTGCACATTGCTTAAATTAGGTTCCATCTACTGTTTCTTATTTCAATAGAAAATGAAAAGTTTAAAAGTAAAAAATAAATTAAAGATTCAACAAATAGAAAAGAATAAAGGAAAAATAAATAAGCATTAATCAAACCAAGTTTTAATAAATAATATATACATATCGGTGTGGATTGATTCTTTTACTTACTTTTTCTTGGAAAATAGGGATTAAATTAGCTCGAACACTTTTGGGGATATCTTGTTTGGCTGTTCTTATTATACGGAAATTAAGAAGAAGACATCTGTCGGTAGATGATTTGATTGAGAACTTTCTTCAAAGTCAAACCAATTTTATGCCTATAAGATATTCATATGCTGAATTAAAGAGAATAACAGGAGGTTTCAAGGATAAATTAGGTTAGGGAGGTTATGGTACTGTGTTTAAAGGTAAACTTCGAAGTGGTAATCTCGTTGCAATAAAATTGCTAAAGGAATCAAAAGGTAATGGCCAAGATTTTATCAATGAAGTTGCAACTATATTGGAAGGATTCATCATGCACTACACCAAAACAAGCTTTTAGCGGCGTTTTTAGCGGCGTTTGGACAAAAAACGCCACTAAAAATCAAGCATTAGCGGCGCTTTTCTAAAAACGCCGCTAAAAATAAGCATTAGCGGCGTTTTTTGAAAAGCGCCGCAACAAGCCTAAGCCCAACGACGCCGTTTTCTGAGTTTTTGGGGCCTTTAGCGGCGTTTTTGAAGAAGCGCCGCTAATGCTCGGGCCTTTAGCGGCTTTTTTGAAGAAGCGCCGCTAATGCTCGGACCTTTAGCGGCGTTTTTGAAGAAGCGCCGCTAATGCTCGGACCTTTAGCGGCGTTTTTGAAGAAGCGCCGCTAATGCTCGGGCCTTTAGCGGCGTTTTTGAAGAAGCGCCGCTAATGCTCTGACCTTTAGCGGCGTTTTTGAAGAAGCGCCGCTAATGCTCGGGCCTTTAGCGGCGTTTTCTAAAAAGCGCCGCTAATGCCCATTTTTTGATATATTCTCAATTATCTCATTCTTTGATATATTCTCAAGTAATGTTTCAATTATATTTTTTTATTATAAGTTGAAAAAATTGATATTTCGTTGTATTTATTATATATTGGTCAAATTTACATTTAAATTATAACAAATAATATTGTTTAATACAAAATGTTTTTATTAAAGAGAATTCCATATTCTTTGATTAATAACTAACAAGAACGTGCATCTGAGGAAGAAATAAAATAACAGGTTTGTATGTTAAATTTGTGTCCATTTTATTTTAATTTCTTAATTTTCATCAGCTTTAGATCATGTCAATTTATATGTTTTTTATGCAAGCAAGGCTGAAGTTATATATTAGTATTCAGAAGGAAAGTTTAATGGTGTTTTCCTTTCAATTTTGTATTGGCATAAGCTAAACGTGGTCATATTAAGTTTTCAACATTTGGGAAACTTTTACGTGCAACTGGGACTTAGGAAGCTTGCAATACTGGCTGAATCTTTCATGTTTAAACTGGCTTTTTTATGGATCTAATTGTCAGACAATTGGGTGCAGGGTCACAACGTTGTACTTATATCAAACCATCATACTGAAGCTGACCCAATCATCATCTCATTGTTGCTTGAGAAAGCAAATCCGCATATTGCTGAGAACATGGTGATTCTCTCTTGAATTAATTTCTCATTCTGAGCCTGCTGTAGTAGCCTTCATCTATGCCCTTGAGGCCTTGACTGTACTTGGGTTCTGTGGTTGCAATAGCTACCGGGATGGTACATAGCATGGCTATTACTGAAGATGGAGCATTATTTTATTGGGTTTCCTCAGATCCTCATCTCAGATGCCAACAGGTTCTATTCCATTGTCTTTGTTGATTTTAACTTGCCCTGGAGTGAAGCTTTTATTTACTTCATTTGGATGAATTTGTACAGCTATATTCCCTTTGTGAGAAAACAATCGTAAGCATTTCTGCTGGTAAGTACTGGGCTGCTACTGCTACTGCTACTGCTACATGTGGGATGGCAAGAAAAGTATGGAAAAAACCACATTTTGCAACTCGGTTACACCGAGTTAAGGGAAAAAAGATCCCTTAAAGAGTTGATTTTGAGAGTTGGCCATGAGAGAATGTAACTTGTAAACAATTTTCTAATATAGAATGTAACTTGTAAACAGAACTTATGTAATTCTAATGTAATTCTAATATAGAATGTAAACAATTTTCTTATGTAATTCTAATATAGAATGTAACTTGTTTTAATTTTCTTAATTTAAATTCATTAATTTTTATATTTAGCTTTAAAGTTAAAATTTTAATAGAAATTTTAAGTTAATATTTTTTATCCTTAAAAGTATATAGTTTAAAGTTTAAATTTTAAAAATAAAACATAATATAATATTTATGATAGAAATATATATTATTTAATTAAAATTTTTTTAAGTCATGTTTTTAGCGGCGTTTGTAGTAAAAGCGCCGCTAAAGGTCCTGGTCTTTAGCGGCGTTTGTGGGAAAAGCGTCGCTAAAGGTCCTGGTCTTTAGCGGCGTTTTTTCTAAAAACGCCGCTAAAGTTAGCGACGCATTCATTAGCGACGTTTTTTTTGGCGCTTTTGAACGCCGCAAATACTTTTAGTGGCGCTAAAAAGCGCCGCTAAAGACCTAAAAAAGCGCCGCTAAAAGCCTATTTTGGTGTAGTGATGGTGCAACTTATTGGATTTTGCGTGGAGGGAAAAAAAACAAGCTCTTGTTTATGATTTCCTGACAAATGGGTCGTTAGACAAATTTATATTTTCAACAGGAAATAGCAGCTTGAGTTGGCAAAAGATGTTTGAGATAGTAGTTGGAGTGGGTCGGGGTATTGAATATTTACATAATGGTTGTGCCATGAAGATTTTGCATTTTGATATCAAGCCACATAACATTCTTTTAGATGACAATTTTAATCCAAAAGTTTCAGATTTTGGTCTCGCAAAATTATATCCAGTGGATGATAGTATTATTTCTCTCACAGCAGCACGTGGTACATTTGGATATATGGCTCCTGAATTATTTTATAAAAATATTGGAAATATCTCGTATAAAGCTGATATTTATGGTTTTGGAATGATGCTAATGGAAATTGTAGGAAGGAGAAAAAATTTGAAAGATTTTGTTGACCATTCAAGTCAAAATTATTTCCCTACATGGATTTATGATCAATTTGAATTAGGGGAGAACATGAAGCTTGAAGACTTGAGTGAAAATGAAACCAAAATTGTGAGGAAAATGATAATTGTAGCCTTTTGGTGCATACAGACGAAGCCCATATCTAGTCCTTCAATGACCAAAGTTTTGAATATGCTTGAAAGTGAAGATGAACTCCTTGAAATACCTCCAAAGTCTTTAGTATTTTCTATAGATCTGTCAAGTAGTAATTAGTAATTAAGAATTCAATAGATATGGGAATATAATGTATTGCAAGTTATGCAATGTTTCAATGGTCTTATTTAATTTTTTTGATTTAGTTTTTATTTTTGAACAATCTCATTATATGTTTTGACCATATTTGTTCTTTTTGACACAATGTCTAGAACTACCAATAGTTCCTCCTCAACCCATAAATAAGAGGATAATGTGCTTCAGCGCACTCGAACCCACATCCTCCTGCATTGACAATAATACTCATACCAATCGAGTTAAAGACTCAATCGACATTTAATCTTTATTTTTAAACTTTTTTTATACATAACTATTAAGAAAACAATTAATATATTTGCAAGAAATTAATATAAAATCTTTAGAAATTTTTGTTTACACCCAATAGTTTAGATCATTTTCTTTGTATTCTATTTAATGGTTAAATTTGCATTCTTAATATAAGAAAGAATCTGTAGGAAGGAAAGAGAAGTCCATTATTTAATTAAATTATTCGACATTACAATTTGGGCTCAATGGCTCAACAAAGGTTAAGTTAGAAATTTTTTTAGGGTCGAAATTAAATTGTAATTTTTATAATAGTAAAAATATAATTTTATTATTTTAATAGTCTATATCTTTGTAATTTTAAAAATATTAAATTAATTTTTTATCATTTTTAAGAAAGGTCGAAGTAAAATTTTACTTTTACTAATTTAAAATTTTAAAAATTTTGAAAAATCTAAATAAAAAACTTTTTCCGAGCCGGGCTCCCTGCGAACCCCTGGACTCAACATTAAAGTTTATGTCCTAATTCTATACCCCTAGGTTTGTGTACTAATTCTATAAAAACAGTAAGAACTCCATTCCTAACAGTAATCGGAATCGGAATTCGATTCACAATCACAAATCTAAAACTAAAGTATATATATTATACACCCTATGTGCCAAGGCATTAGGGTGTAAAAGAAAGAGAAATAAGGTGTAGAAGAGGGCTCCCTCTTAGTGTAGCTTACCCTCCCAATTAATCCTCCAGTAACAAAGCATTAAAGATGGATCGTTACCAGAGAGTGGAGAGGCCGAAAGCGGAGACACCCATTGACGAGAAGGAGATTCGGATCAGCAATCAAGGCAGTATGCGCAATTATATCAGTTACTCCTTGACTTTGCTTCAGGAAAACGGCTCCAATCAAATAGTGTTTAAGGCAATGGGAAAAGCCATTAACAGGCTGTAACTATTGTAGAGTTAATTAAGAAAAGAATTGTGGGTCTTCATCAGATTACATTAATTGGATCCACGAATATAACTGATATGTGGGAGCCTTTGGAAGAAGGACTTGTTCCATTGGAGACCACTAGGCACGTGTCCATCATTACTATAACCCTTTCAAAAATAGAATTGGATATGTCATCTATCGGGAATTAACCTCCATTACCGGTTAATCAGGTGAAGGTAGGATCACATAATGGTCGAGATGGTAGAAGAAGGCCAATGAGTAGAGGGAATGTTGAGTATGAGGATGGAGGCGGGAATCACAATCGTGGCTATGGTCGAGGCAGAGGGCGAGGTTCCCGTGGCCGTGAACGTGGTGGATACAATGGACAACAGGCTGATAGGATGGAAGATGGAGGCTACAATTATGAAGTCCCTCCCCAAGGTGGCCGTGGCAAGGAATTAGAAATAAAAATGAAAAAGCTTTGTGGCTTATCCTCCCTCTCACAAGCATATGTATTTTACAAATTATCACAAACCCAAGTTATTAGTTTTTATAAATTCAAACCTATCCTTCAATATCATGGAACATCTCTTTTTCTTAAAAATGAAATAAAAGATTATTTTGAAGAACATGGAGTATTTCATTCCAGATTAAGACATCATTATGGGTTAAGACAGAAAATCGTTTGGCATTCTAGAATAAATGAATGGACAAACTAGTTAAGGAGTCATTATCAATACAATTTAGTTCAGAATAGATGGCTAAAATTAGTACCAAGACAATGGCGAAATAGAGTCAATCAACACTATCTGGCTTAAAATAAAGATTTAACAAAATGGGATTCAGATGAAAAAGAAAGATTAATTCATTACAAAAAAAAAATTCAAGTGAACTCATTACTGACTCAAGAATATAAATTGAATCAAGAACAAAAATATAAAAAATTTAATTTTAAAAAACACTATGGATACGATTTTTTGTCATATAAATATATTAATTATCAAGATAAGAGGGACCCGTATGCTTATGGATCACCATTTCAAGAAATTAAATAAGAGGGAAGATAGTTCTTATCATTACAACATGGATAAACAAAAATTTTTTGATACACTGAGGGATGTCCCTATCCATAATTATCTAGGAGAAGGCGATATCCTAGATGCTATGGAGAATTTTTCGCATAAAAAATTTTTTAATTGAAGAATTCTTCATTTTTGTCTTAGAAATAAGGTCGATATTAAGTCCTGGGTCGATACCAGTACCAAGAGTAACAAAAATATTAAGACTGTGGTTAAGAATTATCAAATAATTGATAAAATGGAGCTTATTTTATTTCACAATTTATCAAGATTAAGAAAGCAACCCATCCAATAAAGAAGGAAGCCATTTTGATTGGATGGGACTGAATGAAGAAATACTAAGTCATCCTATACCGAATTTAGAACTTTGGTTCTTCCCAGAATTTGTGCTGCTATATAATGCATATAAGGTTAAACTATGAATCATACCAATAAAATTACTTCTTTTCAATTTTAATGGAAATAGGAACATTAATAAAAATATTACTGACCAAACGAAAAACAAATTATTGGATTAGAGAATCGAAATCAAGACGAAAAAGAACCCATAGGTGAAGGGGGTCTTGTATCAGATGCACAAAAATAAGGAAATTTTAAATCCGTTCTCTCAAACCAAGAAAAAGATGTTGAAGAAGATTATGATAAATCAGACAAAAAAAAAGTAGAAAGAAAAAGCAATACAAGAGCAACACGGAAGCAAAGCTGGATTTCTTACTAAAAAGGTATTTGCGTTTTCAATTGAGATAGGATGATTCTTTAAATCAAAGAATAATCAATAATATTAAAGTATATTGCCTCCTGCTTAGACCGATAAATCCAAAGGAAATTGTTATATCCTCAATTCAACGGGGAGAAATAAATCTGGATATTTTGATGATTCAGAAAGATTTAACTATTAGAGAATTAATGAAAAAAGGAATACTAATTATCGATCCAGTTTGTCCGTGGGTAACTATAAGTATTTTGTTGGGAATATGGTGGAAGGGGCCGTGGGTTTACATCTAATAGGCCAATTCAGGCAGCGGCATAAGGCGGTGGCAAAACGTAATCGAAACGGTATTGGTCCTGTTGGATGCAACTCTTGTTACGTCTTTAATTTTTTCTTCATTGTTTATATATATAGATTCTAGTTATTCCCTTTATTGTTGAATTTACACTATTAGTTGATCTGATGTTATCTATTAATTTTGTTTGAATATATTCACGTTTTATTTGATTTAATTATTGTTGAATTTTTAGTTCATCGATTTTGATTGCAATTTTCATAATTATTAAAAACAATAGACATAATTTGCAAATAAAGTGATAGAACAGAACCTGTCTATTTAAAATATTAGAAACTAAAACATATTTTTATATTAAAAAAGAAGGTGAAAATATCTCATAAACTAACAAGAATTAAAAAAAAGTTGTGCTCAAGGCATATTCCTTTCAAAATTAGAACACATGAATATAGAATTTGTAAAAATAGAAATAGGAAATGGATGAAGGGATGAATGAGGTAGCTTCATTTACGTAACTCCTATAGCCAAAGGAACTTTCACATTTAATAGTGCAATCCAGCAAAAACCCCATTACCTATTTCTAAACCTATTTAATTCGATCTGAATTTAGGTATGATTTTTTATTTAAATTTAGTAAGTTTTAAATATTTTTAGACACTAAAAACAGATCAATTTGAGATGATTCAAGGCATTTTAGCATTTTAAAAAAGTATAAAAATAGTTTTTAAATAAATGATTATGTTGTAATAATTGGGTATTCATTGAATATTTAAAAAGTTTGAATTATTTTTATTTTATTTTTGTGATTTTAATTTAATTTTTTAATAATTTTACTCTTCCAATTGATATTACACTAATTTAGCCAACAAGGTCATAAAAATGAACATTGTTCATACAAATTTTGTTTTCTCTCAATTCTTATTATTCCAAAAGAGGATACAAATGGCAAAATTGTTAGGGAGATGTTAATTGTTTAGGTTATTAGTACAAATTACAATTATAAATTATATTATCAAAATAATTATAATTAAAATTAACTATAAAGTACAAATAAATTAATATAAAGCTTTAATCCAAAAGTTTCAGATTTTGGATTTATAAATTGTACTAAGTGGATGACAATATTATTTCTTTCACAGCAACACGAGGTACATTTGGATATATAACTCCTTAATTGTTTTATAAAACATTGGAAATATCATATAAAGTTGATGTTTATAGTTTTAGAATGATACTAATAGAAATTGTGGGAAAGAAGACAAATTTAAACATTTGTTGATCATTCAAGTCGAATTTATTTTCCTACATGGATTTATGATCGACTTGCACTAGAGAAGAGCATATAACTTAGAAAACATGACACAAAGTGAAAACAGTCTCGTGAGGAAAATGATAATTGTTGCCATTTTGTTATGTTTATTAGATTGTTGTTGCTGGATATTTAAAGTGTTGTAGCTTATGTTAAGCTCCCAATTGTTCAGATTTGATTGGATGAACTACAAAGAATTCTTTACCTCTAATTGTGAAGTCAAACATGGATTTTCTTCTTTAATTCCTGTTTGGTTGGTATGTGTAGAAATATATGAAGAAAAATATCAAAAGACTTTGACTTTTTTGGTTATGAAATGACACTACAATTGGCTTTATTAGTGGACTGACTTTTCAGCCACAGATTGATTGGCACCAGAAAGATATACATAACTTTCATTGGCACAAGGGTGAAAGAACAAGGGTGGGGGATGCTTCATAATAACTGTTAGATGAAGAAATAGAATGCTTCACTTGGTTAGCCTCAGCCTTAATTAATTAATCTCCTTTCTCTGCCACTGAAACGTTAGGATAGCAAGACCAAAACTTCAATTATTTTGTCTCCTCCTGCACCTCCTGCACCTGCTGCCCCTTTCTCTTTCTTCCCTCGGGCTTCCACCGCTGGAGGCCTAGGCAAGGCCTGTGGCCTTACTTTGTGGGGAAACCTTAACATCAGTTTCCCTTTTGATTACAGTTGTCCTGCATTTGCTGCCTAATTAAAATATTAATTAAAATACAAAAATCATATACAAAAAATTTTCAATTAATCAAATAATGTTTGAACATGGATTTTCATCTTTAATGTTTGATTGGTCCTACTCGTAGAAATATATGAATAAAAACATTCAATGAGTTAAAATCTTTTCGGACATAAGTTTGATAAGGCTCATATAGCTTGTTGATATGGCACTTCTACCGACATTTTTGAGATGATATATAATAAGCAGCTACACAATAGAGATAAACAAAGTTAGCTGTCTGCTTCTTCTTAGTAACGTGCCTGAATTGAAGTAAGCTTAGATTTAGGGTCGATATGCTTGGACCAAAACTCCCACTATTTGGCCCTTGTTTTTTTTTTTTTTTTTTTTCACTAGTCCCATGTTTGCGTCACCTAAGCCAAGCACCTGGCTCAACTTCACCCTTTTTTTATCAAAAACTCAGCCTCCCTAATTTGTTTTTTTTTTTTTTTTAAATCAGATAGTTGTATATATTTACGTGAATACCTATTATTTTAATATGTACTACTAAACAAGGATTAACTTTTCATCGACTAATAGTTATTTTGTTCTAAAGGAAAATGATCCATGTTGAGTTTAAATCAATAACTAAAGATCAAAAACAAAAATTTGTGTTTGAAAGATGAAAATCAGAAGCAAAATCCGAATGTTGGATGATGAAGAAAAGATCAACTTCTTTACTTGAATAAGCAAAAATGCCATATACATAAGTAGTTCAATTACATTGGTAAAAAACAAAACTTGCTTGTGCAAGTATCCAAGCTGTTAAATTAGCTTAAACACAACCTAAATAACTACTAAATCAGCTAAGTACATGATTAATCCTTAGCTGAATAAACAAAAAAGGATTACAACCAAACTAGCAAAAGTCAACTATTACAAAAGCTCTACAACCGAATTACACCATGGACATTTGCATGCTATTGTTGTGTTGCATGGTCACTTGCATGTTGCTGGTGTGTTGCCACCTTTCAACACTCCTCCTTGGCTACAAAGCAGCAGACTCCAATTTCCTTATTCAAATACTCGAATCTTGTAGTAGCTAGTAGTTTGGTCAGAATGTCTGCAAGCTGAACCTCCGAGCAGCAATGAATTAAGTTGACTTCTTTTGACAATTCTGTTTCCCTTACAAAATGATACTTAATCTTGAAATGCTTGGTCTTGCCATGAAAAATAGGATTCCTGGCAATAGCAACAGCTGATTGATTATCCACTTTGATCTCTATTGCTTCCTCTTGATCAACATTCAAGTCACACAAAAGCTTCCTAAGCCAAATGGCTTGATTAATAGTAGTAGCAGCTGCAATATACTCTGCCTCTACAGTGGACTGAGCTACCGTCTATTGTTTCTTAAAGCTTCAACAAAAAACTCCTAAACGAAGAAGTAGCGCGATGTGCTCTTCATATCATCAGCTGAGCCAGCCTAGTCAATGTCTGAATAGCCAACTAGCTTCAGCTCCTTAGCTCTCTCAAACTTCACTCCATAGCTTAAGGTCCCTTTGACAAAACTCAAGACTCTTTTAGCAGCTTTAAAATGAGCTACATTGTAGCAATGCATGAACCTCGATAGAAGGCTAATTGCATAAATGATGTCTAGCCTTGTTGTTGTCAGGTAAAGTAGGCAACCAACCAAACTTCTGTAGCTTTTCTCATCCACACGATCATGATCACTGTTGCTTGAGAGTTTTTCTCCTAGTGCCACAGGAGTCCTAGCAGGCTTGCAATTTGTCATGCAGAATTTGCTTAGAACTTTCAATGCAAAAGCTTGCTGGCTTATAAAAATACCATGCTCACTCTGATTCACTTCCATACCAAAGAAGTAGGTTATCAAGCCTAAATCAGTCATTTCAAAAACATCTTGCATCCGCTTCTTGAATTCTTTAATCAACTTACCCTTACAACCAGTAACCAGTAAATCATCTACATACAAAGACACAATCAATAATGTTTCTTTCTCAGCCTTCTTCACATAGAGTGTAGGCTCACTGAAGCTCTTTTCGAACCCAAGCCTTGACAAGTAGGCATCAATTCTGTCATACCAGGCTCTTATAGCTTGTTTTAGACCATACAAGGCCTTCTTGAGCTTGTAGACCTTGTGTTCTTCACCAAAAACCTTGAATCCATCAGGTTGCTTAACAAAGATCTCTTCATTGAGAAATCCATTTAGAAAAGCTTATTTAACGTCTAGCTAGTACACTTTTTACTGCTTCTGAGCAGCTAAGGCAAACAACAGCCTTATGGTATCTAACCTTGCAATTGGTGTAAAGATTTTAGAGTAATCGATGCCATGCTGCTGACTGTATCCCTTTACAACCAGCCTAGTCTTATGCTTATTTAGTGACCCATCTGCATTGTTCTTGGTCTTGAACACCCATTTTACACTAATAACTTTCATGTACCTATCAACCAGCTCTCAAGTGTCATTTTTATGGATCATCTTCATTTCAGTTTCCATTGCTTCTTTCCAGCAGCCCTCCTTTGCAGCATCAACAAAGTAGGAAGGCTCGATAATGGTCATACCACATCTTTCATAGATGTTCATTAAGGTTCTAGTGCAACTAACAGGTGCATCATCATAATCATCCTCAGCATCAACTTCAATCTCAGCATGGTACAAGTCAAGATCATGCTGGTCTTGCTCACATAAGCTTGCATCTGTTCTATCATATTTCCAACAGCTTCCTTCATTGAATTTCACATTTCTGCTCACAACGATCTTCTTAGTGGATGGATCAAAGACCCTATACCCTTTCTTCACACTGCTGTAGCCAACAAAGACTCCAGGCATGGACTTCTTCCCTAGCCTAGTTCTCTTCTCAGTTGGCACCAGTGTATAGCATATGCAGCCAAACACTTTTAAGTGTGAGACAGTTGGCTTGTGTCCAAACCAAGCTTCAAATGGTGTTTTGATGGCTATATTAGTTGGTAGCCTATTTAGCAAATACACAGAGGTATTTACTGCCTTAACCCAAAAAATGTTAGGCATTTTGCCTTCAAACAACAGGCACCTAGCCATATCAAGAACAGGCTTGTTCTTTCTTTCACAAACACCATTCTGCTGTGGTGTATAGATGGTGGTTAATTGGTGTTGAATTCCAGCTTCATCATAAATCTTCTAGAACTTTTGAGACATACTCAATCCCACTATCTGACCTTAAAATCTTCAACTTGCAACTGGCTTGATTCTTAGCTAATGCCTTGAACTTGCAGAAGAAGTCAACCACATCTAACTTTTGTTTCAGAAAGCTCACCCAACAAAATCTGGTGTGATCATCAATGAATAATGCAAAATAACTATTGTCGTTCAAAGAGAAAGTCTTCATGGGTCTACAAATGTCAGTATGAACCAGTTGGAGTCTCTCTTGAGCTCATCAAGCTTTATTAACAGTCAAAGGCAGTCTGGTCTACTTGCCAAGTTGACAGACTTCACAAACATTATTTCTAGGCTCGATCTTGGACATGTCTTCAACTAGACTCATCTTGTACAGTAAGCCAATTGACTTATAGTTCACATGCCCTAGCCTCTTGTGCCACGAACATGATTCATTAGCTAGAGTTGTATATGCCTTTGCTTCTAACTAATTCACATCCAAAATAAAGGATCTATCATGCACAGCTACTGTTACCAGCACTTGATCAAAAAAATTTTTGATCACACAAGTCTTTCCTTCAAAAATAAAGGAGTAACCCTTCTTCAACAACTGACCAACACTAAGTAAATTCTGATCAATGTCAAGTACAAAAAGAACTTCTGAGATGGTTTTGTTACCTGACTGAGTACAAATCACAGCCTTGCATTTGCCTTTGGCCTCGATGAACTCACCATTCCCAATTCTGACTTTGGACACAAAGTTGATGTCTAGCTCCTTAAACATGCCTTCATCTGAAGCTATGTGATGAGTGCAACCACTGTCAATCAGCTAATTTTTCCTGACTTTGCTCGAACTTGCAAAGTAAGAGGCAGTAAAGGTATGCTCCTCCTGATATTGCACATCCTCAGCAGCTTGAGCTTGATTCTACTGCTATAGTTGTATTTTTGCCTTGTTCTTGCAAACCTTTTCAATGTGGCCTAGTTGCTTGCAACTTCTACACTGAATGTCAGGCCTGTACCAGTAATATTTTTCTAAGTGAGTGGTCTTTTTGCAATGAGTGCATGGTGGAAACTTCTTTTTAGCAGCATCCTACTTTTCTTTTTCTTTCTTTTCTGTCCAAGGCTTCTTGCCTTTGTAGCTTGAGCTCAAGCTTGAGCTTTCTCTGCTTCTGGCTTGAAAAGCTCCTTTAGAATGCTCCTCTATTCTGTTTGCTCTTCTCTGCTCTTATACATAGAGAGCATTTATCAACTTTATCAAGGTATAGCTGATAGGTCCATCGAGTCTTCCAAAGAAGAGATTTTTGACTCATACTTCTCTGGTAGAGTACTAACACTACACCAAAATAGGTCTTTAGCGGCTTTTTTAGGCCTTTAGCGGTGCTTTTTACCGCCACTAAAGGTGTTTGCGGCACTTCCACAAGCGCCGCAAAAAAGGCCGCTAACGAAAACGTCGCCAACGTTTGCAGCGTTTACAAAAAAAAACGCCGCTAAAGATCATATTCTTTAGCGGTGCCTCAAAACAAACGTCGCTAAAGGTCATGTTCTTTTGCGGATTTTTTTCTAAGCGCCGCTAAAGAACATGATCTTTAGTGGCGATTTTTATTAAGCGCCGCTAAAGAACATGATCTTTAGCGGCGTTTGTGAATATGCGCCGCTAAAGAACATGTTCTTTAACAGCGCTTGGTAAAAAACGCCGCTAAAGATCATGTTCTTTAGCGGCGCTTTTATAGAAAAACGCAACTATTTTTGGGATTTTTTTATATAAATTTTTTTATTTTTCAGCCCTCCTGTGGCAACAAATCAAAAGCAACCAGATCTAAACCAGCCAAAAGCAATAAATTTATATAATATTTCAAATTAAACGAATAAAATAATATTAATATCAATAAATAAAAGTGAATTCATATTATTTTTGCAAAAATGTTAAAAGTTAAAATGATAAATATATTTATGCAATACCCTATGACGGCGGAAGTTGCAACTGAAACATCTTCATCATACTCTGAAGCTGCTGCTGGAGTTCGTCGTACTTTCTGCGCTGCTCTGCTTTTCTCAATGCCGCATCAGCTTTAAGTTGTAGTTGGAGTTCTTCATATTTCTTTTGAACCTCTGCTTCTCTCGCTGTAACCTCTGTTTCCCTCGCTGCAGCCTTTGCTTCCCTCGCTGTAGCCTCTGCTTCCCTCACTGCTGCCTCTGCTTTAACTTGTAGCTGGAGTTCTTCATATTTCCTTTGAACCTCAACTGTGGTCGCTTGCATCTAAGTCATCTGGTCTTTTAACCTCTGAACTTCAGCTTGAGCCTGACTCCCCGAAGCCATGTATTGCTGCGAGCTGGATCCAAAATATTGGGTTGGGCTAACAAAAGATCCTTGAAATCGAACCTGACCATACCTTTCAGGACCCAAAACTTCAGTAATAATCCGATTATCAATGTCTTCAAGATGAACAGAACTATCACTAGAAGCAATCGCTTCGTACTCCGCCTTTTTATCCTTTAGTTTTTCCTAATAAATAAATCACATAGTTAGGAACACAATATATATTAAAAAAACATATGCAACATAACAATAGTCGCATTACAAGCAATGAATTAAACCATTAGAAAATAAACACTATAAATAACTAAAACAAGTCAAATCGTATTAAGTAAACGTATCATAATTTCACCAGCTTCAGGAGTCATGGGAGATCGATCTTTCTTCCTATGTGTAATTTCAAAAAGTTGAAGGCGTCCAACTTTTTGACCGGACGACAGTTCCTACAATATAGTAGTAAAAATATTATTTAATGGAAAGTTATACATATTTGACAATATTAAAAAATTAAAAATGCCTCCGCCTCAGCTACATATGCAAAACTTCTCGACCGGCTGTGTGAGTGAATTTTTGTTTCTGCCTGCTACTTTTTCCAACTCGTTCACGATCCTACGTTGTGAAATTTTTAGTACGTAAATAGTAAATACTAGAAACCAAAATAATTACAATAGTTTGGAAGTACATCATACCTCGCCTTTCTTCGAATGCCAAAATCTAACCGCATCTTCCCGTTGGTACCTCAGCATACCCGGTGGGACATTTTGCAATTTCTCATCGAGGGTTGTTTTTGTCTTATAATAATTTTTCTTCAAATTACTTTTATGGTCTCTCCATCTTTTTCCCAATGCCTTCTTTATATAAGCATCCAAGACCTCTAAAGCAAACCTCGCCTACAAAAAACACAAGTTAATAAAGTAAATATAAATGAAACTATTTCCCAAGCATTACAGATGACATTAACATTTTGTTACCTTAATATTATCGAGGGCTTGGTTTTTGTTGCTATCGGGCATTTGATGCCATGACTCGTAGTTGATAGGCAACATATTCGCATTTCATGCTAAAATGCCCATGTATCCTGCTAAAAGTTGAGCTTCTGATCCAACAGGCTGACCAAAACTGTTTCGTCCAACTTTGACACGCTCGACTGGATCTAACTCGTATAACTCTCTAAGTAGCGTACGTCCTAGACCTCTGCGCATCCCACCATTTTCAGCTACAAATGGTATATTATAATATAATAATTTGAAAAATAAATCAATTATAAGTCAACACGCATGTAAATTAAATGTAAAATTACTTTGAACTTCTGTAGGATCCTCAGGTGTAATCGGAACATTCGAAGATCCAATTACTGTCTTTGTTCAGTACTATTTGTTTCTGTCGAGTTTGGATCATTTTGAACAATGCTTCCCCTTAGAATTTTTCTTCTAGGCATTTTATCTGCAATACAAATAAAATAGTTGAAAACTTAATAACTAATTACAACAATAACAACACATATAAAATAGTTGAAATATATAATAAGACCAAGATTTAAATTATAATATTACATATAATTAAACAATCGTAAAATCTTACTACATCATTATTTGTAAATATCTTCATCCGTATCCTGACGAACCCATTGAAATTGTGCACTAGTAATAGGGATATTATCGTTTAAGTTTTGTTCTGGAAAGGGCAAAGTTTCTGATCTGTCGTCGATGTTATCTTTACTTCCACTGCCCATGTCAAACAAGTCTCTAGGGATGTTACGGAGTACAACGTACCAACCCTCATCAGTTGGATCTTTTGAGTAAAAAACTTGTTTGACTTGAGATGAGAATACATATGACTCATCTATCAGTTGTTGTCCTGTGTGAATCAATCGGGCAAAGTTCACCATTGTAAAACCAAATTGATCTTGCTTAATTCCACGAGCAGTATTAACATCGGCCCAATCACCTCGAAATAAGACAACTTTCCATTTGCCGTAGTAATCCAACTCAATTATGTCAGTAAGAACTCCGAAATATTCCACATTTCCTCGACAGGATTATTGTCCCTAACATTAGCATAACTTGTAATTGAGGAATTAACAACTATTCCATAATTTTACGTTCTCCTTAACCTCTCGCGATATTTTGTATGAAATCTGAATCCGTTAATGAGGAACGCACTATATCTTTTAACCACTCGATTTGGACCTTGGGAGAGCTATTTAACTTTGTCATTTACGTTCTTCCCACTCCAAACCTATTGAATGGAAAGTAAACCGAGTAATTAAAAATGTTATGAGAAAACATTATTATTTGTAAGCGGAAGCTCCAACTGCATACCGTTTCACTTAAACATTCATAAAAAGATTCTATAAACAACTTATTGATATCTCGATGTTGTGTTCTTCGGGAGCGCGAACGAGATCTCAATGTTTGTTTGTACTCACTATGTTAAAAAAAATTTCACTTTGTTAGAAGATAAACAATTTTTAATTTGATAAATATTTATCAAATTTGTATAACTTACTTCTGTAAAGGTTCAATTGATTCGTGGTGAAACAGAACATATCGATGTGCTTGTACCCACGATAAATGATCTAATTCTGTAATTTCAACTTTGCCGATTGGTTCTCCAAAACTTTGGAACAAATAAGTATCGGCGAAGTTATGGTCCGTGAGTCCAACATTCCTATTTGGTCTGTTCAACCTTGTTTCAACATCTTTCAAATATCTTGAGCAGAAGGTTATACATTACTCTGCCATGTAGCCTTCAGCAATCGATCCTTCTGGATATCGCTTGTTGCGACAGTAAGACTTTAATTTGGATAGGAACCTAAACACGATATACAACATTATCAAAAGTTGTAACTAAAGGCATAGAGGTGAATGAAGGAAAATTTTAAAAATTTTAATTAACACCTTTCTATGGGATAAATCCATCTATAGAAAATAGGTCCGCCAAGAATTGCTTCATGCGGGAGATGTATTATCAATTGAACCATAATGGTGAAGAAGAAAGGTGGGAAGATTTTCTCCATGTTGCATAAAGTCAAAACGGCTCGATCCTGTACCTTCTGAAGTTCTTGAACATCCAAAAATTTGCCACAAATGGCTTTCATTATATTGGATAGTTCAATTATACAAGACGTCACCTTCTTGGACATACAACATCGTAGAGCAACTGGCAGTAAATCTTGCATCAAGATGTGATAGTCATGTGATTTTAGCGAATATAATCTTCGATCTTTAACACTAACACATCGAGATATATTTGATGCATACGCATCTGAAACCTTTATATCCTTCAGCACCATGCAAAACAGTTCTTTCTCCGTCTTGAACATTGAGAAAATAGAAGGCGGCAACTGATATTTCCCATTCGGAAGTGGATTCGGATGAAGATCAGGTCGAATTCCCATCTGAACTAAATCAAGTCGACTCTGAAGATTGTCTTTTGATTTTCCGTCTAAATTCAAAATTGTACCAACAATGTTCTTGCAGACATTTTTCTCAATATGCATAACATCAAGATTGTGTTGTAATAGGTGGTGCTCCTAATAAGGCAACTCAAAAAAAATACTTCTTTTTTTCCACAAGTCCACCTCATTAGGATCATCATCTTCATCGGAGTCATCATCAGCTTCATCATTTGATCTTTTATTTCTTTGCGTGTTTGCCGGTTGGTTCATCTTCCCATAACTAAAATTCATATCTTCCAACATTAACAAGATTTCAGATCCACTTGTCTGCGAAGGAGCTTCTCTAAACTCTTTAGTACCGTCAAATGCTGAACTCTGAAATCTAAATCTATGATTTTTCGGTAACCACCGACGGTGCCCCATGTAAGAGAACTTCTTCCCATTGTATAACCATTACGAACATGTTTGTGCAGCACAACAAAGACACGCATAACGACCCTTGGTACTCCAAACGGATAAATTGGCATAAGCGGGGAAGTCATTAATGGTCCACATCAAAGCTGCACGTAAATTAAAGTTCTCCTTTCTCAGCACATCGTATGTCTCGACACCAGCCCATAATTGTTTTAACTCTTCAATAAGTGGCTGTAAATAAATGTCGATATCATTCCCGGGCCCTTTCTCTCCAGGGATAATCATAGATAAGATAAGGGAAGATTGCTTCATGCAAATCCACGGAGGTAGATTGTAAGGAACAAGCACTACTGGCCAAGTACTGTACGCAGTACTCATGATCTTGTAAGGATTAAATCCATCAGATGCTAAGCCAAGCCTCACACTCCTAGGATCGCTTGCAAAGCTTGGAAATTTATTGTCAAATGATTTCCAAGCTAAATAATCTGCCGGATGCCTCATCTTCCCATCATCGGTTCGTCCATCATCGTGCCACGTCATAGACTCCGCTGTCTTCGACGACATGAAAATCCTTTGAAGCCTTGGTATCAGCAGAAAATACTGCAAAATCTTGACCGGCTTCTTTCTTGGCTGTGCATCATTTTCATCGTCGTTCCCATCTTCTGTGTTTCTATTTATCCAATGTGATTGGCCGCATATATGACAGCACTGTTGGTTTCTCCGATCGCCCCAATACAACATGCAGTCATTCGGGCAACTATGGATTTTGGTGTACCCAAGACCTAAATCTTTTATCATTTTCTTCATATCTTTGCATGATTGAGGGATTTTTGCAAACGGAAACATCTCTCTCAAAAATTCTAACAGCATTGTCAAAGAGTTCCCGATCCACCCTCCCAAACATTTTAACTAAAAAAGACGAATACAGAAAGACAATTTTGAGAATTTTGATCCCTCATATAGTTCTTCGTTCATGTCATTAAGTAGCGCGTAGAACTTTGCCGCTTCTCCATTCGGCTCTTCATGATGTACACTTCTTCCGGGTTCGGTAAAAGTATTTCCACCGAGATTACAATCATCAGATGCCACAAAGTCGGCTGGGAACGACTGTAAACCATGATTGTGAATATTAAATGCTTCCCGCAACATCCCTTCTATGTCATCCCCTCCAACAGACTGATGGTAATCAGTACTATCATAAGATACATCCATCCTTGAAGAGGAAGTACTAGGCGGGCATTCTCCATGAAAAAACCATTGTTTATAACCCCGAACAAACCCATCAACAATTAGATGCTCGTATACAACTTCACGATAATGCCAGTTTATCTTGACACACTTCTTACACAGGCAAAGAATCATGTTCTCTTGGCTTGCATATTGAAATGCAAAATTTAGAAAAGTTTGTACTCCGTTTCGATAACCGTCGCTTACCCTTGACAAATTCATCCAAGACCGGTCCATTTCTTTATTTCTTGAAGTCTGATTTTCACCAGAAATTACAAGGGTAAGTTGTTCAGTGGTAAGTATAAATGAGTTATGTAAGTATATCATATGATATATATTTATGTATTAAGTAAATTATGTAAGTTATGTACGTGTATAAGTTATGTAAGTTATGTATTAAGTAAGCTATGTAAGTTGTGTATTATGTAAGTTATGTAAGTTATCAAAGTAATGTATGTTATGTAAGTTGTAAGTTATTATGTATTATGTAAGTTATGTAAGTTAAATGTATTATGTAGGTTATGTAAGTTGTGTAAGATATTTAAGTTATGTAAGTTTTGTATTATGTAAGTTATGTCAGTTATCAAAGTAATGTATGTTATGTAAGTTGTAAGTTATTATGTATTATGTAAGTTATGTAAGTTAAATGTATTATGTAGGTTATGTAAGTTGTGTAAGATATTTAAGTTATGTAAGTTTGTTATTATGTAAGTTATGTCAGTTATATATGCTATGTATTATGTAAGTTGTTATGTTATTACGTAAGTTATGCAAGTTTATATATAAGCTTGTAGATAACTTATGTTAGTTAATATGTAAGTAATGTATTATGCAAGTTAATATGTAAGTTTATATATAAGCTTGTAGATAACTTCTATAATGCCACAAACAAAAAGATTCAACCATATAAGCAGAAATAGTATTTTTATTCTTATTAATAATATTGAGTTTGAACATGCTCTCATACATATACCCTTTCGCCACAAAAATTCCTCCCTTAGACAAAATAAACTTATCTGCCTCAAAAACAAGTTTGAAACCAAACTTATTCAATAGACTTCCAGACATAAATTCTTTCTAACTTTTGGTACATAATATACATCATTTAAGGTTAAATCCTTTCCAGAAGTGAATTGTAGTTCAACAGACCCTTTGCCTTTGATTGCTGCGGTGGAAGAATTTCCCATGTATAAGACATTGTCATTTTCACATTGTGTGAACTTTGTGAACATGCTTTTATCTTTGTACACATGTTTGGTTACTCCGGTATCAATCCTCCATGTATTATCATCTTGTGCCATATTAATTTCAGATATCATTGCAACAAACTTTTCGTTATTATCAGCCTTAGAAGATGATTTCTTCTTTAAAAATCGACATTCATTCTTGAAATGTCCCGGCTTTCCACAATGATATCATGAGCCCTTTTGTTTCTTTTTTAACTTAGGTGCTTTATCAGTCTGTTTGAACTTTCTCTTGAATGGTTTAGTAGTTTGTACTTCCTCCGTAACATGTACTTTGGCATTTTCAGAATTTAGGTTATGATCTTGTTTTCGATACTCTTCTTCAATACGAAGATGATTTGCGAAAGCCTCAAGAGATATTTCATCTTTCTTATATTTTAGACTTCTTTTAAAGTCTTTCCAAGATAGAGGAAGTTTGTCTATTATGGAGGATACCACAATCATTTCATCCATTTTCATATGATATTGCTTAAATTGATTCAGCATCTTTTCAATATCACGAAATTGTTCCATAACAGAACGACCATCAACCATTTGATAATTATTGAAACGACTGACAAGAAATTTCTTACTTGTAACATCTTCGGTCATGTATCTTGCTTGAATTTGTCCCATAATTCTTTAGCGGTGACCTCGTTTTGGTAGGTGTCGAACAAACCATCAGATAAACCATTCAATATATAGCCTATGCACATGTAGTCAGCATTGTCCCATTTTTGTCTTTCTCGGGTTGCAGCAACAGATTTGTTTTCATTCTCTTCAGGTCTTAGAGTATCCAAAACATAAGCAATCTTCAGAGTTGATAATAAGAAGTGCATCTTTTTCTGCCATCATCGAAAATTGCCACCATCAAACTGATCAAGTTTAACAAAGTTGGAAGCCAACTCCCTTAGTGTTCCACTTTCATGTGTTGTGGTAGTCATCATGAATTATAACCTTAAAATTGTTAGTACAAAACTCCGATAAGGAAAATCTCGAACACACGATCGAAACTCGAACAGAAAAAGAAGAGATAGGACAGGCTCCAAGGCGTGTATCAAGCCACTATCTTTAAGGTTATATTCGCCCCCACCTACCTTCAGTGTGCAAATGAGTTCCAAGCAAATTAACCTCGAGGATACAATGAAGCCAATGACTATTTGCGTTTTGCACTGACGAGAATGGTCCACTATGCACTGAGCAATGTATAACAAAAAACTCAATTTCTACAAAGGATTTCTGCAGTAATACTTTATAGAATAATCTAATAATATTAGAAAACGAAGGAAGGAAAGAAAGAATATTAGAATTTGTTGATATATTTCCAAATGAAATCTCATTCCTATTTATAGGAATTTTCATGTCCCTTCATAGGGACATCTTTCAATAGGTGTCTTTATGAATAAATAAATAATAATAATTATTCATTTAATTTTGTAACTATTCAAATAATATTTTTTGAATAGTTATAATTCTTTTTTTTAATCAAATGATATAACTTTTGACCAATGACCAAAAGATTTATATTTTGATTAATTACACTCATTCATTTATAGTTATTGGGATAATATAAATATTTGAAAATGTTCCAATAGTATCTCGAAGAAAGCCAATGTTTATAGCTTTGGAATGATGTTAATGGAGATTGCGGGAAGGAGGAAAATTTCGAATGCTTTCACTGACCGTTCAATTCAAACTTATTTTCCATCATGGATTTATGATCGATTTGAAGAAGAGGAGAACGTAGAGTTTGGAGACATGGCAAAAAATGAAACCAAAATTGTGAGGGAAATGATAATCGTTGCCTTTTGGTGCATACAAACGAAGCCCATATATCCTTCGTCAATGACCAAAGTACTGAAGACGCTTGAAAGTGAAGTTGAGCTCCTTAAAATACCTCCCTAAGTCTTTAGTATTTCCTATGGACATGTCTAGTAATGATAGTAAATAAGAATTCAATAGACATAGGAATACATGTAATGAAAGTTATATAATGTTTCAAAGGAGGATTAGCTTTCATTTGCAGGCTCAAAATAATTATTACCCATACTATATATGTCTTGTTTAATGTTCTCTTGTTGCAATTGCTGCCACTTCCCTTACCTCTTGCAATTCGATGAAGATCCCACTTGTGTCATTCATTCTTTGGATAATGGTACTAACCATAGGCTGAGTTCCCTGAAATCACTCGTTTAAGGATTGTCGGGTCAATTTGTGTAAGTAGAAATTTTAAATCATGAATTCAGTTTTGTAGTTTATGCTAACATCCCAATTGTTCGGACTGACTTCTCACCCACGGAATGAGTGGTTACAGAACAATCAAGATAAACCAAAAATTCCATTGTTTTCCCAACTTGTAATAATTCTTGTACCCGTAAAAAAAGTTGATAAATTAATTGTATCAAAATGGTAAAAATATCATGGAGGCTTGTGTACTGGTAGGATTCAGATTGCATTTTGTACTTTCTACTAAAACATGAATAAATTAGTCTTATATGTTAGATTAAAGAAAAAAAATTGTCATTTCTGTTAAAAATTTCATCCATTTGTACGGTTAAAGTATGGTGCGATTGACAAAATAACCAAACAGTGATACAGGAGAGCCATATGTACCACATGATAATGTACAACGAATATTTTTTACCAATAGAAATGGATGAAAATTTTAACAGAAGGACTAATTTGCTCTTTAATTTAACGTATGTAAACTAATTTACTTATTTTTTTAATAAAAAGAACATTATACAATTTGACTCTTAATACAATGGTGTCTATGTAATTTTTACTGATTAAAATTTATTCTCGTACGGTTTCCGTGTGATGCTGTAAACTCCAGTTGATTGAAATTTCAAAGTTCTTTCTTTTCCTCTCCCGATATTAAGGAAAATATCAAGTGGTGAATTATAAAGATGTCTTTTTCTCTTATCATTTTCGCCCTCGATTCTTGGGTCCCGCTTTTCTTTTCCTTACCGAAATTGATGGTGTGGAAAAATTATGATTGGCTTTCGTATTGTTGTATGGTTTGCAATTAGTTATCTACTCCCCTTTTTTTTTTTTCTTTAAATTTGAGAAAGAAAGACATGGTTTTGGAGAGTGAAAATTTGCAGAAACAGTTAAGAGACTGGTTAGCCTGTATTAAATTAAACCAAAATCTCCTCTCTCCCCCTGAAACTTTTAGGATGGTAAGACCAAAACTTGCATTAATTTTCCTGTTGGCACTAGCTTTATATCTCTTTCCTCATGCTTCCACCGCTCGAAGCATAAACAAGCATTGTGGAGTTACTTCGTGTGGAAACCTTAGCGTCAGTTACCCTTTTCGATTAAAATCCCAGCCTCAAGGCTGTGGTTTTATGTGGTTTGAGCTGCTTTGCAACAACAACCGCACCATCTTCCCTACGGAAGATGGGGATTTCTATGTCCAAAACATCTCTTATGTTAACAAAACTATTCATCTGCTAGATGTGAATGTGGCCAACCACAACTGCTCTATTCCTCTCAGTTCCCTTCCTTTATCTCCCATTGATAACTCCACTTTCCAAAATGATTTTGCTGTTTATGTATATAGCTATAGCGAGTATAGCAAGATATATGTGGTGAATTGCAGTATGAAGATGAACAAGTCTTGGCATGGTGTTAATTACATCAATGCTTCTCGTTGTTCTTCCTCTCCACAAACTAATAATAATTTCTATTATTTTCTGGATGGAGGAACTCCACCGTCTGATTTCCATCCTTCATGCACTGTTGAAGCCAGGGTTCCGATCAGTCTTCATAATATCAGTGGACTTTCCACTTTTGATATTTACAAAAAGCTGATGATGGGCACCCGAATTAAATGGGACCTTCGGCTTCTCAATATTGTCATACTTGATTGGAGCTCCGTTCTTAACATGTGAGGATTTCTATACTTTATTTTTATGGTTTTAATTTTTAAGGACTGATTAACCATTTCTTTAATTATGTGTTACGTTGCATATTCCAGACTGCTATCGTTCTTACGGCTGTTGGCGTTGGTGGCGCTATATATACTAAGCAACGCGTACCGTATTCTCTTAGGCAAACCCATAAATGGTATGTATTATTGCTTTCAGATTTCGCTAAATTCAGTGAGAATTCGTTATAATAACTTCATATAGAATTGAATTTTTTTTTTAACATTTTAATATCCCGTTCCAGAATAAAAACCTTAGATTAAATTAGGCTATAAAATTCAAAACCAAACTTAAAATAATAATAATAAGACAAAATTTAATACTTTGTACACATAAGGACAGCCAGTTAAACAGCAAAGAAGATCCTCAGAAATTTGTTTAAATTTTTTGGTCTTCCTGTACATTCCTATTTCTAGTTGTATGTACACTTATCATGCATCGGGTCATCTGATCCATCCTGAAAATTCGTCTAAAAAGTGACAGAATTCGTACAAAAATATAAGCTTAAAAAATAGACATGAATAAAAAAAATAAGATACATTTTCTAAACGGGTCATACTTTGGGTAAATTTTTTTGGCTCAACCCAAATTTGCGAAAGATAAATTGCTGCTGTTCCTAAATTTGCAAAAGAAAAAATGCTGCTGTTTTGCTGTTTTGTCTCTATTTTACTGTCATTTCACTCAGGGGTGAAGCCAGAACAAATTTTTAAGGAGGTCGAATGAAATTTTAATTTTTTGTAGTCTATATCTTTATAATTTTTAAAGGGTTAAATCGAACTTTTATAATTTTAGGGGGCAAAGTGTAATTTTACATTTACTATTTTAAAATTTTGGGCCTAAATAGCAATTTTACATTTTAGGGGGGGTCGGGCCCCTGCCAACCCCCCTAAATTTGTCTCTAATTTCACTATAACATTACTACTATGTTGTTGTTGTTATTATTTGGATATGTATAATTTTTATTTTATTGTTAATTTATTTTCAATTTGTTGGGAAATTTTATTTTAATGTTTTTAGTGTATTTATTTTATTATATTTTTAAATTTATTTTTATATAAAAATAATATAAAAATTTTTAATACAAGTCAGGATTAGGTTTTAGCATTCTTATCTGAATTTTTCTTAGGCAAAATTTTAGACCTATTTTTTAAGTCGGTCCAGGCTTAGAATTATTTTAAAAATTAGTGTAAGTACATTTTTATATCAATTCAATGAAAAATAAATAGATGTATATTTTAAAAAATATTATAAGTAAATTTTTATACTTATAATTATAATCTTTGTAATGAGTTCAAATTGGAATAATAATTCCTTACAAAAACAAATTGAGCCTGAAAAAAGTTGAGGGGTCTATTCTGCAAATTAAAAAGACAAACGTTCCACTAAATTTTAAAAAAAATTAAAATAAGATAGGGTTAAATTAAAAGTCTGATAAAATTTGAGAGACCAATTTTGAAAATATCTCAAAAACCAAAAACATTAAAAAAAAAAAATCAAATCTCATTCCATATGAATGGTTAAGTTGGGAACAGTTTTGAAACCAAATTAGGAAAAGCTATCGAGGTCTAAAACTAATGTAGACAAAATTGCCTTATCCCCATCCTTATTGGCACTTTTTGTAACATGCTGAATATTAGTTCAAATAACCAAGGTTAATCTTTCATAATTAAGATTAATAGTTTAACACTATACAAACAGATCACATGGTTATTGACATTATTCCTTCTAACTAATACATATATTTTTTTTATTAATGGATTTGCCTTTACATTCCTACCAGACATTCATGTAACACATATTTCTTGTATGTCTTTTAACAGTCTTCCAAATTCCTTTCCTTGCAATAACAGGTACGCAGTTCTGTACTTCTATGATACTAATGAATTGCTTAATTAGTCTCCATCACGTTTATCTTTGTCTCACTTTTATATTAAGAAAAAGTTTAAAAGTAAAAATAGATATAAAATGAAACAAATTGAAAAGCACAAAACCTTTATGATATGAACAGTAAAAACTACGTATAGAATTATGGTGTTGCTTGATTTTTTTTCTTTCTTGAAAAACAGGGATGTTACTGATGAGGACATTTTTGGGGATATGTTGCTTGATTGCTCTTGTTATATACAAATTAAGAAGAAGACATTTGTCGGTAGATGATGCGATTGAGAACTTTCTTCAATGTCAAATAAATTTTATGCCTATACGATATTCATATGCTGAATTAAAGAAAATAACAGGAGATTTCAAGGATAAATTAGGTGAGGGAGGTTATGGTACTGTGTTTAAAGGCAAACTTCGAAGCAGTAAATTTGTTGCAGTAAAATTGCTAAAGGAATCGAAAGGTAATGGCCAAGAATTTATCAATGAAGTTGCAACTATCGGAAGAATTCATCATGTGAATGTGGTGGAACTTGTTGGATTTTGTGTGGAGGGGAAAAAACAAGCTCTTGTCTATGATTTCATGACAAATGGGTCTTTAGACAAATTTATATTTTCAACAAATAGCAGCTTGAGTTGGCAGAAGATGTTTGAGATAGCAGTTGGAGTTGGTCGAGGTATTCAATATTTACATAATGGTTGTGCTATGAAGATTTTACATTTTGACATCAAGCCACATAACATTCTATTAGATGAAAAATTTAATCCTAAACTCTCAGATTTTGGCCTTGCAAAGTTGCATTCAGTGGATGATAGCATTATTTCTCTCACAGCAGCACGAGGTACACTAGGATATATGGCTCCTGAATTGTTTTATAAAAATCTTGGAGGTATCTCGTATAAAGCTGATGTTTATAGCTTTGGAATGATGTTAATGGAAATTGTGGGAAGGAGGAAAAATCTGAATGCTTTTGTTGACAATTCAAGTAAAATTTATTTCCCGTCATGGATTTATCATCAATTTGAATTAGGAGGGAACATAGAGCTTGAAAACATGACAGAAAATGTAAATAAAATTGTGAGGAAAATGATAATCGTTGCATTTTGGTGTATACAGACGAAGCCCGTACATCGTCCTACAATGATCAAAGTTTTGAAGATGCTTGAAAGTGAAGAAGAGCTCCTTGAAATACCTCCCAAGTCTTTTCTGTTTTCTGTGGACGTGTCTAGTAATGATAATGATTATTGAATTAATATTATGTAATGTAAGTTATGCAATGTTTAGAAGGAGAATTTGCTTTCATTTGCAACCTTAAAATAACTTTAAGAGCACTAAAAATAAATATATAATATTTATATTAATATTTAAAATGAGTGTTTTTTTAAATATATATTAATATTTTTAATGTCATTTTTTTACAAGGTTATTAAGGGATTATTTTTTAAAACTTCAAAATGTTATAACAATGAATTTAAAAAAATTACGACGGTAATAATTAGATTAAAATTTTTAAATTTAAAATATAAATGAATTAATTCATAAAAATAAAACTGCAGCAAGAATTAACTTTTAAATTTTACTTTAACCCAGACAAATAATTAATCCAATTTATGAATTATTGGAAACTATACTAGTACCTTGTAATAAAAAGAATCCCCAACAAGTGGGTGGATAAGGTTTCTTTTTTTTTTCCTTTGTTTTCAATTTTATAGGATTTAAATATATTTTTAAAATTCATATATAATATGTAAATTTGTAATATATAAAAGATAAACAAATAATTATCATTACTTTAATTTTTATTTATTTTGTAAAATTTAATTTAAAATTATTTATTATTAATTACTTAAAATATTAAAAAACTAAACACTCTTGGGAGAGGTTAATTCTAGTTTTATTAATAAAAGTAGAGTTGAATACAGTGTAGCAGCATGCCACAATACAGAACATTACAACATAATAATCCAAAAGAAACACCAACGTATGACAAAATCGAACCAAACACACGACAAGAATCTATGAATGACCATGAAATCACCACGAAGCAGCAAAGGAAATTGTTCTTTTGAAGCCCACATCACCCATTGCTAAAGTCAACTGATGAATTAAGCTCCATAATCCATGTAATTTCCATGGTCCCTTCCATAACAACCCAAGTATTCTAACTTGGTTGACGAGAGTTTTTTGACTCTTAGCTTACGTAACCAAGGATTATTCTAGTAACCCTAATGCAATTCAATGTTTATGATAAATGTTTATATTTGCGTAGATTGAATCATATACAGTGGAATGACAAAGGACTTGTATCAATTATATTAATTGATATTTGATAAAAAGGTTATAGATTAAGGGAATAGAAACTTATTCCCAGAAAGTAAAAAGAAAATCACAAAAGACCAGATCTGATGCTACCACCATGCTGGAAATAATTCAGATCTGTCAGTTCCTGCTGTAACCATAGCATCTACCATTCCGTATAGTTCGCTGTAAACTTCAGCAAAGCTGACATTCATAAAGCCCATTGTCGCATGTCACAATTAACAATCCAATTAATGGCATTCCAATCAGTTTTAGCAAAAATATCAAGAGCAGTTGCGACAGCAAGAAACTCTGCCAAATTAGGATTCGTGACCTGAAGAGGACCTGAAAAGTATAGAAACTAAAAACAACTAAATTAGAATACAAAAGTTGAAACAAGTAACGTATGCATAATTTAGAGATTAACGACAAATTTTGATTAAAAAATGTATCGAAAACGTCTCACACGGCTTCTTTCGAAACTAAAGGGGGCCTTTAAACTGTTTTTGGTGATACAGCGTAGCTTTAGTTGATTGATTCAGCCAGGTAATGACAATAGGTAGGCAACAGCACAATAAAATAAAGATAAACAAAGCTAGCTGCCTGTTGCTTACTGAATTCAATTAAGCAATCAATTGTTTATCTTATGGTCGGCCAGTGACTGGCTTTGTGCTCAATGGTTTGGTTTTAATTAATTGACTGTCACTTTTTTGTTTTTGATGAGAAAGAAAGACTTGGTTTCACTTATTTTCCAATCTTTCTAAAAGATTTTTTCTTTATGTATCTCAAAATATTTTTATATTTAAAACTAGATTTTATCACACTCACTTCATTCGAATAAAAATATTTTATATTAGAAATATATATTTATAAAAATATATTAACAAACGATTATTTATGGAATGGTAATGATATTTTTATATAAATTTGTTGGTCTTGTATTCAATTCTCAAATAATGTTATATAGTTATTGTAATACCCAATTATTGCCCGGGCCCAACTATACTCACTAAAACTGACCCAAAGCCCAAATTACAACCTAACCCAATTACAAGGCCCAATTGGCCTAAGGTAACAGAAGCCCTAAGCAGCAGGTAGCCTCAGCGCCGCACGTTCACACGTTGCAGCAACCGCCCATCACCCACGTCGCTTCACCCACGATCAGCAACTCCGCATAACGCCGATTCCACCTGCAATAAATAAAAAAAAAACAGAGGGATTGATCAGGGGGCAGTAGAGAGAAAAAAAAAGGAAAATAGTTTTTGTAAATTTTGGGTACGTCTAAAGCGATTTTCGAATCTGTAAATGGGTTAGCAAAATTTTGTATTGAAATTAAAGAAAATAAAAAAGGAAAAAGAGAAAAGCAAGGATTTTGCAGGTGATTGATTTGGTTTTTTTTTTCCTCTATTCTTCTTACTTTATTATATTTTATTTTGTTTTTCTGGTGTTTCTTAAAACAAAGAATAAACGAAAAAGGAGATAGGAGGGAGGACTTACCGTCGTGAGAGTCGTCGGAGGGCTTCCTCGTTGGAGTCTGAAACGGCAGAGGGGGGCTGAGTCTGCTATTGTGTTTTCAAACAAAAAGAAAAGTGACCTAGTTTTGTTTTAAAACAAGTTTTAAATGGCTTTTATGCAGTATACTAAAACAGTGCCGTTTAATGGCCATAGATTTGCCTGTTTTGACCCCTGGTGGACTATTTGCGCATTTAGTCCTCCTTATTTTATAATGTGTTCAAATTTTATCTCTGTTAAATTTTATAACATGTTTTATTATTGTTTCAATTCGGTCCATATTGTTGCGCAGTGTTTAGGGGATTTGGGTAAATTTCCCTTTTGGCCCTCCCCCTGTTGCGCGTGTTTTAAATTACTCCTTTTCTTGTTTTTATTTTCAAATTCAGCTCTCAACTTTTGTTCGTTTTTTAGTTTAATTCTTAATTTGCTATTTTGGGTTTTTCATATATTACATTATTAATACTGTTTATTTGCATTATTATTACAGTATTATTATTAGTTTATTACTATTATATTATATATTTTTATTATTATACTTATATATGCGCATATGCATATTAATGCACATTTTTTTTATTTCTTAAACGTTGTAAATATATATACTATATACATATCATATATTTTATTATTACTTTAGTTTTCTTAGTCTTATGTACATATGTATGCGTATATATTCGTGTTTTATAATATTTATATATTTTCTATATCTTATAATCCAAATAGTTTTTTTTATTATAATATGTATACATATATACCTACATTATTCGACACTTTTATAAATATATCTTTCAAACCTATTTTATATATACATATATGTCCATATTTTTTATAATTACTAATATATTATGCTTATATTTTTATTTTGTTTTTGTATAAATTTTATATTTTTTTGATTATGTTTTTTTACTATTTTTGTATACATGTATATATATGCATCAATATCTTATCATGCTTTTAAAAAATAAATATTTTGATTTTGTCAAAATATTAAAATCATTTTTTATGATTCAAAGGTTTTCAAAATAAAAACGATATTCAAAGTTAGAGATTTTCGAGGAAAATTGAGCCCTAACGTATTGGGTTCCGATTTTCTTTGTTAATTCCAAATAACCAAGAATATTCGTTATTTAAAATATCTAAGTAAAAATCATTTTCGGGAACTTAATTTGTGATGTCCTAACGTATTGGGCATGACATATTGCCTTCTCAAAATGAAGATTTTCTTTAAAAACAAAAGAGCGATATTCAAAGTTCGGGGGTTTTGAGAAATTGTACCCTAACGTATTGGGTCTCGATTTCTTTATCTAACTTGAACAATTGATTATCCTTTTCAGATTTCATCATTTGAGTTTTTTAAAAAATATCTTTTTAACCTTCGACACTAAGACATTAAATAATCAATTTGGTACCGATTTTTGGGCGTTACGAGGGTGCTAACCCTTCCTCGTGTGTAACTGACTCCCGAACCTGTTTTCTCAAATTTCGCAGACCAAAATTGTTTTTATGGTGAGCCGATCACACCTCAATCAAGGATCGGTGGCGACTCCAATTTTATTTTTTTGAAGTCGATAACTAAATTTTTGTTTTCACAAAAATGGTTTCGACAGCTTGGCGACTCCGCTGGGGACCTTAGAGAGTCGAGCCATAAATTGATTATTTTGTGTCTTTTTATCGAAAATTAAAGTTGTTTTAAATCATGATTTTCCCATTTGCATTCATTGGTTTTATCATATGCCTGCTTGATTGATCTAAGTCCGTTAGTTTATTTGCATTTTACATTTCATGGTCAATTTTATCCCTTTAAGTGGGAGTGAGAAACTAGTCCTTCGTGAGGTTTTCACCTCCGTGCAGGATAGTAGATCGCTTTCGGAATACATCTATACCTATGTCTTCGTGAGATTTTCATCTCTGTGCAGGCATAGGGAAATGTATTCCCCTGAACCGAACTTGGTCCATATGAGCCTATAATAGGTGAGGATCGAGGAATCTGCTGGTTCGGGTACCCTTGCTCTAGAAGCCAAACCTCATATAGTGAACCTCAGGAACTCAGCTTAGGTAGAATTACTCTGAACCATAGTAGATACCTGACTAGGAGTTTTTATTATTATTATTATTATTATTGATTGTATTAGATTTAATGTTTATACCTGATACTAACTTGTTGTGTTTTTCTTTGATTGCATGACATTATGACTGCATAGCATTTCATTCTAAAAGGCGTTGAATCACGTTCAGTTGCTAAATAGAGAGCTTGTCATAAGAAAATGGGTTTCTTGATAAAGTGGAAGATAATACGGCTGCCTGAATATATTTCGAGAAACACTAGAAGGGCGATGAAAGAGTTTGTAACTTTACTTGGTGGCTCGAGGATTCAAGATGATTGTCTAAGAGCTTTCAATATTCCAACTTCCTTAAAAAAGCCAATGAGCATTGCGAGGATAGGTAGACAGTGGATTGTGACCAGGATCAAGCAAAGGGAGACAGAGGAGACACCATTTTGAAGAATTCGCAAGGTTTATCTTAGCATTCGGATGAAGAAAGAGAAGATGTCCTCACTTGGAGTATGAGGGCAAAGCCATATATATACCACTTTATGTAAAGAAATTTATCTTTTAGTAAAGTTTTGTAAATGTAATTGAATCAGAATCAATGTCTTTTTATGCATTCATTTCATACATTTGCATTACATTGTATCATATGCATTAAAATCCATTAAAAGGGCCTAATTGAGTAAAATTATTTCAGTTAATTTGGAAAACCGACACCCTTACGGCACCCAAGCAAAGACTAGAGAAATGAACCAAAGGTTGGAGAAATTAGAGCGAATGCAAATACAGATGCAAGAGCAACTGACTGAATTTCAATAGGAAATGAGAGATATGATAATAGAATTACAGAGAGCTATGACGAATCAGTTGACCCGATTGCTAGCTGGAGAGTTAGAAAAAGGGAAAGACTCGATGGTTCATTATGTGGTTGATAATGAGGATCTTGCCTGTTCCCTAGGTTGTACTCCAATAAATGTCCAGGTCCAGCCAGATGGGCGTCCACAAGAGGCACTCTTTACTATTAGATCCCAACAATATCAAACTGGCACATCGACACCAGTGAGTTGCTTGACAGGCTTAGGATCCGATCTGAGGAACAATTTAGTTAATCCTATTGCTATTGATAGCCCAGCAGAAGTAAAACAGGCGAGAGAAGGGTACCCAAATACTACAATGGCCCTAAAGAAGAAGGGGAATAAGGGGGATAATAGAGATAGATATAACAAGGGTCACTCAAAACAAATCACTGTGGGCCGGCCAAGGATAGAAACTACTAGCCATCCGGGCCCTTTAAAGCGAGAATCTTGCACGAAGACAAATACAGAAAGGCCTCAGTTCACGCCTATACCGATGTCATATAGTGAGCTATATGAGAGCCTTTTTAATGCACACGTCGTTGCCCCTTTCTACTCAAAGCCTTTGCAACCTCCGTATCCTAAATGGTATGATGCAAGTGCTCAGTGTGAATACCATGCGGGAATTACGGGGCATTCGATAGAAAACTGCATTGCTTTCAAGAAGCTAGTTGAGAGGTTCATCAATAGGGGTATTGTCAAGTTTGATGACTCATCTAATCTATTACCCAATCATGTTGATAATGGGGTAGGAGTGAGAGCAAGAAGGGGATTAGTTATTTCTGATTCAAGAGGTAACCATGGAAAGACAATGAACCATCGTGAATTCCATCAGGAGAAGGGATACGAGACCTAAGAGAGTGTGGAACTCAAGACCTTGGTTTCGGGCATGATAGATGATAAAGAGATGGAGTTTTGTGAGGAAATTAAAGAGGAGAGAAATATACACACAATGTTGGGAAGTGTTCACATCAATGCCATGTATGAAGAGACACTTGAAAAGGGACCTTGTTAGATATCCACTCTTATAAACTTGGGAGTGTTCTAAAATAATCAGATTGTAGAAGAAATTTCTGTAGCATTTAGAGTTTATTTAGAGCAATGTTCAAAACACACTTGTTGTTTTTAGCCTAGAGGCAATAAGAATTCCTTTGTGAAATAGGCTCATGTCTGAATGTTGTTATTCTAATGAAATGTGTCATTGCGATCATTTTTTTGAGCCAATATTCTTTCATTCTTTTCGAATAATTCTAGATTCTTTCATTCATTTGGATTTTTCTTCCAAATCATTCATTCATTCATTCATAATCATATTATACAAATAGTTATTCATAAATTTATACATTGTTTTGTATATTCTTTGGTATTTATTATGGGCCCCTAGATATCAATGACATGAATGACACTGTTACAGATTTAGAATCTCCTTTTGAGTAAAACATGTGTTTAGAGGGATCTCATGACTTTGAAGATGATAAAGATTATAGCTCATCTCTAGACTTGTTGAGGATGGTAGAATAGGAAGAGAAACAAATTTACCTCATGAGGAGACAATGAAGATTGTAACCTTGAGGGAACATGCATAACCGGAGAAACAAAGCAAGACCTTGTTGAGTTACCTTAAGGGTTCAAAGATGTCATCGCATGGTCATACCAGGACATGCCCGGGTTAAGTACTGATATTGTAATCTGAGCAACAGCACGACGTCAAAAATTTGTAGTATGCTCAAGATTAACATCATGAATGATGCGGTTAGAATTCTTTGCCGGGGCAAAACCTTATTCTCTGGTTTATCATAATGTTGCCCGTTGAAGTCAAGTTGTCGTTTCTCCGTATTTTTGTTGGATTTCATCCAAATTGAAGAGGAAGATCCAAAGTTTTCTCGTTATAGTTAAATTTCGCCCCAAAAGGTTCTATGAGAGAAGCCTGATACCAAAGAAGATTTTTCGCATACAAAATTAAAGTGGAAGTTCTTATGGGGAAGACTTTATCTGGAATAACGTTGATTCTGATCGAAAGGGATAACTAGGACTTGCCTAATCCTATGAGTGCAGATTCAATCCAAAAAAAAAAAGGAAAAGGAAAAAGAAAAAGAAAAGAAAGAGAAAAAGAAAAATAGGAACAAAAAACAAAAACAAAAAAGAAACAAAAAAACCTCTACCGGGGCAATGTCTTTCTCTTTAGCTTATCATGATTTTTCCATTGAAGTTAACATTCTTTCTCTTCGGGTATTGGCTGAGCTGAAGTAGGATAAAGATCCAATCTCGATAAGATCAGTTGAACCTAATTGAAGGAAAAAGGCTAAAAGCTATTCGTCACGATCAGATGTACCAAAAACGGATGATGCGAGCTTACAACAAAAGGATTTTAGAGAAAAATGAGTACCAAATTGGGAATGTCCTTATATTGTAAAGAAGACCTTTTCTGGAGGAGCACTGATTTTGAGTGAGATGGATAGTAAAAACTTGTCTAATCCTGTAAACTCAGAATCAGTCAAGAAATACTTCACTTAAAGAAGGAGAGGGCTAAGGTAAAAACCTGCAAAGGGCACTTTAAGTCGCAAAAAAAAAAAGAGAAGAGAAGAAAAAAGATGTGAAAAAATAAAAATGGAAAAATGAAAAATGAAAAATGGAAAAAGTAAAAATGGAGAGGCTAAGATGAAAACTCGCAAAGGGCGCCTTAGACCAAGGGGGATTTGAGTTGAAAACCCGAAAAGGGCAGCTCAAATTTTGATCAGAATAGGGCTGGAAGTGATCAGAGTGGCTCAGATTTTGATTGGAATGGGGCATGTGGTGGTCTTGATATACCTGAATCAGCAGGAAAGGGTATGCGACATCTTGGGGCATCGACAGAGTATTGTAGATATCCTAAACACATGTCAAACTCAGAATGGTCTTTAGGAAATTTGTACAGAGAAGTTCAAGCTACGATATCTGGGGCACCTAGTCTTTATACCATTTATATTGAATTGCTTATTCTTGGAATACTTCATTCTTTTTCAAGATATGAGTCAATTCCTCTTTTATTCTCAATATTTTTGATATATTCATTTCAAGCTATGCTCTCAAATCAATTCTATTTTATCCATTGTTTTGTTCTTTTGGCAAGCGTGTTGCATTAGAATAATGATTAATGGACTAATAAAACTTTCACGAGGGAAGTTTTACATATTACTCTAGAAGTTTCTAAACAATACAGGAACCTGAAACAGGTCTATTGTTTAGATTACACCTGGTTTAAAGGTGGGAAATCTAAGAAGGAAGAGTCTAAATTAAGACTATCTCTTTGGATTTTGTTGTCAAAGGCATTAATTGAACAAAATGACAATATGTCGTGTTGGTGATAAGGCTTCATTGAGCAAATAAGCAATGATCATCAGGCAATAGAAAGAGGTTACCTCAGAGAAGAGAGCCTTCATTTTTGCATGAGTCTTTGGTACGACACCTTGGGAATGGTGTAAGGAATTAGAACGATTTAGGTCCTGTATCCTTGAATTGTGATAAGGAAGAATTGAGGAAAAGCCACATATTTTTACCATTGGGTTACGGTGGAAAAACGATGGTACAATTTTTGTATCCCAGTGGATTAAACTTTGAGGCTTACAGTAGGGGCAACCTGATTAAATGTTTCTTCTGAAAACCTAGCTAAGCAAGAAGGTGTTGTAGCACGTCGGAGATAAGCCTTAATAAACTTTGAGCAATGATAACCTAAGAAGGATCATTCTTGAAAAAATATAGAATAAAATTCTGCATTCATGCAAACACCATTCACACCTGTCTAGTTAGGAGCATTGGATTCATTTTGATCATGCCATTAGGCATAATTAGGTTCATTATACAGATCATGTTTTACAAAGAACAGATCAGTGAAAATGACAGATCTTGCCTTCTTGTACTGACAGAGAAGCAGATCGAAGATACCAGCCTTGTCTCCTTGGCAATAGTGGAGTAGGTTGAAAATAGCAGATCTTATCTTCCTGTGTTGGCATCGAAGTAGATCGAAGACCTCAGCCTTGTCTCCCTGGGCAGTAGTGGAGTAGGTTGAAAATGACAGATCTTGCCTTCCTGTACTGGCAGCGAAGCAGATCGAAGATACCAGCCTTGTCTCCCTGGGCAGTAGTGGAGTAGGTTGAAAATGGCAGATCTTACATTCCTGTACTGGCAGCGAAGCAGATTGAAGATACCAGCCTTGTCTCCCTGAACAGTAGTGGAGTAGGTTGAAAATGGAGATATTACATTCCTGTACTTACAGTGAAACAGACTAAAGATAGCAATTTTTGTTCTTTTGAAAAGCTACAAGGTACAAGTCCTGTCTCCTTGATGTTGCAATGGAGTGGATTGAAGCACTAGTTCCTATACCTTTGAAGATGCAGTAGGAAGAAATGAGGCTATTTAAAGAAGAAGAAGAGCACCAAGGTCCAACATGACCGGGCAAAATTGGCCATTTTTGAGTCTTTGCTATGTTCCCATTACATGACAACGAGCAAAGAGGGGCAGCTGTAATACCCAATTATTGCCCGGGCCCAACTATACTCACTAAAACTGACCCAAAGCCCAAATTACAACCTAACCCAATTACAATGCCCAATTGGCCTAAGGTAATAGAAGCCCTAAGCAGCAGGTAGCCTCAGCGCCGCACGTTCCCACGTTGCAGCAACCGCCCATCACCCACGTCGCTTCACCCACGATCAGCAACTCCGCATAACGCCGATTCCACCTGCAATAAATAAAAAAACAGAGGGATTGATCAGGGGGCAGTAGAGAGAAAAAAAAGGAAAATAGTTTTTGTAAATTTTGGGTACGTTTAAAGCGATTTTCGAATCTGTAAATGGGTAAGCAAAATTTTGTATTGAAATTAAAGAAAATAAAAAAGGAAAAAGAGAAAAGCAAGGATTTTGCAGGTGATTGATTTGGTTTTTTTTTCCTCTATTCTTCTTACTTTTTTATATTTTATTTTGTTTTTCTGGTGTTTCTTAAAACAAAGAATAAACGAAAAAGGAGAAAGGAGGGAGGACTTACCGTCGTGAGAGTCGTCGGAGGGCGTCCTCATTGGAGTCTGAAACGGCAGAGGGGGGCTGAGTCTGCTATTGTGTTTTCAAACAAAAAGAAAAGTGACCTAGTTTTGTTTTAAAACAAGTTTTAAATGGCTTTTATGCAGTATACTAAAACAGTGCCGTTTAATGGCCATAGATTTGCCTGTTTTGACCCCTGGTGGACTATTTGCGCATTTAGTCCTCCTTATTTTATAATGTGTTCAAATTTTATCTCTGTTAAATTTTATAACATGTTTTATTATTGTTTCAATTCGGTCCATATTGTTGCGCAGTGTTTAGGGGATTTGGGTAAATTTCCCTTTTGGCCCTCCCCCTGTTGCGCGTGTTTTAAATTACTCCTTTTCTTGTTTTTATTTTCAAATTCAGCTCTCAACTTTTGTTCGTTTTTTAGTTTAATTCTTAATTTGCTATTTTGGGTTTTTCATATATTACATTATTAATACTGTTTATTTGCATTATTATTACAGTATTATTATTAGTTTATTACTATTATATTATATATTTTTATTATTATACTTATATATGCGCATATGCATATTAATGCACATTTTTTTTATTTCTTAAACGTTGTAAATATATATACTATATACATATCATATATTTTATTATTACTTTAGTTTTCTTAGTCTTATGTACATATGTATGCGTATATATTCGTGTTTTATAATATTTATATATTTTCTATATCTTATAATCCAAATAGTTTTTTTTTATTATAATATGTATACATATATACCTACATTATTCGACACTTTTATAAATATATCTTTCAAACCTATTTTATATATACATATATGTCCATATTTTTTATAATTACTAATATATTATGCTTATATTTTTATTTTGTTTTTGTATAAATTTTATATTTTTTTGATTATGTTTTTTTACTATTTTTGTATACATGTATATATATGCATCAATATCTTATCATGCTTTTAAAAAATAAATATTTTGATTTTGTCAAAATATTAAAATCATTTTTTATGATTCAAAGGTTTTCAAAATAAAAACGATATTCAAAGTTAGAGATTTTCGAGGAAAATTGAGCCCTAACGTATTGGGTTCCGATTTTCTTTGTTAATTCCAAATAACCAAGAATATTCGTTATTTAAAATATCTAAGTAAAAATCATTTTCGGGAACTTAATTTGTGATGTCCTAACGTATTGGGCATGACATATTGCCTTCTCAAAATGAAGATTTTCTTTAAAAACAAAAGAGCGATATTCAAAGTTCGGGGGTTTTGAGAAATTGTACCCTAACGTATTGGGTCTCGATTTCTTTATCTAACTTGAACAATTGATTATCCTTTTCAGATTTCATCATTTGAGTTTTTTAAAAAATATCTTTTTAACCTTCGACACTAAGACATTAAATAATCAATTTGGTACCGATTTTTGGGCGTTACAAGGGTGCTAACCCTTCCTCGTGTGTAACTGACTCCCGAACCTGTTTTCTCAAATTTCGCAGACCAAAATCGTTTTTATGGTGAGCCGATCACACCTCAATCAAGGATCGGTGGCGACTCCAATTTTATTTTTTTGAAGTCGATAACTAAATTTTTGTTTTCACAAAAATGGTTTCGACAGTTATTTTATTTGAAGTATACATATAAGTATGAAAAGATAAAAATATAATTATTATAATATTAATTACTTTTAAAATAATAATATTTTAATAATTTCACAGTTAAATGAGTGTCAAGTTGAGTTGTGACACCTGTTCAATCAGCCATTTTATTTATAGTATAGATAATAATACACATACTCTACTAAATAGATAAATATGCTATATATAATATTAAAATAATTTTAAAAAATTAAGGTGTCAATTTTTTAAGAAAGAGAGATGAGGCACATTTTAGGCATGGAAGTTTTATTTATGAAGATACTAATGTCATGAGTTGCACAAGAGAACCCTCAACCATGACAGTGACACTAGAGTTTGAATGAGAGTAATGCCAATTGATAATGTTCATTGGGTGTACTCAAAGCTGTCAAAGATTTAGATTCTTCTGTTAGCATGATTTGCTAAAATCTCGATTTACAATCAAATTTATCATGTGAATGTGGTGAAACTTGTTGGATTTTGCATGGAGGGAAGCAAACAAGCTCTTGTCTATGATTTCATGACAAATGGTTCTTTAGACAAAATTATATTTTCAACACGAAGTAGCAGCTTGAGTTGGCAAAAGATGTTTGAGATACCAATTGGAGTGGGTTGAAGTATTGAATATTTACATAATGGTTGTGCTATGAAGATTTTACATTTTGACATCAAGCCACATAACATTCTATTAGATGGAAACTTTAATCCAAAACTTTCAGATTTTGGCCTTGCAAAGTTGTATTCAGTGGATGATAGCATTATTTCTCTCACAGCAGCACGAGTTATACTAGGATATATGGCTCCTAAATTATTTTATAAAAATCTTGGTGGTATCTCGTATAAAGTGATGTTTATAGCTTTGGAATGATGTTAATGGAAATTGTGCGAAGGAGGAAAAATCTGAATGCTTTTGCTGGCAATTCAAGTCAAATTTATTTTCCTTCATGGATTTATCATCAATTTGAATTAGGAGAGAACATGGAGCTTGAAAACATGACAGAAAATGTAAATAAAATTGTGAGGAAAATGATAATCGTTGCATTTTGGTGCATACAGACGAAGCCCATACATCGTCCTACAATGACCAAAGTTTTGAAGATGCTTGAAAGTGAAGAAGAGCTCCTTGAAATACCTCCCAAGTCTTTTCTATTTTCTTTGGACATGTCCAGTAATGATGAATGATTATTGAATTAATATTATGTATTGCAAGTTATGCAATGTTTAGAAGGAGAATTTGCTTTTATTTGCAGCCTTAAAATGACTTTAAGAGTACTGAAAATAAATATATAATATATGTCTTATTTAAGTGCTCATCAAATTCATTTTTTTGTTCTTAAACCCGTTATTGTTATTTTATACATTTTTCTTTAGTATCTTTCAAGTCGATTGAGATTCAAATTCTCATTTATAAAGCAATTGCAGAGACAATCATATTTAGTTTTATTTAATCTTTGTTCTTAAAATTCTTTTATACATAATTCTTAAGAAAAAAAAATTATATGTGCAAGAGATTAACATGAAATCTTATATATCCACAATAAAATTTTGGAAGCTAATAGGTTGAAATCATTTTCTTTGTGTTCTATTTAAAGGGTTGTCATCGAGTTATTTGAAGGAAGTGGATTTGAAGGTTCAATAAGTACTAAATTTTAATAATTTAATCATGTTATATGGACTATTATCTCTTCAAGAATTCGATTGAGTGTTAATGCAAAAAATTTCGTTCACATAGTAAATGGGGCTTGTACATATGCACTTAGCTTGTTTGTTTCGACTCTCCTTTAGCTACTAGTTCAGCTTATGAGAGGTACGGATGCCTATTTAGGGTTGAGAATGATTCAATTTATGTGTATTCGAGGTCATTGGGTGCTATAGGGCATGTGGAACAAGATACTTGAGGTGCCAAATGTGTGACATGACATAGCAAATGAGGGTTTTTTATTACGGATTTCGCTGATATTTAATATTATTATTTGCTATGTCCATATTACATAAGGCTAAAATAAGTGAAAGTGCAACAAAATCTCTAATACGAATGATATTTTAGTTGTTTTATTGAAAAATAGGTAAATTAGCTTCTATAAGTTAGATGATTGAGCAAAACAACATTTCCTTTAAAATTGTACCGTTAAATGTTTGTTTTGGTGTTTATATATAAGGTATGATAAAAAAAATTTAGCCATTAACGTTTATACATATATTCAATTTGATCCTACTCTTTTATTAGAAGTAAATTAGAAATTTTTGAAACTAACGAGGCTAAAGGGTCAAAAAGACCTTGGTAACAGTTTAAAAAAAAAATCAATTAAGCTTGTAACGACCCGAAAGATAATTATGTCGAAAATTACGGTTTCGATATCTCATTTCCATAAACCAAAAACGTAAATATTTTTATTAAATATTTAGGAAATTATATTATAGGGGAATTGAATTTTGGATAAATAATTTTATCGAAATAGTGATTAATTAAGATACAAATACTAAATTGTTGAAATGGTAAAAATCTAATTATTATAGATTTTTAATTAGAAACATGGACCAAAGATTAAAATGGCAATTATACCATCTTAATATATATAGTGGCCGGTAGGATGATTAAATGAAAAATTTAAAAGGAAAGGAAATAATAAGTTGTAAAATAAAAGCTTAACTTGGTGGAAGGAAAGAGAACATTGTTTCTCCATCCTTAACACCGAAATTCACAAGAGAAGAAGGAAGAAGAGAGAACGGCCTGAAGGGTTTTGGAATTTTGGCAACAAATTACTAACTTTGGCCCGTATTTCTCGAGAGGGAAAATAAAAGTTAAAGCCGTCGATGAATAGTTCGAAGTTTCCGATTTGTATTTTTATAATTCAAATCAATTTAATTATTGCACATTTTTATTATTCACATGGTAATAAAGAGGTAAGCTGAGATTTGTTAGTTGAAATTGAATTGGTACAAATATATTTGATTATTAAGATACAAGATTAAATTGAATAGAAATGAAAATTGTGTAATTCAATGAAAGTACAAAATTGAGTTGAGATTTGTTATATATAATATTGAAATAGTAAATTGATGATGAAATTGAGATTGATAGAATGTGGAATTAACTTATAATGGAATTGTATGTAGATCGGTTACTTATTAAATGTATAGGTTATCTCTTTGGTATATCCGATAATACATTGTGTGTGCCAGTAAATCGCTTCGGTTTATCCAATGATGCACTACATGTGCTAGTATATTTTCTTCGATTTATCCGATGATGCATTGAGGTGCCAGATTGGAATACAAATCAGTTAAAAGCATGCAAATTGGTCAAATGGTAATTGAAGGGAAAAATGAAACACGAACATATGCGAAATAAGTTGAAAATGAACACTTAGGGTCAATCTAATAATTAAGCTAATAAACTCGAAAAGTACTAAAGTAAATGGAGTGGATTTGGATGTTTATATTTATAATTTTTGTATGTAAGTGATCAAGCATATGTTACAATGATGTTACGAATTAAAATAAATATATGTGTATAGATGTGGAATACGATGTGAACTGGTATGACAAATATAAGAAATGAGACAAAGGAAGAATTTGGTATAAAATTGTATGTGAACTAAATTTGAATTAGGTGTATGCATTTATATAAGCTTATTATTATCTTGAATTATAGAAATACTACTGAGTTTATCACTCAGTGTTGGTTTTTTTTTTTTTTTTTGTGTAGGTTAGGTTCTATTTGTAATCTTAAATATTGGCTCAGCATCCAATCATCAATCCTGAACTCAATAAAATTTGTATTAGTCTTATTTTGTGTTAAGGAAAGCATGTACCTAAGTTGAGTCATTTTGATATTGAATATGTTTATATGCTTGTCTATAGATATGAAGTTGATAGCTGAAATTTGGTTTAGATTGAATTTGTGTGTGAAAGTATATAATGACGTGTGAATGCAAAATAGATATAAAAATGTGGTATGACATGTTGCTTAGTTAAAAGATTATAATGTTTGATTTTGATTAGAATGTATATGAGGCATATGAATTAGTATAGAACGATCTAGACTTAAATAAGGTTTAATATGCATTTTGATAAAGAATATTTTGGTTAAACGAATGGTTGTATAGAAAATTGTAGTTTTGAATGTGATATGAAATAAGAGAAAACATGAAGCCCGAGGACATGAGAGAAAATGAAAATAAAATTGTGAGGAAAATGATAATTGTTGCCTTCTTGTGCATATAGACAAAGTTCATGTATCATCAAAGTAAAATCTTAATTTATGTAATTTATAATTTATAAAATTTTAAATTAGTAATGGTAAAATTATACTTTAACCTTCTAGAAATAATAAAAATTTAATTTAATCTTTTAAAAATTATAAAAATATAGACTATTAAAATAATAAAATTACTTTTTTACTAAGTAAAAATATACAAGTTAATTCCAACCCAGAAAAATTTTTAATTCCACAAAAAATCTCTAGGAAGCAAAGAGAAGTCCATTATTCAATGAAATTGTTCCACATTAAAATTTGAGTTAAATGGCTAAAAGTGTGTCCTAATTATATAAAAACACTAACTCCATTCCTAACAGGAATCGGAATTCCATTCACAATCACAAATCTAAAACTAAAGCCTTAACTTCTGTATATATATTATACACCCAATGTGCCAAAGGCTTTAGGGCGTAAAAGAAAGAGAAATAAGGTGTAGAGGAAGGCTCCGTCTTGGTGTAGCTTACCCTCCCAATTAATCCACCATTAACAAAGCATTAAAAATGGATCGTTACCAGAGAGTGGAGAAGCCGAAAGCAGAGACACCCATTGACGAGAAGGAGATTCGGATCAGCAGTCAAGGCAGTATGCGCAATTATATCAGTCATGCTTTGACTTTGCTTCAGGAAAAGGGCTCTAATCAAATAGTGTTTAAGGCAATGGGAAAAGCCATTAACAAGGCTGTAGCTATTGTAGAGTTAATTAAGAAAAGAATTGTGGGTCTTCATCAGATTACATCAATTGGATCCACGGATATAACTGATATGTGGGAGCCTTTGGAAGAAGGACTTGTTCCATTGGAGACCACTAGGCATGTGTCCATCATTACCATAACCCTTTCAAAAATAGAACTGAATATGTCATCTACCGGGTATCAACCTCCATTACCAGCTAATCAGGTGAAAGCGGGATCTCATAATGACCGAGATGGTAGAAGAATGCCAAGGAGTAGAGGGAATGCTGAGTATGAGGATGGAGGCAGGAATCACAATCGTGGCTACGACCGAGGAAGAGGACGAGGTTCCCGTGGCCGTGGACGTGGTGGATACAATGGACAACAGGCTGATAGGATGGAAGATGGAGGCTACAATTATGAAGCCCCTCCCCAAGGTGATCGTGGCAAGGGGTATCGTGGAAGGGGACGTGGGTTCAGATCTAATAGGCCAATTCAGGCAGCCGCGTAAGGCGGTGGCAGTCTTTGAACGTAATCGAAACATTAGATGCAACTCTTGTTACGTGTTTAATTTTTTCTTCATTGTTCATATAGATTCTAATTATTCCCTTTATTGTTGAATTTTACACTATTAGTTGACATGATTTAATTATTATTGGAAGTTATCTATTAATTTTGTTTTAATATATCCACGTTTTGTTTGATTTAATTATTGTTGAATTTTTAGTGGATCGATTTTGATTGCAATTTTCACAATTATTAAAAACAATAGACACAATTTGCAAATAAAGTCTCGATCTTCCTTATATCCATTAGGGTAAAGCTTTATCGACAGTAGTTTTCTTTTTTCTTAAATTACAGAGAAAAAAAAAAGTCACTAAACTAACTTTTCTTAAATTTGGTGAAAAGAAAAGAATCATATTCTTAAGAATGCAATATTCATCATACATCAATATCATTGTTGTTCTTTTTTATCTAAAAAATGTGAAAATATCTCATAAACTAACAAGAATTTAAACTAAATAAATAAAAAGGTTGTGCTCAAGGCATATACCTATCACATGAATATAGAATTTGTAAAAAGAGGAAGGGATCAAAGAGGTAGCTTCATTTACGTAACTTATTTCTAAGCCTATTTAATTCGAATTGAATTTAGGTATGATTTTTTATTTAAATTTAATAAGTTTTAAATATTTTTAGACACTAAAAAACAGATCAATTTGAGATGATTCAAGGCATTTTAGCATTTAAAAAAAAGTATAAAAATAGTTTTTAAATAAATGATTATGTTGTAATAATTGGGTATTCATTGAATATTTAAAAAGCTTGAATTATTTTTTATTTTATTTTATTGTTTTTAATTTAATTTTTTAATAATTTTACTCTTCCAATTGATATTACACTAATTTAGCCAACAAGGTCATAATAATGAACATTGTTCATACAAATTTTGTTTTCTCTCAATTCTTAATATTATTCCAAAAGAGGATACAAATGGTAAAATTGTTGGGGAGATGTTAATTGTTTAGGTTATTAGTACAAATTACAATTAAAAATTATATTATCAAAATAATTATACAGAACTCATATATAATTTATACAGAATTTGTCGTAATATCAAAGCCTATCAATTGTAAAATTTTTAGTTTCAACAATTAAAATATTAAACTCTAATAATATCCAACTATCAAATCTGCAAATATTTTTAGGTTAGACTAATATATCATTTGATACTTGAGTTTGAGTTTAATATTTAATTTAGCACTTGAACTATTTTTTACCAATTTAATACCTAAACTTGACTTTAATATTGAGTTTTTTTTTTTTTCAATTTGATAATTGAGCTTTATTTTTTGTTGTCTTAATTAAGCACTTGAATTGGTAAGTAAGTTACTTTTTTAGGTCGATTAAGTACCTATGTTATTTTTACTAGAACACATCTGTCAAACATTCATTGTACCAAGTGATGCCATTTGATTAGGTATCAAATTAAATATTAAAATCAAACTTAAAACCTAAGTTGAAACAAAAATTTAAATATCTTATTAATTTTTTTTAAATTTAAAACAACTTTACCATTTAGGAGTCTTTTAGTACTTAAATTCCTTTTTTTAAACCAATATTTATTTCATAAAAATGCATTTATTCCCTCGGCCCATAATTCCTTTTGTGCGTGTCGTTTGTCTTCATCCTCTTCTTCAATCATCATTCTTTTCTCTCTTTTTTTTCAATTTTACACTTTCCCCCGACCCGCCGCACCCGGTTAGTAATATCACAGCCAATAACATCTTGCCACGTCGGTCTTTCTAATTTCGTCATCCTATTAGTGCCGTAATCGGAGTTGATAAGGGTATAAAAACAATACTTAGAATTAGCGCGGGGATAAGGGATTGGGTGTGAGTGAAGCAGTTAAATTGTGTCACCCGCTGGTCCCTTAATTGCCCTTTTTATGAGTTTTTTATTCAATGTGATGGTGGACCAAAACAATATCTACAATTTTTTTTATTTATTTTGATAAACTTCATCTAACTATTAAATTATATCACTTAAATCAATCATTAGTTAAATCAAAAAATAAAGGTGTAAGTTACTTGGATATGCTTTAACGTTTCTTTTTATCACCCAAATTTTAAATCTTTTAAAATAATTAGATTTTTTTATATTTCCATTAAGTGTTTAACGCTACAATTTAGCCATAATTTTATATAAAAGTTGAGAACTAAATAATCAATTTTAACAAAATAAATCTGACATGATTAATAATCAACCTATAGCATATATTATTCAATCTATTTTCACTAAAAATAGGAAATAAAAATACGGTTACATACAATATGCTTTAATTTGTTTTTCTTCTTTTCTAAGACAAAATAATGAATACTTGTCCATGAATAAACATAAAAAATTGTATAATCATGTAAAACTTTTAAATCTTGGTTGTTTTTCATAATTATAAGTTTTAAAATAATTTTTTTCTCGCATGATTATTGTATTTTTGACATATATAAACACAAAGAAAATATTATGAATAAATGACAAAAAGTTGTTTTGTGTGTGAATTATATTTTCTTGGGCAGTACAGTATTGGGCTTTTCTATTAAAATATTATGAAATTATTAATTACAAAATTAATATGGTTCTAGATTATTTACCAAACCATTTTGGACTCTAACTAAATGGTTTGGTAAATTTATTTACTAAATTGTATCGATTTTTCAGTCAAATTACCACATGAAATAACGAGATCTGAGATAATAAAGATTTTCTATTGTCTGACATGCCATATTAAAATCTTTAATCACCATTTTCATGTGGCAATTTGGTCGGAAAAAAAAAATCAAATATTCATTTCAAACGATAATTTGATGTCACAAAATTGATCACATTAACAAAATAATTTTATGGATTTTTTTTACTACATCATTCATGATCATTTTTCAATTATTTAATAATACTATAGTAATTTTTTTATGTCATTTACACATAAATTTGGTAATTTTTTATTCTAAATCCCGAATCTCAAACCTTGAACTTTAAATTCAAGTTGTTCAGGGTTCAAGGTTTGGAGTTTGAGTTCGAGGTTTGAAGTTCAGCGTCCAGGATAAAAGAAAATCAAAATTATTTGTTAATGACATGAAATTTTTTTTAAAATATCATTAAATACTTAAAAAGGGACCATAGATAATATGGTAGAAAGAGTCTATAAAATATCATTAAATAATTCAAAACACATATTATTGGAATAAATAAATTTTATTTTTATATTATTAAAAAAACAACAATAATTCTTAATTTGACAAATATTAAATATATTGATAAAATATATTACATATATAAAGAAAAAAAATTCATGCTTAAATCCTAAGTACGACATTATTAAAAGAGTAATTATAAACTCCGAGAATATTTATCATTAAGAATCATAAAAAGGTAAATATATTTAAATTATTAAAAACTATAACAAGTACATTAAATTTGTTTAACCAAAAGTGGTGGATGAATCCCCATTTTCCACGAAAAAAAAAAGCAACTCTTAAAAAAAAAATTCCATAATTCCCAAAAAAAAGGAAAAAAGAGTTAAGAATCATGCAGTCCTACGATCTAGTTTCCACTAACTTTAGAAAGTTCTACCTTATACTTTTTTTAACTTTTTTTGGGATTGATTTTAAATAATAATCATTAAAAAATCAATGTCAATAGTGTAATATAGGGGAAATATTAAGGTCAAATGAGATCTATAGTTTAGAAGTAAGAAAGTAGACCATGCAACACTAAAAACCGTTGTTTTAATATTCTCTTTGCCACTTGTTCTCTTACTTCTTCTTCCAATTAACTCTCTTTCTTCCTTTTTCTCTCTGATCAAAGATCCAATTCAATCAATTTAGTATCTTTTCCGCTCTTTCACGCGTCAGGAGAGGAAAAAGAGGAAAAAAAAGTTTGATTTTCTTTCATTTTCCGAGGAACCAAACTCCACATTCTCCTCGTCTTTGCACCACCTGAAGGAAAAAGTTTCCGTTTTTTCTTTACTTCAGACTATTTCATTGTTCTTATACTTTTAAAACCAGTTTTCTTTTTTTTTTTTCTTTCTTAAATGATTCTGTTTCTGGCTATATTGGATTAAGATTAGGAAGGTAAAACGGCCATGACCGTTGAAATGGCTGACCGGAAAGAAACCATCGTGAAGGTTGATGATAGAAGCAACAAAGGCAGTATTGCTGCTGCTGCTTCGGATATCGTCAGTGGTGGTGGAGGTAAGTTTTGGAGAGAATCAAGCTATGATTTTTTGCAAGACAGTGGGAAAATCAGCAGCGACTGGAAGAAAGAGATTGTTGACTTGAACAGCAGTAGCAGTGGTAGTAGTAGTAATAGAAGTGAAGGTTTTGATTTCATGCAAAGCAAACAAGGTGCCATGGAAGATCCACCATCGAAGTTGATTGGTCAGTTCTTGCATAAGCAAAAAGCTTCAGGTGAGATTTCCTTGGATATGGATTTGGAAATGGATGAACTTCAACAACAACCACCTGATCACGGCGGTTCATTGCCTACAGTTGCTGAATCACCTTCCCCTTCAGCAACTACCTTTCCAAGAGTCTCCTTTGAAAACAACCCTTTAAGAAGAAGACAAAGTAAAGGGTCACAATTGAAAGAAGAGAGTGATGGGGTTGTAAAGTGCAGTTCAAATTCATCATTTACAAGAAGTGAAGGTGGTTCTTTTAAGAGAAAGTCAAACTTGTTAGTCACCAAGACAAAGTCCAGGTTGATAGACCCTCCTACACCTGAAAAAGGTGAGCCACGGTCAGCTAGAGCTGGCACTGGGAAGTCAGGAAGGAGATCTGGGTTTCTAGGAAAAACCATGGAAGAAGAAGAGGATGATCCATGGCTTGAAGAGGATTTGCCTGATGAGTATAAGAAAGATAAGTTAAGTATTTGGGTTTTGCTTGAATGGTTAAGTTTGATTGTGATTATTGCTTGTTTAATTTGTAGTCTTACAATTCATTATTTAAGAAAGAAACGTTTATGGGATCTTATGTTATGGAAATGGGAAGTTTTGGTTTTAGTTTTAATATGTGGTAGATTAGTTTCAGGGTGGATTATAAGGATAGTTGTGTTTTTCATTGAGAGGAATTTTCTTTTGAGAAAAAGAGTATTGTATTTTGTATATGGAGTGAGGAAAGCTGTTCAGAATTGTTTATGGCTGGGACTGGTTTTGATTGCTTGGCATTACTTGCTTGATAAGAAAGTTCAGAGGGAAACTAAGAGTAAATTTCTTAAATATGTGACTAGAGTTTTGGTTTGTCTTGTGGTTGGCGTAATGTTGTGGTTAGTGAAGACCCTTTTGGTGAAGGTTTTGGCATCTTCTTTTCATGTTAGTACTTATTTTGATAGAATCCAGGAGTCATTGTTCAATCAATATGTAATCGAGGCTCTTTCTGGTCCGCCGTTGATCGAAATTCAAAGAGCAGAGGAGGAGGAGGAGAGGCTTGCGAATGAAGTTATGAACCTACAAAATGCTAGTGCTAAGGTTCCTCCAGGGCTCAAGCCGTCCACCATTTCGTCACCCCTTTCTGCGAGAACGATAGGGAGTGGACGGATCCTTAAAAGTCCTCGAGGAAGAAGTCCAAGGCTTTCGCGTATGCTTTCTTCCGAGAAGGGAGAGAAGGATGATATGGGGATAACAATTGACCGTTTGCACAAATTGAATCATAAAAATGTCTCTGCTTGGAACATGAAAAGGCTGATGAATATAGTCCGCCATGGAGCTCTTTCCACTTTAGATGAGCAAATACAAGATTCGACTCATGACGATGAAGCTGGAACACACATTAGTAATGAACGTGAGGCGAAAGTTGCAGCAAGAAAAATCTTCCAGAATGTTGCTAAGCCGGGATCCAAGTAGGTCTATCATTCCTAAGAGGTTTTTTTATCCTTATCTTGTTGCTAATAATCGTCTTCTCAGGTTTATCTACTTGGAGGACATCGGACGTTTTCTTCAAGAAGATGAGGCTTTGAAGACTATGAGTCTCTTTGAAGATGCACTTGAAAGCAGGAGAATTAGCAAGAAATCCCTCAAGAATTGGGTGGTAGGAATACATGCAACATGCTTTGGCATATAATTTACTTCTAACATTTCTCTTTTGCATAAATAGTATCCGTCGTTTGCATGTGCACATTGTTAGTATATGCTTTTACCGTCTAAAACAAGGCCTTCTTCCCCCTTTTCCTTCCATCGAACAGAATCACTAAAATAGAAGTTGCATTCATAAATTTAAGATTTACCGTTTGTATGTATGCAATGGTGTGATGATGCTTCAATCTCTTAGGTCAATGCTTTTAGAGAACGAAGGGCACTTGCCTTCACGTTGAATGATACTAAAACGGCAGTCAACAGACTTCATCATATTGTGGATATCATAGTTGGAATCATCATTGTGGTTATTTGGCTCCTCATACTCGAAATTGCCACCAGCAAAGTTCTTGTTTTCATTAGCTCTCAACTGCTTCTTGTTGCATTCGTATTCGGAAACACCTGCAAGACGGTATTCGAAGCCATTATATTCTTGTTCGTTATGCACCCATTTGATGTAGGTGACAGGTGTGAAATTGATGGAATTCAGGTACGTAAATAGGCGTATGACCTTCTTTTTCCTCTTTTTATCTTAGTGATCACATGAATTTTGTTTATTGAATCATTCTTTTAAATTCTTGGGGCTCTCAGATGGTTGTGGAGGAAATGAACATCTTAACTACGATTTTCCTAAGATATGACAACCAGAAGATCATGATCCCGAACAGTGTCCTGGCTACGAAGGCAATACATAACTATTACCGTAGCCCGGATATGGGTGATGCAGTTGAATTCTGTATCCACGTAAAAACTCCTGCAGATAAGATTGGTCTGATGAAGCAGAGGATATTGAGGTGAGTTGAAAAAGATGCAATCGTTTACCTCACTTTCTCCTTTGTTTACGGGTCTTTATTGTTTATGTGTGGCACTTTATGGTGTATTATTAATGAAATATTTGTCAAACATGTCTGATTAAATGGATCATTTTCTTGGTGCAGTTACATCGAGCACAAGAGCGACCACTGGTGTCCAACTCCAATGGTAATATTCAAGGAACTCGAAGAGTTGAATAGAGTAAGGATAGCAATATGGCTCCAACATAAAATGAACCACCAAGACATGGGAGAGAGGTGGGCAAGAAGAGCTCTCTTGGTCGAAGAGATGGTTAAGATTTTCAACGACTTAGATATTAAATACCGCTTATACCCCATCGACATCAACGTCTGTAGCATGCCTACCGTGGCATCCGACCACCTTCCTCCTAACTGGACAGTACCTAACTGCTAAACAAGGTAACAAGCAAAAATTACAGAACCCCATCATATCCAGTACAGTTTCGAAGTTACGAGTAGATTTTCCAGCCCTGTAAAGGTTTTTTCGTGGATGGTTTTAACCTAGAGAGAGATAAATATTTTTCAACTATTTTGGTAGATTGAACCAAATCTGCTTTGCTTGATGATTGTATAGTTTAAGAATCAATAATTTCATGTTTTTTGTTATCATGCTGTATTACAATTATAATCAATTACAAGAGGGTTCCTGTAATTAAGAGTATCAAATTTTTATTCTATTGCCAGCTAAAGTAGTCTCAATCAATTTCTCAGTCATTACATTCTATGTCACAAATCACAATCACAACAATCCTTGGTTTCTTGTATACTACAAAATACAAGGGACCATTCCCCCCCACCCGTTGCCAGCTGTAACTAATATTTTGAGTAAAATCTCATGCTATAAATTTTAAGTGGCATCCATAAAATCTGAAATTGAATCTTAAACATCTACAATCCCTTCTCTTATCTTGTGCATGAAGTGGCTTCGGATCATTAATTTTGAATAGATATTTCCAGTAGAGTTTTAAAGGGTAGAAATGAAAGTAAGAGAGTTCACATGCAACCTGAGCTGAAGCAGTTCTTGTCTTTAAAAAAAAAAAAAAAAAAAACACTTTCTAAGAAGCCAAGTTTTAAGCCTCGTGACTCTTCTGACGTCTGACTCTGCTTTGGTCCGATCAGCTGCCAAGATACTGCTTGTCCTCTAATCCTGTTGCAACTAAATTGGCTTCATCTTTCAAATCCACATAATACAGATCTTGGCATAAGCTTCTTCAATAGCATACATTTTTCCCTTGAAAACATTACATTGATACAAATATGAACTGATTGTGGCCAAGATCACTGAAAATAATGAAAATCAAACCACTAGCTGTTTCGAAGTCTGGAAGACAGATAAGAAATATGTTGATCAGGGTACACTGTGAATCATGAAGAAATACAAGCTGTTAATAGAAACGACACTAACTCCTTCCATAAACAACCTTTTTTCATCTGGTGACCTTTTTTATTCTGGTTTTTACGTTATCAACCAAAATATCAACTGCAGAATGAAAATGATTCTACATAAGAGGAAAAGTGGCTTAGCCTAAACTGGAAGCAAGTAGCTCAAGCCAGTACTTGGAAAGATGGTGACCTACTTAATATAATAGGCTAAAAGCACTCCTGAGAAGGTGGATCCGAAAAACTTGTGCATTTTAAACTTCAGCGGATGATTCTAAATGTGTCGCCGGCGTTTTCGGTTGGAGCCAATACGCCATGAATTGAAGGGGTTTTTCATAACTGAGCAGCATATATCAGGAACAAAAACCACACTATCACATTGATCGCGAGAATTGTTTGGCCAATACAGCCCTGAGGCTGTTGGAGGTGAAGGCAGTTGTGGTACAGCCCATGAGGAGTCTGGCACCTGACCCAAGCGCTCATCATCATCTACTTCGTCATCAGCAGATCTCAAGATTGATGAGCAGTCAGAATCTCCACGCTTGCCACTATCAGCCTGGAAGAATCCAACAAAAATAATCCAGACAGAACTATTAGTCGCATTAACCAGACCTTTCAAAGATCTATAGTACTAATGGAGCAATAGAAGACACAAGACCACACTGTCTAGTTTAATTTACTAGCTGAGCTACAAAATAGTATAATATGACCTAATAAAGAACTAAGACCCAGTAACCGCACATGACAAACTAACAGGTCAACTTGAAATAGTTGACTTCAAAATTAAAACACAGAGTGGAATAGAATAGTTGACTGCATGACCAATATATTAAAGCTTAGCTATTAATCTGTGTCAGGTTCCAACTGATTTTTTGAAGGCAAGGTCAGACCACGGTAGCTGAACTAAATAATCCAACCTATAATTCTATTCAATGCAGCAGCAACCAACATCTAGCTCTCCCAAAAATGGTTACGACAAAGTCATACCGCAAAGTGGAATTCTTGGGCAGTCAACATGAGCTTGAGATCCTCCTCGTGGTTTATATGCCTTTGGAAGGACTGAAGCCTCTTTGTACTTTTTTTTTTTATTTACTTCAAGACATGACAATCACTGCAAAAGCTGCATCTATACATGCACACACATAAACAGAGGCAACAGGTGTGCACAAGCAGGTATAATTCACTCGCTCATTTAGCATGTGTCTTCGAGAAAGATAGCACCCTACTAAAAGGACCTTTGTACACTTTCAGGAAAGGCACGCACGCAAATATTACTAGAAACAAGGTGGGTAGTCTCCACTCTACATGAGACCAATATTAAACTTAGTATAAAATCTACAACTATAAGCGTACCTTAGATGACCCATCATCCATGTAACCATAGCTTTGATTAAAGTCAGTTAACCCAAATATATCATCCATTTGCCATGACTGAATGCTTCCAGCTGTAGAACCTCCAGCGTATGTTACTTTCGTCAGCTCATTGTTCACATCTCCAAGATTTGATGGTAGAACCTCATTATATCCACCAGTGAATGCCATAGGAGCCGCCCTTCTAGATGTAGAATTAGTTTTAGTTTCTGAAGTCTTTTCACTAGAAGGAGATTTGACATCGGAAGAAGATGCACCAGGGTCAGTTGTTTCAAGACCAACTTTTACTCCAGTAAGAAGAAATCTCTGATGACTAGACACGTAAGGATTTGCTGTATGTATAGCAACATCGCACTTTCGACAGAGTAAAGCTCGATCTTGCAAACAAAAGAAAAACCCAGATGCTTCCTATCAAGAAAGGTTGATATGTCAGAACTGGTTGATTGTCATAAGGAACGCTTATTCAAAAAAAAAATTACTACAATATGACAACTAAGCCACAAATTCAGGCAGTTCGAATCTCCAGCCTCCACAGGACTCTAGATATGATCAAAAGCACAAGCAAAATGCTAGAGATAGCTTCTAGACGTCTGACATGGCATAATTTAGAAAAGCTTTCTTGTGAAAGACGTTTTAGCAATGAACTGCCGCTGTACCAACATATTGACATATTGCACATGCTTAGAAAGCTTGAAAAAATGAGTTAACTTCAGCCATTATTTCTCTGACAACCATCTAACTGAATTAATGATATGCTTGAAGCAATTCACTGAGTCAGATATGGTTAAAACAATATTTCATTTCATAAATCACATAATACATCATTTTCCATAAAAGAATCAACAATTCTAAGAACATCATCTCTATCCCCACCCTCCTACATCTTGGTTAGGGAGACAATAACTTTAAATAAACTACATTGGTAATTAAGTTGCGTTAAAAGGCTCCAAGTTTTGCGTAAGTCATCATCTCATACTCTTTCCTACAACAAAATTAAAGGCTGGTTCTTATGAACCAATAGTAACACCGGAAACTTTAGTAAAAAAAATTAAATAAATTATTTTACTTTTACACCCACAAAAACATTACATTTAATCATTCACTCATTTTTTATTCAACAAAAATAGAAAATAAAATTAAAAAATACAGCAAACGAAATAGAACCCCATTCCTTAGTAAAAGAAACAAAACAAAAACAAAATTTTGGAAAAAAACAGATCAAAGTTAAGATCCTAAAATATAAACTACAAAAGGTTCCCCAAAATTTAAAATATCATGTCTCTCACAGAAACTATTAAAGCAACTCCAACCGAAATTTCAAATTAAAACCAAATTCCACCTTACCTTAAACTTACAAGTTCTAACTTCTAAAACAAACATAACCACTGAACCCAGAAAAAAGTTTCAAACTTTTTTTGGGGGAATACCTGACAAATGTCACATTTAGGCATCTGTGAAGAAGACGAAGATAGCGGGACACGCTGGTGCTTGCTAGCCAACTTATTGGCAGCATGGATTTTCTCGTCGCACGCCCAACACAGCGCCGCCTCATCCGCGCAGCACAGCACCTTGGCCTCCGCCGCCTCGCATACGTTGCACTGAATCCTCATCTCTCTGTTCTCTACCTCTAAAAGAAAAAGAAAATTCAAAATTTCTCTTTGAAGAAATAGAAAGGGGTTTATGTATGGTTTAAGGCAGGAGGGGTAAAAGAAGGCGAAGCCAAACGAACTGATTCCCTTTTTTACTTTACGACTATTATATTATTGAAAATAAAAAATAAATTTTGGGGGCATTGGAAATGGTAGGATTTTATAAGGGGAGTGGAATGGGTGAGGAGGATATTTTTTGAGGCTGTGATTTTAGGAAGATAGACGTGGCCATATTTGGGTGTGTCTTTGACTTGAGAGACCAAGCCGCCTTTCTGCCTCTGTCGGACCAGTAATCCAAAAATTATTTCTTGCCAACTATTTTTGTTACTCTTTTCTCCAAATTGATGTTTTGTAAAAAAACAATTACATATATCTAAAATTTTTCCCAATATATCATAATTCGTTAATTTATATTACATTTTTAAATAATAATTTTTAAAAAAGTTTTAATAATTTAATGAGAATTTTTAAAAATTTTAATAAGTGTAATGATTATAAAATATGTTTTTTCAACTATTAATTTTTTTCAAATTTTTTTATTTTTTCTTTATATCAGTTACCAAGTTAAAATTTGACAGGGTCTCAGCTCCTTAAAATGAGAAATTTTTATTTAAACCTTTTAATAATTTATAAAATTTTAAATTAATAATAAAAAATTTATACTTTAAACACTTAAAATAATAAAAATTTGATTTATTTTTTAAAATATTATAAGAATATAAACTAATTAAAATAATAAAATTATATTTTTACTATAAAAAGAAGTTATACAATTAATTTCAACCCACTCTGCTTTATAAATAAAGGATCCTTAATTACCCTAAAAAAATAAAAGACCCTTAATTAATACGGTAACACTTTAATTTTTTTAAAAATATATATATTTGTTTAATTTTATTTTCAGAAATTTGAATGACGAATTTAGTTAACATAAAGGCTGACATTTAATTTGATTTGGTGTTCATGATTTGATTGCTGAACAATCCTAATCATGTCTCTAATTTCTCCTATAAATATTTTTTTTCTAAGATTTGGACAAAGAAATTAATTACTTTGTCTTTGATTATGGTATATAAATTTTGCAAATTATTCTTGCAATTTAAATAGATAAAGTTTTCTTTTTGTTACAAATTGTGGATAAGATTAATTAAGGTAAGATGATTGCATTTAGGATCATGATTTGTGAATCTAAATATTTGGTTAATTTATATACTTTAGTCAAAGAATTTATTTTTTAAAAAATTATTCTTTCCCTGAATATGAAAAAAGAAACAAAATATTTGTATGAAATATTGAAAACATAAAAGGAAAATTAAAGATTGTGAAATCTCACAATGAATAAACTTTATATAAATAAAATTCAATAGTTGATATTATTCTCAATACGTCAATGGGAATATATTCTTAAAATGATAGATATGAATAAACTTTGAAGATATACCTTTCAATATTTACAAAATATATTCAAAAAGAGAAACATGCTTACGTATATATTATTCATAGGAATTTAAAATCCATCACTAAAACTTGAATACAATTACAAATATACATATATATATATATATATATATATAGGAAATTCCACAAATTGTTGTGGTGGGAAATTAAACGATTGTGTTCATCTGTTTGGATTTATTTGATTTGATGTGATTTGAATTAGATTTAGATAAAGACTTTATATAATTGGGTTAGTTAGGATTAATTTGAATTTGGATTAAATAATTTTAAAATAGTTTATTTAAATTTAAATTATAAAATTTATTATTTTATTATTTTTACCAATAATTTATTATTTCTTAAAATAATAAATAAAAATTTTGAGTTAGCAAAATGAAGTTGAACGGTGTCTAAATACATTTATACTTCTATTTAAAAATATAAATAATTAGTCGATTGAATTTCAATGCAAGAGGTCGTGAGTTCGAGTGTGTTAAAACGTACTATCTTTTTATTTAAGGGTTGGGGAAACTATAAATAGTTATAGGCATTCTATAGAAAAAAAAAAAAACCCAGATATGATAAGAACTAAAATTAATGTTAAAAAAATATATAAATAACTAAAAACAGACCTAACCATATGCCCATGTAATTTTAAGTCTGACCTTCATTTACAAACTCACTAACTCAGGTCTCAGAAATAAAGCCATTACATCTCTTTCACGAACAAGCATTAAACTTCTTTTAATAGCAAAATCAAAATCTCACTTTTAGTGAATAAGTGACTAAAGATGATGGAAATGAACTCTCTAGTAATCTTGAAATTCGAGAAGAAAAAGAGAGATAGCTTAGAGAGAGAGGGAGTGTCTCTTGTCATTATCGAGATGCCATATGTAATTTTTGTATTGGTTTTGTGTTTTTTAAAGTCTAATTAATGTTTTGATCTTCTGTCTAAGTCTAAGTAGGTATGAGTTATCATGTCAGGACAATAAATAAATATGATGTATCATGTCAAGACAACATATAAATGTAATGTACGACTGACAAGTACTTGACAACTTATAACTACTTGGTACCTAATATTTTTTGAACCTAATTGGTACCTACACATGAAAATTAGAATTCAACTTTGTACTTTTTTTAGATACTTGACTAACATGACCATTAAAATACGTTGATGCGACACTAACGATCAATAACATGGTGACATATGACAGCCTCATATTTTAATACGTGACAAAAAAAATTAAAAGATAAAAAATATTTAAATTTTTTTATTTTATTTTTTGCCACGTATTAAAATGTGAGGCACATATCACCATGCTATTGATTCTTAATGTCACATTAGCATATTTTAATAGTGTTAGTCAAGTATCTTAAAAAAGTACCAAGTTGCCTTTTGATTTCCAAGTTTAGGTATCAGTTAAGTAAAAAAAAGGTTTAGATATCAAATATATATAGATTACCAAGTTCAAGTATCTCTATATATATTAACCCTATTTTGTTTGTGTTAAGGGTTTGGTTTAATCCACAACGTTTGTTAGCAAAACCTTGGGTTCACAGGATTGTTGGCTCGCAACATCTTAAGCTCATGGTTATATAATCTATAAAAAAAATACGATTTCATGCCACTTTGTCACTTTTTATAAACTCTCTTTTTTGAAACATTCATATATTTAGTTGGAAAAATAGCTTTTAATCTTTTTATTCTTAAACACTTGTCAGTATATAAAGGATGTGATAGTAAAATAATAAGATAAATATATAACATACAAATATGTAAACTATTTGAACTAACTAATATCATTGTAAAAGTAAATGACAAAATTATGTTAAATTATAATATAAAGACCAAATATCAAATGTGAGGATAGTAGAGAAATCGAAGCTACAACTTTATTATTATCTTATAATAATTAAAAAAAGACATGACATTAGTTAGTACAAATCATTAGCACAGTTAATAAAGTTGATCTAGATTTTTCGAAATAACATATTTCATAATTCCAAAATAAATAAAAAAATTGTTAGAATAATATTTTTTTTAAATCAAGGTAAAAATCTTAATTAGATAAAAAAAACCTAGCTTATCAATATTAACCATTTTCTAAAGATTCAATTATTGAATACGGTGATGGACAAACAAAGTTTCGAAATTGTGACGTATTCTTTAATTGTTAATTACATGCACAAAAAGCAAAGGCTTGCGGCCAAATGTTAGCAGACATTAATTGCAACATTTAATTTGCAATTTTAATGCATGGATCTGCATTCACAATTAACAGCTAGTTTTGCTCAATTATTATCCATCTCATCATATAAATATCAGTGAATAAATTGTTTTATTACTCAAATATCTATAACGAGTATCTAAAACACCTCCCTACACTGCCACGTTCCTCAGCTATCCTTCTCTTGTTTTAAAAAATGGTCAAATGCGATTTTTGGTCCCTCTACTATGATTAAAATTATAATTTAATTTTTATACTTGAATTTCTGCAACAATTTGATCCCTAAATGGGTACTTGACACTTATAAATGTCGAGTTTAACAATGTATATTACATTGTTATACTTTTTGAACTATTATTGTAGTATGATTGCTAGAACATCAAAATTAATGGGTTTCGAGTTCTTTGTAAAATATTTCAGAATGTAAATCGTACTCTATAGTTAAACGAAACCCTAACCACAACATATCATTTGTTTATTTTTCACAAAACACTTAAAACATTCATCCTCTACATTCTACATTATCTTACGTACGCAAGATTTTCTAAATCCAAATTTTGAAGCATAACATAATGGTTGTCATTCATTAAGATTGAAAGAAAGACATGGTGCTTAGATGCAACTACAATGGAGTATTCCCTAGTGGTTAGGTGTTGCAGTATTATGAAGATGGATGTACTTGTTGATAGAATCATTCATTACTTAAGAGATTTTGGTTTCTATCACGTTAGCTAAATTAAGAATTTTACTTTCGTTCTAACACTCATTTTCGCTAATTTGATTGTACAATGGAGATTCGAGACCTATACGTTTCATCTTGCATGCGACAAAACTATAATAATATTAGACAATGTAGCGTTATTGATGGGCCTTCTAACGGACAAGCTTTTGGTAATTTGAATTTTTTAATTCAATCTAGAGAGGTCTTTGTTCTAGCAACTAGAATAGCTCCTAACAATAAGTCTAATGTTGATGGGCTTCGGATTAAGTTAACATGATTGAAGATCACCTTCTAGCATCTCCTAGAGAATCCAACTCCCAAAAATATTGAACGTCGTGCTACAGCTTACATTCTTTGTTTGATTGGAGGCATCTTGATGGCAAAAAAGTATGGCAACGAAGTTCTTTCCATGTATCTCCAATTGTTATCTAATTTTGAAATGACTAGAACATATGGTTGGGAGTTTGAAACATCCCTATACAAGGCATTATGTAAGGTGTGCTGAGTGAAAAAAGATTAATATATGCAGAAGTACCTAAACTTGGCAACTTATACTTACTTAGTATCAAAATGTTGTTTTTGGACCTAATTGATACCAAAACTTAGAAACCGTAAGCCAATTTGATACTTTTTTTAGGTGCTTAACTAACATTAAAATTTGTTGACATGATGTTGACGTGATACTAATGACCTATAGCATGATGACGCATTACAGCCTCATCTTTTGACATGTAGCAAAATATTTTATTTTGCATATGTATCCACACTCAAGTTTGCAAAAGCAAACATCTAATGTTTATTTCTTCAATTTGAAGTTGAGCTGCCCTACAAAGCACCCTATACAAATATGCCAAAATCGCTAATCTTCAGCTTAATACATCTACGTATCAAAAGATTTGAGTAGAGGTACATGGTATGGACCTTCTTGCTAAACTTATATAGAAGTAGTACACCTCTTTCCATCCAAAGCATCCAAGCTCTGACATATTATTGGTCCATCTCCTTAGTAGTTACATGTAGCAAAGGGGTTGAATTGACAAGTCTCATCAACCATGTGCATTTTAATCGATACCCATCCAATTTTTCTCCTTCTTAGACGGTACAACATCCAACAATAGATAACGCTCTAACTCCGCATCAAAGTTACTATCTTCAATTACCACCTACTCGTTGATTGGCAAGTTAGTTATTAAAATAATATCTTTTGGCATTATAGTTGCTTCTCTTCATGGAAAATGAAATATATGGATTTTCGGTCTCCATTTTTTTAACAAGGTAACAAGCAACTTTTGTACCATTTCAAACTTTGTTGTAGTAGACATCACAAATAAGCCAACACTCTCATGGTTGTCCATTTAGCTCCAAAAAAGTTTAAAGTTTTTCAAGTACAAACAATTCAATCTCTTCGTTGCTCAAAATATCACAAAGATTTAATATTTAATTTCATAAAATCTTTACAAAAAGTTTTATAACAATAAAATTTAAAAGTCAAATAAGTAATTTTATCATAATGATGTTATGATAAACTGTGTTCATGTTCAAACGTTAAAGCAGCCAGGGAAAATTAGCAAGCTTTGAGCCTTTTACTTTCTAGGAGGAAGAGATAGAGAGATTTATATTGGGAGGATTTTTGGTAAAAACTAAAGAAGATGGGTGGGGTATTTATAGGGGACCTTGATACTCATTTGTTGAGTTTAAGAGTATTAAATATGTTGGTTGAGTCTAAGCGCAATAAATAATTAGTCAACGTTAATTGACCTGAATTCGATATCAATAGATATGTTGCGGTTTCTGCACTAGATAATACTTTCTTCCTGATAGTTAATGTATATATTCTATGAGAATTTAACAATATATTGATCTCGACATACCTGGATGTTGAGATACTTTTAAAAATATATTCTAAGAAATAACTTTTGATAATACCAATTATGGTACTTAATAAATAATTTTACTATATTCAAACACAAAAATTAATAAACTCTTAGTAGAAAATTTTAAATTTAAAAGTAGAATACATGTGCTTTTTTTTTTTAAATACTTAATTTTTTTTACTACACCTCCACCATCCTTTGAACTTTTGTGCAACATATATATATTTTTTGTAAACATACTTGGTAGGTCCTTCTATTATAAGGACGGGATCTAATTAGTCTTTTTACTATTAAATGAATCAGTTTAATCTCTATACTATTAAAAAAGAATAAAATAAGATCGAATTTCAATAGACTTAACATTTATTATTTTAAAAATAATTTTTATTATTTAACATGGTCATGTTTTTAAAGCTTTTTATGATTTTACAAGTGAAATATTTTGTTTGAAGTTGGAATGGAATTGAAAAAATAATAATTTTTATGTCATTTCTTAAACCGTAAATGTTAATTTTATTCAAATTTAACCTTATTTGATTATTTTAATAATGTAAAGATTAAATTGATGTATTTAATTGAAGGACTAATTTGATGAAGGGCCTCAAATTGCATGTTTGCATTTTCCAGTTTTTGGAACCTTATGACCTAAATCGTCTTCTGATTTGGTTGAACATCACAGTATCCGAATGGGATTAAAGTGTCATTTTTGCTGATAAATTGAAATTTGAAGAAACTTTAGGGCTTTAAATTTTCCTTAAAATTTGATGGTTGATTATGGAAAGCTGATTATGAATTAGTTCTGAATTACATTTTCCTTCAAATTTCTTGTTTCTGTAGTAATTTAATTTCTGGTGCTTATGCAAATATAAATTTCAAATTACTGGTTTTTCCTTTTGGCCAGATTTCAATTTACTAATTTAGTTACTATTTGATTATCACTTTGGTAAGTCTTTAAATCGATTCTGCTATATTTATTCGCCCATTTTATTATTTTTATAGCGATTTCTTACTTTTAAAGAAGCAAATATGACAATCAAACATAGCATTATTCTATAGGATTTTGATTAACTCCATCAAGTCTTTCTTGTTGGGGTTAAAGCTGTAGTAATCATGACTTGAAACTTGATAAAGGAGGGGTATATAGTAAAGACCCTCGTCCTGATGATTGCTTGTGATGTGCAAGTACAGTTTATGATTCGAGGACGAATACAATCAATTGAAATGAGATGCAGTGCTTGCCGGCGTGAATTAGAAGGACCAGCCATTTCCACTCACCTCTTGTGTATCCTAATGTGTTTCATCAATTTGATGTTGCAATTATAGACATTTTATCCTTTATTTATGATCAAGAAACAGTTAATGCATTGCAAAGATTCCTTGACTTTGTAAATAGGCAAGGATGATGAAAGCAAGATCCATGGCAATGATGCAGTATGCCTCGTTTGTGATAAAGTTCTTTCTAAGAGGTAAGGATTTTATCTAGCGGAAGTTGGTCATTGTAATGCTTTCCAGAATTTTGGTTTTCTAATCCAAGGAAACAGAATTGGTTGCTTATCTGGAAATAGAGGTCTGCCAAAGAATTTTCTTTCCTGTTTTCAGTACTTTGTTGTTATATCTTATTAATTTCAATTCTACTTCCCTAATCTGGGAATTTTGATTCTCAGTCTGATATCAACCCAAATGATGAATGGATAAAGGTAAGAAAACGATTCACTTGGATTATTGTACACAGCTTGTTGTACTGATTAAAATTTCTCCTGTAAAATCTGCACAGTGCTCTAGTTTTCCATTGCCTTCTATCGTGCTGCTGCTTTATTATTTGTCTACTTGTTATTTTTATTGCTAACATGATGTGTTTATTGCAGAAGGCAATGGCTGGTGTGCCTCCACCGATATGTATCCTTTATAGTAAGGACCATGTGATTTTCCAATCATGTGCTATTTTTATTTTGAAATCTCGTTGTATCAGACAGTAGAGACTTGAGAGCTACCAAAACAAAATGAGAAGAGGATTTCATTAGTTTTTGTAATGTTTTGTTTCATCTGAAAGATTTTACAACCAAGAGAGAGAGAGAATGGAGTCTGATCAACGAGAAAATAACCTTTTAGGCATGCATTTCCTTAATGAATTTATTGCTGAAGGGTGCATACAGACGTATGATGTTTTACATTAGGCAAAAGGAATTAGAAATTCAGTACAAGATGAAGAGAATAGCTCTGTGCTGGCAAAAATGCGAGGCAATGCAAGAAAAGTTCTCAGAGAAACTGGAGCAGGTGCATACTGCTTATCAAAATTTGGGCAAGAGGTGTCAGATGATAGAGCAAGAAATTGAGAGTCTGTCAAAGGAGAAACAAGAGCTCCAAGAAAAGTTCTCTGAGAATTCAAGGCCAGTCTATATTTTTTTCTTCTACCATGTTAGTTCTTTTGGCCAAAGCTTAGTTTATACTTCTTGCACCCTGCTAACACCAAATATCCTAATTTCAGATAGAAGAGAAAGGTTGATGAAATGTATGATCAATTGAGGAGCAAGTACCAATCACTGAAATGGTCAACCATCCAACATGCAAACAATTTCCATGCCAGAAATGAGCCTGATTTATTCACAAATCCAGCTACTAACATGATGGATAGCAGAGGTCCTATTCGAAAGGGTAATCACATTCTTTTGTTAACTTTTAGTAATAATATAACTGCCTACCTTGTGTCAAGTGCTAAAATAAAACATTGAACAAGCTGAAAAACCCTTTACTAAAAGCCTTTAAATAGTAAATATATTTTCTTGGTTCTGGCTATCATGATTTCATTTGTAGGTCATTTTTGCCTTAATTATCCCCCTATCCAGTTAACTTATATGTTGCAGATTGATCTATTTTTTCTCCTGGAACTCCAGGGCCTCGAGAGGATGTATGGCCAGCGAGACAGAACAGTTCAGCCTCTAGTCCTTTTTGACATTTCAAGTGGCCTCACCAGCAATGCAAGCTGATATTCCGGTTGTTATGTCAGTACCACAAATTGAACGAAGCACATTGGTTTTTTTTTTCTTTGCCTACCTGCATAGTAACCGTACGAATGAACTTGCTGCCGACATGAACATAGAAGTAGAATTTGCTGGAAATGTAGTGGTTAATGTAAACTTCACCTTCTAAAATTAACTTTTTTGTTTGCCACAAAGAGGGCAATGAAACCATGCTCTAGACCCTAGCAATTAATGTATCTATAAATATTGGGTGGGGAGCAAGGACATGAAAAAGGAAAAAGACCATTAGTACCCCCATTGTCATTGCCAAATAATCTTTTCAGAATTGCCGGTTTCAGTCTTTGATGGAGCTTGTAAGATAGAGGACATTATAGCAGCACTTATTTGAGGTCAATTTGAAGCAATTTGTAGTGTTTTGATGAGTGCTAAGATCTTTTTGTTTGATGAATTATGTGGTTAAGCTTTACAGACTGTTTTTCTCATACCATGATGAAAAGAAAATATCCAACATTTGGACATTCTATAAAAACCTGTAATGAGAGTTTTGTTCTTCCTTATATCAAGAATATAGCTGGAAACTACTGGCAGCTTAAGACGCCATTGATATTATTGAGAAGAAAAGAACTTAATCTAATCATAACATCGTAGGTGTAGTCTAAAAATGAATTTTTAGATAAGGAAATTAATGATAAATTATTATCCATATGCAAAATATCTAGAAGGAGCCCCTTTTGCATGAAAAACTCCCCAAGTCTTTTTGCATGGAATTTTCTGAGGGCCCTCGGTTTAGGAAGTGTTTTGGGGAGTGACAATGTCACATCATGTGTTTTCTTAATTTAACATTTGTTTTTGTGGCTAGTGTTTACTCTGACTGATTGAGAAATGTTGTGTGAGGGTCATAGATTTGTCGCCTTTCTAGGAGTCTGGTCTCCGACATGAGAAACCTCTGCTTGTGGCAAAGATTGTTTTCCGTTTGGGTTGATGACAAGAAGTTGGATTTTGCGCTTTGATTAGTAACCACAAGATCGAGACAAAGACGGTCTAAAATATCATAAGTTGGAGCCACATAATTGCCAAAAAAGCAAAAAGGGTTGTTGCCCTTAAAATATCTCCTAACATGTTAGGATTGCTAAATATATATCAGCCTTGAGTTTTTATTTCTATTTAAACTATTTTATGATACTTTAGGATCAAGACAAAAAGATCTATTAAAACAATTTATATAGTAAATTTCATGATGATCCATTACTAAAAATGAAGTCGGTTGAATTGTAAAAGAAGATAATATACCTTAGGATAAACCTAAATAAAACCATTAATCCCTCAATTCATTTATTTAAGACTTGTTTCTGTTCATACTTTCATCTTCAAACAGTAAACTTCAACCTCCTTTGTACCAAGAAAAAATGTCAGGAAATTGTAAATATACTACCAACATTTTTAGATTACAGATTGAGTTCTTGCGAAAATCTCCTACATAAAACGTAAAGATTGATTCAACAATAAACTTGCTCTATGCTACTTCCTCTTAGAGGAGATCAGTGTCTGATACACTAGAAAACAAAGACCAAATAATTTTGCATTTGAAAGGAGAATCATACAACTGGAATAAAATCGACCAGTAAATGTCGAGGGAAAAAAAATGGATTTTCAAGTTGTGGCAAGGTGTGTTACTCACGTGAAGAGGCTATTAAGTTGGGGTACATAATGGAAACATAACCCGTTTTGCAGGGTGATGTATACTTCTTCTGTTCTATTCCCTCTAACGCTAGACTTATATATTCATCAATGTTTAATATCCACAAGGCAGAGAGGGGAAGAATGAATGTAAAAAAGTAATCAAAGTTTATCTTTATTGTTGCATAATATGGACTCCAGAGATGTTACAGCTACAAAGATTCAACATCAAACTACCACCAAAATGTCTGACAATTCAGCCAATTAACATTCACATTTATCTATTATTACTCAAAGACAGGACTGAATATGATATCAACGTCAGGTCATTAGCTTGGCTCCACATGCTAACATACAGTTTTCATTTAAAGCGATAGCCGTAGAGTATTACCCTATAATACTCGAACTCGGTGGGCATTTGTAGCTTTCAAAGAAGAAAAGATTTGAATTTTCTATGTGGAAAATGAAAGATTGGTTCTCTACGTGTCTCTTTCGTATTTACAAGAGCTATGAACTAGTCATGGCTCAAAAATGTTTATTTTTTTCGGATGAACATTTGCCAGCTCTTTCCAAGAGTTCTATGTTGATAAATGAGGCAAGACAACTTGCAAAACTGGGGCCTTGGAAGATATTTCTATGGTGTCCCCATTTTGGATAGTGTGGAAAACATGAGAGCCATCAAAATATACGAAACCCTCTTTAGAAAACCATGAAGCATCCATTGACTGATCTGACTTGATTAAACCATGCATTAAGCGAGAAATAGCTGGTCCCTGTGAAATAGGCTCTCTTACCATATATTGAAGATCCCTAGATAAAATAGGCATTGGAAACCCTCCCGCCGAGTGCATGGCAGCTGTTGATCCTGCCGCAGTTGAGATTCTGAGACCACTTGATCGACAATTCACTAATGGTGAACATGTTTCGTCATCCCCTCTAATTCTGCCAATACATAAAAGGAAGATTTTAAGGCATGTAGCATTATGTTTAAATGCTTATTGACTTATGCGTAAAAATTCCTTACTTGAATGAGAACCGGGAAACGGTTGCAGGACAAGGGTGAGCAATCAAGATATCATTAAGAGCACATGTAGGCAGAACTTTTGAGTTTACAGATACTGATATCCTTGACAACTTCGAAGGAACAATCTGATCCTCTAGAAAGCCATCTAGCACCTGAAATAAATGTTAAATATCTATAATTACATTAAAAAGCTTCATTGTAACAGCATGCCTTATCCCATATATAATTTGTGAAAGAACCAAGCTGTTGAATTCCAGCAAAACCCAAGCATGCTAAAAACACATGGGAATTCCAGTAGACATGCTTTGCATAGCAAAATGGTAAAGCTTAAATTAGCATGTTAAAAATTGGACTGGTAATCAAACTAGTCAAACCACTAGCTCCCGGTTTGATCGGTCTAACCGCTGGTCTAACAATAACTAATAAACAATTGAAAATTTCATAAATATTAAAAATTATAAACCGGTTCAACAGTCAACCACCGGTTTTTTGTCCTAGTTTCTGGTTTTTTACCAGTTTTGAACAGTTCACTCAAAGTCCGGTTCAATCCCTTTGTCTGGACCGGTATACCAGCCGGTTCCTGGTACAACTGGTCTGACTGGCTGGTTTGGTTCCAACTACACTGATATAAGTTCAGAACTTGGTCCCATTTAACTTCTTAAATTGTCAAGTTTTAAGTAAGAGGCTTATTCTCAAACTTAAACATAAAATTTACTCCTTTTCAAACGTCAACAACTGATGTGATATCCCTCCAAATATGTTAATTTCCTTTTTTACACTGTATATATATACATCCTTACTTGCTCGAAGTTTTTTACTGTTGCTGCACATAAATAGCCAGTGCTTCTAGTAGCATCAAACTCATTGCTGAATTTTTCAACCTAAAAAAAAAAAGAAACAAAAGAATAAATGGCATCTCCAACTAAGATGTATTCAATATAAAAAAAATTGTTAACATCATCAAGAGAATTTTAAAATTGGTCTAAAGGAGCAAATTGAATGCTTGGCCAGAGAAATGAACTAACCTCTTCAGCTTGTGTAGGATCAGAATTAACTCCTAGAACTGGAATTGAGTCATCCAAGAAATGGCTGGCCTGCAAAAGAGTACCGTCACCACCAACTGTAACAACCAAATCCACATTATGAATTGGTTCTGATAAATTGTTACGAAATATGGGTTTCCAGTCAATTGGCTTCTGCTGTAAAATTTTCTGACAAACGTTTATGGCCTCTTTGTGCACCTTACGCCTATTATCAATATAATGGAAAATCTGTTACAATACAAAGAGAAAAATTGAGTGTAAATAAGAATAAATTAATTCTAGTGGGAGGATAGAGAGAAGAAGTAAACAGAACAATGATTATAACTCATGTCCTAAAGCTTTCTTTTTTGCTAGTGCTTGTTCATACTTCTGGATGAATACCACAAGTACTGAATATGCGTACAAGTCCTTTATTTTATTTTTTGTTTTGCGGTGGGGGAATGGAGCACCAAGAAAACACTAATCTTGAAGGTCACTTTTGTCAGCCATGAGCATAGGATCTAAAAGAAATGGTCGCAACCTAACAAGAAACAACATGATACAGGGCGTGTATGTGCCACAATAATGTCAACGTACACACAGGACATGTATGATAATTATGGATGAAACAGAAATGTGTTAAACAGGAAGTAAATTAATTTAATTTACATTACATTCTAATTCAAAGCAAAGTTTCAAAGGCTTCATGAGATCCTAAGCCTATTATACCATTGGGAAGGAGTCCTGGAAAGAGTTAGTAATTACATACATTAGTAGAAATTAGTTGAAACCAAAAGAATCTAAAAGAGAGAATGTTTCCACAAACATGTTGGAGGTCCATTGGTTTGGCAGGGTAGGTAGGCAAAAAAGGATAAGCATGTTCTATGTGTGAGACCTGCAGTTTCACTTTTCAAAACGAGTAACCATAATTACTTTTGGACCTGTATTTTCTATATTTTGTATTATCAGATTCAAATCAAGACAAAGCTACAGACTCGCATGAGTATTGATTCACTTATCTGAAAAGTGAAAGCACATTTGTCTTCTCATGGAAACCAGAATGGGTCAACTTGGTGGAACCAGTAAAGATTATGGGGATCAACAAAAAATCAGACAAAATTCAACGCGCTCAAGGGTTAACGCGTAGACAAGAATCAGGGTTTATGAAATTTCAAAAACCTCATGGTATGGTTTCATGATTGTTAAAATCTAAGTGCAAAGGTGTCACGTCAAATTTCTCATTTCTGCTGAAAACCTATCCAACAATTAAGCCACTAAAATCTAGGTACCATGCAAGAACTGACAGGGGCTGCACCATTAAAATAAGCTTATAATGTCACTCGTTCATCATGACACAAGGGTAATGGTAACCATACATTAAAATATACGTTGAGAGAATAATGGAAATGATGTAGGAGATTTGAAACCTGTAACTAAGCATGTAAAATATAAGATTGGACCTAATCACAATCATCTTAGAGGCAGAGAACAAGCTACTGATATTCTTATCAATGGTAAATGTAACTCACTTAGCTGTTAAAAAAAATCATTTATAACCCCTCCCACCCATTTTTATATGGAAAGATAATTAATAACACTAAGAAAAGAGAACGGATAGCTGAGAAATGAGCAAAAAAGCAGAGTAAGAGTAGACTTTGAAGACAATTTCAAGCTCACAGAGCTTTAAAACTTTAGAGTACATATCCTGTATTCCTGGTCATCAATGAAAACCCAAGGAAAGAAGCCTAGTTCAAGTGAAAGAAAGCCTTCTAATCATGTTTACAGCACTAATTTTAAAATAAAAGCTATGTGTTGTGTTAAAAATGCTAGATAGGCAAGCAAAATTACTGTGAAAAAAAAAAACTTGATAATAACTAGCCAATAATAAACAGCACAAGGCAGAACAGTCCACGTTTTATTCCTTGAAATCCAATCTAAAAATCTTTGTCGAATTGAAACAAACAATAAACATATGATCCTAATTCCTTGTCATAAACATCGTAGCAGCATCTAAAGCATTGAAAAGAAAAAAAAGAGCTCAAGTTTAGCCAACAGGGGAACTACAATGAATGCAACCGAAACATAAGGCAAACCCAACAGGGGAAACATCTGCAATATTAAATATAAAAAATGTAAAATAAATATAATGTGTGATTTGACATTTCATCAAACACCATGAATGCTAATGTAAAAAGAAAAAAAGAAGCATATATACTTAAGAAGTGAATATAATGTTGGGTTTTTCATTTATAAAATTACCCGAGGATTGGTGAAGCGAGAAACCGCGTTTGATTGAGTAACTTGGTAGACATCAAATGGTTTCAAGAGCAATAGAAGTTTTCTTCTTGCCATGTTTTTTCTGTGTCAAAGAAGAAAGCTTTGTTGGCTGTTCGGAAATGTGGAGAGAGCAAGCAGGGAAGGGATCAATGGCTAGGCAGTTAGCCCAATCCTGGAAAGCCCGACCCAATATTTTGGCAGGCTTAAGAGCGGGATTTGGGCACCAGTTTTATCTGTACTAGACGAGTTTCGAAATAAGGGCAAATAATAGAGGTGTTCGCTGTTGACTGTCGTATTAACACATTTTATTTTTTTTTATTTGGTTCGGAGGTTAAAATTTTTCTCAAATTTATTCATATTATTTTTAAAAAGGAATTGATAACTTAAACTCATTTTAAATCCGTCCATATTATTTACTTTTTAAAATAGAAATATATTTATATTATTTTAATGTAATATTTAGAATTATTTTTATTCATTAGAATTATAGATAACCTACACCATTAGTCACTAAACTATGGTTAAATTTTTGTTTTGACCATTTAACTAAAAAGAGTTATAATTTGTTCATTAAGCTTTTCCAAATTATTTTTTGTCATTAAGTGACACTTTTTTAGTTGGTATAATAATAATTTTAGTCCTCAATTTTTATATTTTTGTCAATTTGACCATTTTTCTATATAAAAATTATAAAAAATAAAATTATTTTTTAAAAAATTCTATATAAAAATTATAAAAAGTAAAATCTCAAAAATGTTATTGTTGAAGAACTAATATATATGAGAAATAAAGAAAATTTTTAGAATCTAATAAAAAACTAAAATTAAAACAAAAAAAAAGATCATTACATGTTTTCTCAATGTTTCTCGAAATTAAATTAGTAATATTTTCAAGTCTAGTTCTATGCTCCTAAAAAAATCCAAAATTGATAATCCAGAGGCTTGAGAAATTGACTTTTATGCCATTTTTAGCACAAAAAAAAAACAAATATACCACAAAATTTTCTTTTCAGGTTCAAGTCAAATTTTCAATTCATTTGAATTATTTTTCAAAAATTAAATTGTACAAACAAATTATATTTTAAATTTGTTCTTTCCTTATAACGAAAAAGTTATGTCAAGAAACAAAAGAGGTAAAAAAAACAAAAAACCAATCATTTTTTCTATGTTTTTTTTAAAGAATGGGTATTAAATATTTCTAAATAGATAATATAGAGAGGAAATTTGGAGGGTTTAAAAATAATTTCCTCTCATTTTCCCTCACTGTATCTTTTTTTTTTTTTACAATTTTTATCTACTATTATTTTGGTTTTAATTTTTAGAATTTTCTAAACTTTTAAGAAGAATATTTTTAAATTTTATCATTTTATATATAATCAAGATCAAATTGGCAGAAAGTATAAATTTTGAGTACTAAAATTGTTTTCATATCAACTAAAAAAATGCCACTTAACATTAAGTGACAAAAAAATAATTTTAAAAAATTTATTTAACATTTTTTAGTTAAGTGACCAAAACAAGAATTTACCCATAGTTTAATGACTAATGATGTAGTTTACCCAAATTTTATATGTAGTCATCTTAAATTTTTTTTAATGTTTACATTATAGTAGTATTATAGATTTAATTTTTAAATATTTATATTCAGTGGACGTGCTTATTGGCAAGAACTTATTAAATCCATCGTTTGAGCTCATAATAAATTAAAAGTTGCTCCTGCTACTCAGCTTAGAGCCTTGAGCATTGTACAAGGACGTGTTGTAGGGGTAACCCATTACCTTCTCGGTGAAATTGTCATAACATGAGCATTCTTCTTAGCAAGAATTATTGCAGTAAGATAATGGCTAGGAGGATTTGAAAAGCATTATGGCATTAAGATTTACAAAGTTTAGCCAAAGATTAGCTCAAGACCCCACTATTTGTTGTATTTGGTTTGGTATTACTACTGCGCATGACTTCGAAAGTCATGATGATCGTATTATAAATTATATAATATATAAAAACAACAAAATATAAAACATTAAAAAATTAAAAAAATTGGGTCAAGCAGGGCCAAGCTCGAGCTTGAACATTTAAGGTCCGAGCTTCAAGCCTGAGCTCGACCCATATTTTAAACAGACTTTTTTTTTGGTCTAAGTCCATTTTTTAGGTCTAATATTTCTGCTCAAACCCTCTTAAATTTTAGATGGCCTTTCAAGCTTGGATGAGTAACTCAGCTCATAAATAGGTCTAGTAAATAGTCTTCTAAAATATTCATTAATATTTTTACCTACTATAATTTTCCTTAATATTTTTTTGATTCCATCCTTTTTTCTAAAGTGACATAGCATGTCAAAATCTCTCATTGTTCCTTTTTTTAGATACCTAAACCTTTGAAGTTCTCTTATAATTGTTTTTATATTTAAGTACTTGAACCTATTCTGGAGTTTTCTAATTAATTAAATGCTTGACCTCTTTTTGGGTGTTTCGCCCTACAATACGATTATTTTGAATGTTTGCTCTTCTCTTTTTATGATTATTTTTATATTTGAAATTGATTAGTCTTCTGTGTTTTAGTTGTGGATTAGATTACTTTTTTTTTTTTTTGCAATAATAGGTTGTCCTACTAGGATATCAATTAGTACTAGAGCATTTTTCAACCATGGTAGTCAGCATTGTATCGATACCAGCATGTACATACCGTCCTGATCCTAAAAATGGTACCATGTAGTCTATTTTCCATACCAATCAAATTTTGACGTGTTTTGAGTATTTTGTTCGTTTTGGTCAATATCGATATGTCTTGGCTTGTGCTAGTTTGTATAAATTTTTGACATTTTAAACCAATTTTTATTTTTTTATTTTAACCATTTTAATTTTTCTATAATTACATTTAAAAATTAGATTGCAAATATATATACATATAGAAAATATTTGGAAACATCGATAAACAAAAAACGATGCATCAAAATATACCAGTACCAAGAAAAAAATGATATTTGACAAAAATGATATCTGGCAATTGATTGATAATATTTTGTAAATGTTTTATCCTTTAAACTTTTTTTTTTTGTATTATCCTTTAAACTTTTTGTACAAAGATTCATACGAAGGTCTAATTGAGATATGATAACTCATTTCATTTATTTTATTCTAAAGTAGATTGGACAAATAATCACCCAACTATCAAAACTTCTCATTTGTGTGGTTGTAAGCTTTTAACCTATAAATAGATTAGAAGAATTGGAGAATTTAAGAATCTACGTAGATGTTTTATTTTTTTCAAAAATTCCTTCCAATTAGATTCAAAGATTAGACCAACTAGAGGAGCTATGCCTATTTATGCTATGTTTTTCTCCTACTAAGACAAGTATTGATTCTAAATTCTTTGATAAGATTGGATGTACTTTCAAGGGAGGAAACCTCTTTGGATTTTCTTAAAAACTTTGTATTTCCAAGATTACATATAGCCGTAAACACAATGCTTGCCCAATATATCAAAACAAGACAATTAAGTTAAGGTTTACTTCAGGTTTCCTTAAATGTAATTTGGAGTTATTTTGGAATTTTGAGGTTTTTTTAAATGAGGTAATTTAAAATGGTAGGAATTTGAAAATGATATTTTAGATGAAAAATAGAGAAAATCATGCATATCTTAAAAACGCCTACCCAACTTCCTTTAACTAGGAAAGATTGCATAAGTCTTAGAACAAGTTACGATAACATGAAGAGCAAAACAAGAAGGGAGGTTATTAGAAATGAAGAAAGGTTGCCACTAGAGTTAAAATTATGCCTGTCGAAACCATTTTTAAATTTGAAAAAATGGGGATCGACTTTGAAAATAAAATGGGAGTCGCCACTGGTCCTTTATTGAGGTGTGACCGGTTCACCATTAAAATGATTTTGGTCTACAAAATTTGAAAAAACAGGTTCGGGAGTCGATTACACACAAGGAAGGGTTACACCCTCGTGACGCCCGAAATTGGTACCGAATTGATTGCTTAAGGTCTTAATGTCGAAATTTTGAAAAGATTTTAAAATACGATCCTTTGGTTGGAAAATTCTAATGATAAGACGCGTTTATTTCGAAGAGATAAGTTGTCACACCCAGTAAGTTAGGGTGCTAACATTCAATCTTCGAAATTAAATTTGCTCTTTTTTCAAAAAATCGTGTGCTTTAGAAGGATAGACGACTATTTAAGTCAATCGAGAAATTCGAATCCAGTAAGTTAGGGTTCACTTTCTCGAAATTCTCAAACGTCGAACATTGCCTTTGTTTTAAAATCGAGATAACAAAATGTTATATCCAGTAAGTTAGGATCTAACATTTTGAAACCTCAAGAATTTTATTTTAATAATCGAATGGTTTTTTATAAAATGGGCGCTTGATTATCCAAGTTCGTTGAGAAGAATCGAAACCCAGTAAGTTAGGGCACGACTTTCTCGGGAGCCTACGAACGCCAAACCCCCTTTTTAAGGATCGTGAAGTAAGATGATTAAAACTTTAATGAAGAAAAGCAACTCTTACAAAAGAACATGATTAAACAATGATACATATAATGTAGAAGATAAATAAAAATTTAAACTTAAACTAGCAATAATTAAACCAATAATAGGCAAATATAAACATCAACTTTGATCATATTGTACAAACATCCATATTAGAAATTAAGCATCCCACAAATTCATACAAATTAAAACAATAAAAGAAAATAGTAAATAGTGCGGGCTATTTTACCAAAAAAAGCTGATTTTTTTAAAAATTTACCGAAATGGGCCGACTTTTTAATTATTTACCGGAATGGGCTATTTTCCGCGAAATCGCGTCCACGTCAGCGCGATGTCAGGGTACGTGTCAGGACATCGTGTCCACGTCAGCGCAATTTGCTTACGTGGACACAAATCGCGCCTACGAGGACGCGATTTGCTGACGTGGCATGAACAGTTTGTGTTTTTAGCTTGGAAAACTTTGAAAGGCCATAACTTTTGGCTCGGTTGTCCGATTGAGACGAATTTTTTTTTGATTTCAAATAACTTTTCGAGATCTACGCGCTGGCAAACGCCGAAGGCGGTTTGCCGAAGTTTTCATCGAAAAAGATCCTTTTTTGCCCCTCAATTTTGATTTTTTCGGTTTAAAATTGAATTTTGAAACATTCAAATCATTATTTTCCTTATTTATTTGAAGTAAACACCGGATATTTTTTTACAGAATTGTCTTATATCATCCTGTTATAGGTATAAGTTAGCTCATTCCACTTTTGAGAAGTTCCCTAAAATTTTCCATTTTATTCAATTTAGTCCCTAAAACCTAAATAGTCATATTTTCAAATCTAAGCTTCGTTTTTCAATTCAAATTCAATTTCATCCTTCCATAACATTCAAATATTCTTAAATACAAAAATTTCATGCTACTTTTGAAATAATTACACTTTAGTCCCTATACTCGTAACTAACAAATTATACTTTACAAATTAGTCCCTATTCATCTCTAAGCAGTTTGTCAGCGCGTAGATCTCGAAAAGTTATTCGAAATAAAAAAATTCGTCTCAATCGAACAACCGAGCCAAAAGTTATGGCCTTTCAAAGTTTTCCAAGCTAAAAACACACTGTTCATGCCACGTCAGCAAATCGCGTCCTAGAAGGCGCGCTTTCCTTCCACATCAGCAAATCGCACTGATGTGGACTCGATGTCCTGACACGTACCCTGACATAGCGCTGACGTGGACGCGATTTCGCAAAAATGGCCCATTCCGGTAAATAATTAAAAAGTCAGCCCATTTCGGTAAATTTTTAAAAAAAATCGGCTTTTTTTGGTGATTTGCCCAATAGTGCGAATATTTGATACAATTTAGTAATAGCATTAAGAAACAAGTAAAAGGTTTGAATGAATTTTGATGAAGATTTTTTAAAAAAAATGAAATAAAGAGGAAACTTAAAAGTAATACCTACATTTCGATTTATATAAGTAAACTTAACGTGAATAATATTACACATAGTCATAATGTATAATAAAGTTAAAATAAGTGAAATAGAATAGAAAATTTGAAAAGAATAGAATATTTGTACATAAAATAATTCAGTATTATGTACGTATAAAAATCATGAGATATTATTATGAAAAATTTGGAGCTCCACGCATATATATATAGATATAATTAAAAAATATCTATAAGTTGTATTAAGATAATAGAGAATGTATATAGTGAAATGTTTGTGAGAATAAGCACTAATATGTAAAACACAAAATAATATCATACAATAAAAGGATCTATATAATAAGATTAAATAAATGCTAATAATAATAATAATAATAATAATAATAATAATAATAATAATAATAATAATAATAATAGTAGAAATACTAAACTAATTGAAAAGAAATGGAATACACAAAGGGATTAAATTGCAACTAAAACGAAATTAATTGGAAAAAACATAAATAATAAAATAAGGGCCAATGTGCAATGCGCGAAGAACATGGAGGTTAAAGTGGAAATATTCCCAACCCTCCAAAACACTATGCACAATCTGGGCCAAAGTGAAACAAAAGCAAAATACGGAGCAAAATTGAAAGGATAAAAAAATGATTTAAATGCATCAGAAAATAGGTGGACCGATCGAGCAAATACCCCTCCCAATGCCAGAACACGCGGATCTAGCCGCAATCTGGGTCTGGTCATCGGGTAAAATCAATACGGTGCCGTTTTAAGTCCGGATCCAAATGAAAAGTAGGTTAAATTCACGGTACAAACTAAAAAAAAGCAGAAAACCTAATCGAAACAACATTCAGAAGAAGGAGGGCCCAGAGCGCAAATAGACCAAGGGGCATAAACGCGCGGATCCTTCCCTGGATTGGGTCACCACGCGGGTCGAAGGCTTCTGAACGGCGCCGTTTTGCAACGCACATAAGCACCCCAATAATCTGATCAGCAACCCCCTTTTGTTTTTAAAACAGATGTTAAAAAAAAGAAAAAGAAGGAAAACCCTAGGCCCCTTTCATGCGCCGCTCGACGATTCATCGTCCCCTTTCGGAGACTCCTCGGACCATGGCCCTAACTTCGATGATGACGGAGAAAGAGCAATTGGTCCAGTCGTGAGGTACGTCCTCTCACCTTTACTGTTTTTTTATTTTATTTAATAAACACACACAAAAAGAAATGAAGAAAAAAATTGTGTAGAAGAAACAAATAAGAAGATGAACACGGAAATCACCTTTTAGGTTTTTTCTTTGTATTCTGCTTTTTTTTTTGTAAGTAATCTGTTACAGTGTTAGTATTGGCTTTTTAAAGCCGAAATTACAGAATAAAATGAAAAGAAAAAATAAAGAAATCCTCCCCAAATCCCCCTTTTTTACATTTTTCTTATTTTCTGATATTTTTTCATTTGCTGTCGATTTTTTTCTCTTTTTGCTTGCTTTCTCTGCTTTTTGCTGCTCATTTTGCGCTGTTCTCTATTTCTGCTGTTTGTTCGTCTTTTGCAGGTACGGAACGCGACTGGGGACTTCACTGTTGCGGCGCTGGAGGGCAGTGATGCTAGGGTTTCTGTTGTAAACGGGTTTGGGCTAGGTGCACTGGGCCGATTGGGATATTGGGCTAGACTAGTGTTTGGGTAGTGGGTATTTTGTAACCGGGTTTAGTGATTGGGCCATTTGGGTTTAATTTAATTTTAAATGGGCTGCAAATTTGGGCTAATTTAATGGGACTGTTATGGACTATTATAATTTTTGTTCGGCTTATATATTTATTGTTTATTTATTTAACGGGCCGGGCAAATTAGGCCTATTACAATGCCCTTTTTCTAGAAGATCATGAAGAAAAGTTTTTATTAAAAGATGATAAATGGTACCTCCCATATATTATATTAGTTAATTTTCTCATCGTTAAGATATATCTTAACTTTTTTTTGATTTTTTTAAACTTTGTTGATACAAGATTTGAATTTAGAGATTAAAAATGATTCACCCAAAAAATTGTATGTGGTTGAGTAAAAGGGAAGAGATACTATTTGGAAAATCATCAAGCTTAACCAAGAGAGGGAGGTTGAAGAAGAAGAGAGAGTACCCCTCATCTTTACCCTTCCAAGGTATATAAAGGGAGCCCTTGTGAGGCTTATGTAGTGATGGTTTTCCAAGTGTAGGGTGGTTCTAGAGGTATGAAGGGTATATTGTGATAGATAGATGGCACTTGGTGATATTTGTGTATAACAAACTTCAAGCATCTTTTTGTACTTTAGGTATTAGTTGGCATTAACTCATGTTTGGTTTTCAAATGATATTCAATAAATTTTAAAATCAAAATGATTTTTATTAAATAAAAATAAAATTTCAAACGATTTTTTACTATTTCTTAGACTACCAAATGTGAATGTTTAAATATCCGCCTCACATAGCTATTTTTTTTTAAATGACATGAATATTAATTAAAACTAATTCAAACCTAAACCTAATCAAATAAGATATTGGTAGAAACAATGAAACAAAAACAACAATTAGAAAAGTGAAACAAGAGTTTGATAGTATATTGTTAAAAATTTTAACTGGTTAAAGTTTACTATAAGTCCTTGTATCATATCATAAAATTCATTCTAGTCCTTCTACTATTACAATGAACATTTTAATCTTTGTATGTTTGAAAAGTTGACCCTTTTAGTCCTTACATTACTTAATAGTAGTTGACGTGACATTAAATCAAATATTTATTTACATTAAATTAAAAAGCTAAATAATAGTTTTGAAAAATGAGTAGTGTACAAACCCAATAATGCCCGGGCCCAACTAAACCTAGAATGGCCCAACACCTGACCCAAACTAAACCTAGCCCAAAGCTTAACCAAAAAACAGAAACCCTAGGAGCCTTCCTCTCCAGCCGCCGCAACCGCTCCCGCAAGTCGCGCCTGTCGCCTCCGCACATAGCGCCTGCTGCTCCGTGCGCGTCGCGTGCCTTCCCCGCACGTCGTACCTACAACAACAAACAGAAACAGCAACGAAAAAGAAAGAAAATAACAAAAATAGAGTTTTGATTTTGTGATTTTCGGGCTATAAAAACCCTGTTTTTATGTACTCAAGTAGAGGGTAAAAACACACAGAAAAATCAGAGGAGAAGATTGAAATATACAGATTCGATTTTTTTAATAAAGGTTTTTTTCGTTTTATTTAAATCGGTGTTTGTCATTCATTTATTCTTTTTCCTTATTTTTTGTTTTTTTTTCTCGTTTAAAATATAAAAAAAAGGAAGCTTACCTCTCTCGCCGGAGTCGTCGAATCGGCGCCACCTTCGTCGCGATCGGAGCCCTGGCGTTCGGTTGAATGGCGGCGGCGGCATGGAAAAAAACCCTAGCAGAGGTTTTTTTCAGCTATGTTTTTAAAGCAAATAGAAATGAGGGATTTTAGGAAATTTTTTTTAGTTTTATAATGAAAGCAAAACGGCGACGTTTTGCCCTAGTATAACCCGTGCGGTGACCCGACCCGGAGGGGAGGATCCGCGCGTTGGGCTTTAAAGGGGAAATTATGCATTGAGTCCCTCCTGTTCGTGGCGCGTTGCAATTAAACCCATTTTGTTTCTTTTTAAATTGAGCCGCAATTTTTATTTGTTTTTCAATTTTGCTCACTGCTGCGCAGCGTTTTCGGAGGGAGGGAATAATTTCCCTTTTGGTCCTCCGTTATTGCTAGCGCATTCAAATTTGTCTCTTTTCGTCTATTTTCAAATCTACCCTATCATTTTCATCTTTGATTCAATCTAGTCCTTTTTTTTTTTACTGTTTTACTATTTAATTTTTTTAATGTTATTATTTCTATTATATTATACCATTAGTATTAATATCTGTATATACATGCGCATAGGTTTTTTGCATAATGCACATATGTTTTTAGTATACGTTTATATATATTTTTTATTCATATGTTTTATTTTCAATTTTATTCCCTAATTTCTATATATATATATATACTTCTATACTTTGGTTTCAAATTTTTTTTTTACTTTTATAAAAATATATATATACGTATGTTTTTATATCATTTTTCATTTTCTTTACAAATATATGTACATATATATATGTATTTGAATATATACGTATGCGAATTTTCACGATTTACCTATGTATATATACTTATACATTTTATTTTTCTATTTTGTAAATATATATACATATGATTTAAATTAAAATAATGATTTCATGTTATGCATTAACATTTATCACACTTTCAAAAACACATATTTTGGTTTTGTCAAATTTTTTGTCTTAAACCACCATATTTTATAATTTTCAATATTTGGCATTCATAATTCTCGAGAAATATCGTATCCTAACTTACTGGGTTGCGATTAATTTTTCGATGAATTTAGAAAGCCAAGTATTCATTCTGTAATAAATTCACAAATTTCAAATAAAAGCTTATTCTCGGGAATTCAAAATGTTGGGTCCTAACTTACTGGTCATGACATTTTATTATCTCGAAATAAGAATTTTCAAAATTAAAAGGCAATATTCGGGTATTTTGAAGATTTAAAAATATTGTACCCTAACTCACTGGGTGTGGTGTTTTATTTCTTTGAAATAAGAATGTCTTACTATTTTGATTCATTCATGAAATAAAAAGTTTTCTTTTAAAATCCTTTCAAATTTTCGACCTCAAGACATTAAATAATCAATTTGGTACCGATTTTGGGCGTTTCGAGGGTGCTAACCCTTCCTCGTGCGTAACTGACTCCCGAACCTGTTTTCTCAAATTTCGTAGACCAAAATTGTTTTTAAGGTGAGCCGATCACACCCCAATTAAGGATCGGTGGTGACTCCATTTTTTATTTTTAAAAGTCGAAAACTAAAATTTTTGTTTTCAAAAAACGGTTTCGACAGCTTGGCAACTCCACTGGGGACTTTAGAGAGTCGAGCCATAAACTGATTATATTTGTCTTTGTGTCGAAAATCAAAAGTTTTTTAAAAAAATCATGAGTTCCCTTCGCACTCATTGATGTTTTATCATGGTATTTTGGCAACTTTGCATTTGCATTTTACATTACATGGTCAGTTTTACCCTTTAAGTGGGAGCGAGAAACTAGTCCTTCGTGAGGTTTTCACCTCCGTGCAGGGTAGTGGACCGCTTCCGGGATACATCCGTACCTATGTCTTCGTGAGATTTTCATCTCTGTGCAGCCATAGGGAAATGTATCCCCCTGAACTGAACTCGATCCACATGAGCCTATAATGGGTGAGGATCGAGGAATTTGCTGGTTCGGGTACCCTTACTCTAGAAACTAAGCCTCATATAGTGAGCTTTAGGAACTTGCCCTAGGTAGAGCTATACCAAACCCTAGTGGATTCCTGAATAAATGTTCTTGCTATTTCATGTATGTATTGGATTATATCTTTTTGGTGTGATACTGACTTGGGTTTATTTTGTTTTGATTGCATGACATCATGATTGCATTGCATTTGCATCTTAGAAAAGAGATGTTGATTTGAGTTCGATTACTAGATTAGAAAGCTTGTCATAAGGAAATGGGTTTCTTGATAAAGTGAAAAATAATACGGTTGCCCGAATATGTTCCGAGAAAACACAACAAGAGAAAGATAATAGTTTAATGGAGGACTATACAACCATTGCTCTGTTGCCCGAAGACTCAAGCTGACGAAGATTATTCGAGAGCCGCTGAACTTTTTTTTTAAAAGGGAGGCCAACGAGCATCACAACGATAAATGAGCAAGGATTTACGACCTAGATCAAACAAAAAGGAGATCAAATTCGTGAGATATATCATAATATCTGAAGGGTCGATATCTTTACTTAGAGTACGAGGGTGAAGCCGTATATATATGTCCACTTTATGTAAAGAGATTTGTTTTCTAGTAAAGCTTTCTAGTAAAAAAATTAAACATGAATCAACGTCTCTTTTCGTATTCATTTCATGCATTTGCATTACATTACATCATATGCATCAAACACCTCTAAATGATCCTAACTAACTAAAATCATTGCTCAGTTAACTTGGAAACCAACCAACCAATCCAACACCGATACGGCACTCAGGCAAAGACAAAAGATATGGATCAGAGATTAGAAAAACTCGAGCAGTGTCAAAAGGATATGCAGGACCGACTTCAGCTACAGGTGCAGGAGCGGTTAGACAAGATAAAACAAGAGATGTTTGAGAAGATGCGGGAATCCCAAGAAGATATAGTGGCAAGGTTAACCCAACTGATAACTAAAGGACGTGATAAGGGCCCCATGGCAAATGTTGATGATGATGAACCTTTCTATCCCCCAGGTTTCACCCATCCACATGTGCAAACTCAAGCTGAATTCCCGCGCAAATCTACTGTCACCATCATGCCGCAGCAGTTTCGGGCTGGTATTTCGAACTCCCAGGCTGGACCGGGTTCTAATATCAAAAATAACCCTGTTAACTCTGTCATTCCTGACTTTGATGAAGTGGTTGAGAAGGAAAAAATGAAGGAGGAGCTACCGAAATAGTTAGAGGAAAGGTGTAGGTGGCTCTAGAAGAAATTCAAGGCGATGGAAGTCACTGAAGGCTATCGTGGGATTGACGCTAAAGAGTTGAGTTTAGTTCCGGATTTGGTACTCCCTCATAAGTTTAAGATGCCAGAATTCGAGAAGTACAATGGGACAAGTTGCCCAGAAGCACATATCACCATGTTTTGCAGGAGAATGGCTGGATATGTTAACAATGACCAGCTACTGATTCATTGTTTCCAGGATAGCCTCACAGGGACAGCATCTAAGTGGTACAATCAACTGAGTCGTACCACGATTGGTTCATAGAGGGATTTGGCCCAAGCATTCATGAAACAGTATAGTCATGTGACGGACATGGCTCCTGATAGAATCACCTTTCAAAACATGGAGAAGAAGCCGAGTGAAAGCTTCAGGCAGTACGTACAGAGATGGAGGGAGGTTGCGATCCAAGTTCAGCCACCGCTCTTAGAGAAAGAAATGACCATGCTGTTCATTAACACCCTGAAGGCACCATTCATTACACATATGTTAGGGAGTGCCACAAAAAGTTTTTCTGACATAGTCATGAATGGTGAAATGATCGAAAATGCTATAAGAAGCGGGAAAATTGAGGCGGAAGATAGTAACAAGCGGTCAGCCCCAAGGAGAAGAGAAAACGAGGTGAACAACACAGGTTACTCTAAATCAGTTGTTGTAAGTCATCCAGGAAAGAGGGTTGCTAGTCAACAAAGTTCATTGAGACAGGAATCTAGAGTGAAACTAGGTACTGAGAAGCTCCAGTTCACACCAATTCCGATGTCGTATAAGGAGCTTTACCAAAGCTTATTCGAGGCACACGTTGTTTCCCCTTCCTACTTAAAACCTCTACAACCTCCGTATCCTAAGTGGTATGATGCGAACGCATGATGTGACTACCATGCGGGAATTACAGGGCACTCAATCGAGAATTGCATTACCTTCAAAAAGCTAGTTGAAAAACTCATCAACATGGGTGTTGTCAAGTTGGGTGACTCATCAAGTGCAGTAAATTCGTTACCCAATCATGATTGAGGCTGGAGGGACTGCAATGTATGAAGAAGTGGTGAGAAATTTGCACATTGATGCCATATATGCAGACACAGTTAAAAGGATCCTTGTTAGATATTCGCCTTGGAGGTGTTCTAAATAGTGGGACTGCAGAAGAAACCCCTAAAGTATTTAGAGTCTGTTAGAGTAATGTTCAGAACGCACTTGTTGCTTTCAGCCTAGAAGCAACGAGAATTTCTTTGTGAAATAGGCTCACGTCTGAATATTATTAATTTCAATGAAATACATCATTGCAATCATCTCTAAGCAAATGTTCTTTCATTCTTTACGATTCTTTCATTCTTTTAGATTTTTTCCACTAAACCATTCATTCATTAATTCATATTATTCATACATTCTTTTGTATGCTTTTCGGTACCTACTATGGGTCCCCAGATATCAATAGCATGAGTGACGCTGCTACAGACTCAGAATTTCATTTTGAGAGAAACATATGTTTGGAGAGATCTCATGACTTTGAAGGTGACGTAGATTGTAGCTTATCTCCAGACTTGAGGAGGGTGATAGGATAAGAGGATGGACAGATCCTATATCACAGAGAATCATTGAAAATTGTGAGATTGGGATTGACATGGCCACAAAGACGAGGCGGGACCTTATGAGTTACCCTAAGAATTCAATGATGTCTTCACATGGTCATACCCAGATATGCTTGGGATAAGCACTGACTTTATAGTCTGAATAATAGCATGATGTCTGAAATTTTTAGTAGGTTCAACATTAATGTTATGAACGATGCAGTAAAATTTCTTTGCTGGGGCAATGTCCTTCTGTTTGGCTTATTATAGCTCTGCTCATTAAAGTTGAATTGCCATTTCTCTGCATTCTTATCCTAAGAGGAAGACCTGGAGGTTCGTCCCAAAGAATTTCAAAAGGGGGGAGTTAGTGTTGGGAAAAATTTTTCCTATACAAAAGGATTTTAGAGGAAGATGGGTACCAAATTAGGAGGGTCCATATGTCATAAAGAAAGCCTTTTCTGGAGAAGCTTTGATCTTGAGTAAGATGGATCGTAAAGATTTTTCAAGCCCTGTGAACTCAGATTCAGCTAAGAAGTACTTTTCCTAAAAAGGGAGGACCAAGGTGAAAGCCTACAAAGGGCACTTGGAGTAAAAAAAAAGAAATGGAGAGGCCAAGGTGAAAACCCACAAAGGGCGCCTTGAGACCAAAGGGGATTTGAGTTGAAAACCTGAAAAGGGCAGCTCAAATGATTGATCAAAATGGTATTTGAAATTATCAGAGCAGCTCAAATACTGATCAGAATGGGGCATACAGTGGTCTTGCTATACCTGAATCAGCAGGAAAGGGTAGGCGGCATCTTGGGGCATCGACAAAGTACTATAGATCTCCTAAGCACATGTTAAAACTCAGAATGGTCTTCAGAAAGTCTGTACAGCAAAGTTCAAGCTGCGATATCTGGGGCACCTAATCCTTACACTATTTTTGTTATTCTTGGAACACTTCATTCATTTCCAATATACGCATTCTTAAATCAGTTTCTTTGTTATCCATCTCTATTATCCCTGACAATTTATTCATTCCGAGCTATGCTCAGAGCCAACTCTATCCTTATCCATGATCTTTTTGCAAGCATGTTGCATTAGAATAATAATTAACAGACTGATGAAACTTTCACAAGGGAAGTTATGCATATTACTCTAGAAGTTTCTAAATAATACAGGAACCTGAAACAGGACTATTATTTAGAACGCACCAGGAAAAGTCTAAATTCAGACTATCCCTTTGAGGTTTTGCTGTCTGAAACATCGATTGAACAATACGGTAAGATGTCGTGTTGGTGACAAAGCTTCAATGAACAAGCAAGTAATGATCACCGAATAATGAGAAGAAGTTGTTCTTGGATAAGAAAATTCTTCATTTATGTATGAGTATTTGGTATGACACCCTGGGAATGGTGTCAGAGACCAAAGAGCTTTACACCCTGTGTTGTGATAGAAGATGATTAAGAAAAGGCCAAATTTTTTTACTCTTGGGTTACAGCGGGAGAAAGATGGTACAAATTTTGTATCCCAATGGATCAAACCTGGAGGTTTACAGCGGGGGCAATCTGGTCAAGTGTTTCTTTGAAGACGCCAGCCGAACAAGAAGGCGCTATAGCACATTAGCGATGAAACTTAATAAACTTTGAGCAATGATAACCTAAGAAGGATTATTCTTGAAAAAATATAAAATAAAATTCTGCATTAATGCAAACACCATTCACACCTGTCTAGTTAGGAGCATTTGATTCATTTTGATCATGCCATCCTAATCATTAGGCATAATTAGGTTCATTATACAGGTCATGTTCCCTAGAGAACAGATCAGTGTTGATAACAGATCTTGCCTTCCCGCATCGATAGTGAAGCAGATCGAAAACACCAGCCTTGCCTCCCTCAGTTGCAGTAGAGCAGGTTGAAGATAGCAGATCTTGCCTTTCTGCATAGACAGCGAAGCTGATCGAAGATGGTAGATTTTACCTCCCTGTGGTTATAGTGGAGTACATTGATGCCAGTAATTCTACTTCCCTGAGCAGCAGTGGAATAGATCAAAGATAGCAGATCTTGCCTTCCTGCATAGACAGCGAAGCAGATCGAAGATGGCGGATTTTACCTCCTCGTGGTTACAGTGGAGTAAATTGAAGCCAGTAATTCTATCTCCCTGGGTAGCAGCGGAATAGATTGAAGATTTTAGATCTTGCCTTCCTGCATAGACAGCGAAGCAGATCAAAGATGGCGGATTTTACCTCCTCGTGGTTACAGTGGAGTATATTGAAGCCAGCAATTCTACTTTTCTGGGCAGCAGTGGAATAGATTGAAGATTTCAGACCTTGTCTCCCTAAGCAGTAGTGGAGCAAATCAAAAATGGCAGATTTTACCTCCCTATGGTTATAGTGGAGTACATTGAAGCCAGTAATTCTACTTCCCTGGGCAGTAGTGGAATAGATTGAAGATTTCAGATCTTGTCTCCCTAAGCAGTAGTGGGGCAGATCAAAGATGGCAGATTTTACCTCCTCGTGGTTACAGTGAAGTACATTGAAGCCAGCAATTCTACCTCCCTGGGCAGCAGTGGAATAGATTGAAGATTTCAGATCTTGCCTTCCTGCATAGACAGCAAAGCAGATCAAAGATGGCGGATTTTACCTCATCGTGGTTACAGTGGAGTACATTGAAGCTAGCAATTCTACTTCTCTGGGCAGCAGTGGAATAGATTGAAGATTTCAGACCTTGTTTCCCTAAGCAGTAGTGGAACAAATAAAAAATGGCAGATTTTACCTCCCTGTGGTTACAGTGGAGTACATTGAAGCCAGTAATTCTACTTCCCTGGGCAGCAGTGGAATAGATTGAAGATTTCAGATCTTGTCTCCCTAAGCAGTAGTGGGGCAGATCAAAGATGGCGGATTTTACCTCCTCGTGGTTACAGTGGAGTACATTGAAGCCAGTAATTCTACTTCCCTGGGCAGCAGTGGAATAGATTGAAGATTTCAGATCTTGTCTCCCTAAGCAGTAGTGGGGCAGATCAAAGATGGTGAATTTTACCTCCCTGTGGTTACAGTGGAGTACATTGAAGCCAGTAATTCTATCTCCCTAGGCAGCAGTGGAATAGATTGAAGATTTCAGATCTTGTCTCCTAAGCAGTAGTGGAGCAGATCAAAGATGGTGAATTTTACCTCCCTGTGGAGTAAATTGAAGCCAGTAATTCTACTTCCCTGGGCAGCAGTGGAATAGATAGAAGTAACTAATCCAATCTCCTTGAAGTTGCAATGGAGTGGATTAAAATTACAGATCTCGTCTCTCTGAAGTTGCAGAAGAGCAGATCACGTCAAGATTTATCTCTAAGTTGTAGCAGAACAAATTGAAGCTATAAGTCTTATCTCCCTGAAGATGCAGTGGAGCAGATTAAAGATAGCAAATTTTGTTCTTTCGAGAAGCTACAACATACGAATCCTATCTCCTTGACATACATTGCAGTAGAGTAGATTGAAGCACCAGTTCCTATACCTATGAAGATGCAGTAGGAAGGAATGAGGCTATTTGAAGTAAAGAAGTACTGAAGAAGTCGAGGCTCAGTAAGACCGGGCACAATTGGGCTTTTAGTCTTTGCTCTATTCCCATTACACGACAATGAGCAAAGAGGGGCAGCTGTACAAACCCAATAATGCCCGGGCCCAACTAAACCTAGAATGGCCCAACACCTGACCCAAACTAAACCTAGCCCAAAGCTTAACCAAAAAATAGAAACCCTAGGAGCCTTCCTCTCCAGCCGCCGCAACCGCTCCCGCAAGTCGCGCCTGTCGCCTCCGCACATCGCGCCTGTTGCTCCGTGCACGTCGCGTGCCTTCCCCGCACGTCGTACCTACAACAACAAACAGAAACAGCAACGAAAAAGAAGGAAAATAACAAAAATAGAGTTTTGATTTTGTGATTTTCGGGCTATAAAAACCCTGTTTTTATGTACTCAAGTAGAGGGTAAAAACACACAGAAAAATCAGAGGAGAATATTGAAATATACAGATTCGATTTTTTTTAATAAAGGTTTTTTTCGTTTTATTTAAATCGGTGTTTGTCATTCATTTATTCTTTTTCCTTATTTTTTGTTTTTTTTTCTCGTTTAAAATATAAAAAAAAGGAAGCTTACCTCTCTCGCCGGAGTGTCGAATCGGGGCCACCTTCGTCGCGATCGGAGCCCTGGCGTTCGGTTGAATGGCGGCGGCGGCATGGACAAAAACCCTAGCAGAGGTTTTTTTTCTGCTATGTTTTTAAAGCAAATAGAAATGAGGGATTTTAGGAAATTTTTTTTAGTTTTATAATGAAAGCAAAACGGCGTCGTTTTGCCCTAGTATAACCCGTGTGGTGACCCGACCCGGAGGGGAGGATCCGCGTGTTGGGCTTTAAAGGGGAAATTATGCATTGAGTCCCTCCTGTTAGTGGCGCGTTGCAATTAAACCCATTTTGTTTCTTTTTAAATTGAGCCGCAATTTTTATTTGTTTTTCAATTTTGCTCACTGTTGCGCAGCGTTTTTGGAGGGAGGGAATAATTTCCCTTTTGGTCCTCCGTTATTGCTAGCGCATTCAAATCGGTCTCTTTTCGTCTATTTTCAAATCTACCCTATCTTTTTTCATCTTTGATTCAATCTAGTCCTTTTTTTTTTTACTGTTTTACTATTTAATTTTTTTAATGTTATTATTTCTATTATATTATACCATTAGTATTAATATCTGTATATACATGCGCATAGGTTTTTTGCATAATGCACATATGTTTTTAGTATACGTTTATATATATTTTTTATTCATATGTTTTATTTTCAATTTTATTCCCTAATTTCTATATATATATATATATATATACTTCTATACTTTGGTTTCAAAATTTTTTTTTACTTTTATAAAAATATATATATACGTATGTTTTTATATCATTTTTCATTTTCTTTACAAATATATGTACATATATATATGTATTTGAATATATACGTATGCGAATTTTCACGATTTACCTATGTATATATACTTATACATTTTATTTTTCTATTTTGTAAATATATATACATATGATTTAAATTAAAATAATGATTTCATGTTATGCATTAACATTTATCACACTTTCAAAAACACATATTTTGGTTTTGTCAAATTTTTTGTCTTAAACCACCATATTTTATAATTTTCAATATTTGGCATTCATAATTCTCGAGAAATATCGTATCCTAACTTACTGGATTGCGATTAATTTTTCGATGAATTTAGAAAGCCAAGTATTCATTCTGTAATAAATTCACAAATTTCAAATAAAAGCTTATTCTCGGGAATTCAAAATGTTGGGTCCTAACTTACTGGTCATGACATTTTATTATCTCGAAATAAGAATTTTCAAAATTAAAAGGCAATATTCGGGTATTTTGAAGATTTAAAAATATTGTACCCTAACTCACCGGGTGTGGTGTTTTATTTCTTTGAAATAAGAATGTCTTACTATTTTGATTCATTCATGAAATAAAAAGTTTTCTTTTAAAATCCTTTCAAATTTTCGACCTCAAGACATTAAATAATCAATTTGGTACCGATTTTGGGCGTTTCGAGGGTGCTAACCCTTCCTCGTGCGTAACTGACTCCCGAACCTGTTTTCTCAAATTCGTAGACCAAAATTATTTTTAAGGTGAGCCGATCACACCCCAATCAAGGATCGGTGGTGACTCCATTTTTTATTTTTAAAAGTCGAAAACAAAAATTTTTGTTTTCAAAAAACGGTTTCGACAAGTAGTGTTAAGAAACTAATTTTGCTTTTACTCCCTAACTATTTTTTGTTTTAAATTTTTGTACATATTTTTTGTGTTTAAATTGTTTGTAGTTTAGTCCACGCCAGTTACCATTAAGTCGTATCCTCCCATTTATTTTCAAGATTGAAAAAATAATTAGTTTGCCAATATGATAAAACAACTTTGCTTAATGCTCATTGTAGTGAAAGTTAGAACAAAAACGGGCAACGAAAAAAATAAGAGTAGAAAAGAATTGACACAACCGGTCTTTGTTAACGTAGTTCAGACACAATAATCCTACATCTGTGTAGCCTCGCCTAGTGAATGATTTTATTCAACAATCATCCGGATCATCTATTAGTTTAAGCTCAATATACCCTTACACAAAGATGTAATTGCATGATAAATAATTAGTTTACTGACATGATAAATCAACTTTGCTAATGCTCGTTGTAGTGAAAGTTAGAACGAAAATGGGCAACGAAAAAAATATGAGTAGAAAATAATTAACACAATCAATCTTTGTTAAAGTAGTTCAGACACAATGATCCTACATCTGCGGAGCCTCCCCTAGTGAATGATTTTATTCAACAATCGTCCGGATCATCTATTAGTTTAAGCCCAATCTACCCTTACATAAAGAAGTAATAGCAACCCCAATATCGACTCCAATTGTCACAATCACTCACTCAAATACCTCACAATACAGTCAATAAACTTTTCAAAGAATACCTAAAAGAGTGTCATAAAATAACCATAAGAAAACTATCGCCAAAGATAATCCAAAAACTACTATTGATGTGCGGCACGAAACAACCTTTTATAGATCCCTTCAAGTGGTCAATCAATGGTGTTTTGATAGGCTTTAAACTTCTATTTGAAATTATCCCATTAAAGGTTTTGAGTATTTATCACATAAAAGTCTTCATAAATCAATTTTTCAACTGCTCCAAAACTCTCTTAAATAAATTCAATATTTATCTCTAAAAAACAACACACAATCATCATTGATTCTTTATATTTCAAGGACTTAATATGTATATTTCAAGGACTTAATTCGTTAACCAAAATCTGATTGACTTTCGTCTTCTAGTCTTCGACACTGACCATTAGATTGACTTAGATCTAAGGTATGTTCTGCTACTTATCAATGTGTATATTCTATCATACTGATCGTCACTTGGAGCTCACCAATTGGACTTAAAAAAAAAAAACCTTAATAACTTAGTGATTTAAAAGAAAATTTTTGAATAATTTAATGATTATTTATATCTTTTTGAAGTTTAATGAAAATGTGTAAACCTACTTGAGAGAAATTTCAGTTTAAAAACCTCAAATTTAAATCAAACCAGCAGGAGTTTAATCATAGAACTTGAGAGAAATTTGGTGTAATATCTAAGAGACTAAAATTATAATTAGGTTGTTTGTCCTAAGATCGAACTTCGTCACCCTTGTCTCATCTCAATTTTGTATAAAAATATTGTAATTAGCTTAATAACTACAAACATTAAGAACATCCCAACTTAATTATTAGAAATAATTTTAAACTAATAAGCAATAGTACAACATACACAGGTCCACTTTTCATTTTCAAGAATAAATAAGATGGGTCCTAATGAAAACATATCCATTCACTAGCTTTTCTTGACTTTATGCCGATTTCTTAATCTCTAGGCTCAAAATTGGCAGATCATCTCTCCAATAATACGCTTCTCCTTCTTATCCATTTATTGGATGTGGGTGCAGCTTGACTTTGCTATATTCTTACTACTTAAATTTAATTTTAATACTTAAATTTAATATCTAAACTGAATGTGTAATAAAAAATATAAATATTTCATTAGGATAGAAATATCAAAGTCAAACTCGAGTATTAAAGTGCGCATTTCTGTGGTTTACAATAATTGCGGCGAATCCTGGCATTTGAGTGTCCTCTCTGTGTATTCATTGTTTCTTTGCTCTGCATCTCTGTTTACACTACGGTCCCCACTGCAACAACCATTTTCAACATTTTCCTTTTCTCTTCTCGAGAAATTAACACCTGCTCTTTCCTATGGTTTTTCCCCTTTCATTTCCTGCTTAATTTCTCCCTTTTTCTTTTAATTTATTTTCCACTCTCCTTTTAACTGAAGCAAAAGAGAAGAAGCTACTTATAGTTAAAAAACCAAGAAGCTGCACCTTTATTTTACTTTTTCTAGAATCCCATTCTCTTTTGTTTCCTTTTATTTACAAAAAAAAAAAAAACCTCTTGTTAATTTATTCGTCTACGTTCCTGTTTCTTTTTTTGCTTCAGTTCAAATTCCATTTGCTTTAAAGGGAAAAGAAGAAGAAGAAGAAGAAGTAGAAGAAGTAGGAGCAGCTTGTAATTAAGCTTGTGGTTTAATTATACTTGAGGTAAGTTTCAATACACGAATACTAAAAATTGATTTTTCTCCATAATGTTTTTAGATGCTAATATACATAAATTTTAGATGTTAAATCATAGTTTTAATTATTACATAACTATAAAATTAATTAAATTATAATTAATTTAAAAGAATAAGTGTAATTGGATAAAGTCATTTAACTAAACCTTTTTAGGATTTAACCAAATCTTTAAATGAAATTAAAATTATTATCTATAAATGTGATAAATCTTATAAAGAATAAAAAAATAGTTAAAATAAAAATATTAGTAATATAATGAATAAATAAGGATATTTTCATCACTTCATAAATTTGTTTAAATTCATACTTTTATAAAATTTATAGATTACATTATTTTTAATTGATCTAATTATATTTAATGAAATAGTAGTTAATTAGTATCACTTTTTTATTATCATACAATAATAAATTATTATTCCGATATTAATTTAATAATATAATAACAATAAAGAATATTAATAATTTTATAAATATTATGAATTATTAAAAAAAAGTTTGAAGCTACCAAATCCACAAACACACACATATATATGTATTATCATTATTGGTTTCTTTCTATTTATACTTTTGGTTCACAGCAGTTTCGTTTTAATATATATTTATCTTAATTTGAAGTCTTAAGTTTAATTTTTTCCATCTTTCTTTGGTTGTCTACCATTTTGCTTAGGCTTAGCAGATCAATTGTTTTGTGATCTCGGATCAACGACAATGGCTGGAGAATTCTGTCTGGCTGCTGCTTCTAATGCCGTGGGAACAATGATGGTAAACTATCTGGTGAAGCCAATAAAACAGAGTATTCGTTACTCATTTCGTTTCCATAAGGTTGTTCAAGAGCTCCACGAACAACGGAAGAATTTAAAAAGAGAACAAACTCGAGTTAAGGAAGACGTTAAGGAGGCTGAATTGCAGATTCAAACCCAAGTAATTGAGGACTATGTAGATGAATGGTTGACAAATGCAGAAAATGCCTTGAACGATGTACAAAGTTTGGTCCATAGGGTTGAAGAAAATAAAAGATGCTTTGGTTCGTGTCCTACTTGGTGTAGGCGATATCGATTAAGCAAGGAGATTGAGAAGAAGATAGCCTATATCAGTAAACTTGTAGAAGACTCCCATTTTAAACGAATCGGCCATCGTGCGGAGCTTCCTGGCTTAGAATTCTTCACATCTAAACATATTTTGGCTTCCAAATCTTCAACTGCTGCATTCAACAAGATCATGGAAGCATTGAAGGATGATAAAGTCAACATGATTGGAGTATGGGGGATGGGAGGGGTGGGAAAAACCACCTTAGTCAAAGAAGTTGGCAAAAAAACCAAAGAATTACGATGTTTCCATAAAGTTATTGAAGTTGTTGTCTCCCAAACTTCAATCATTGAAAATATTCAGTATAAAATAGCAGACTTCTTGGACTTAAAGTTTGAGAAGACAACTAAAGAAGGAAAAGCAGAGGAATTATGGCTTCGATTGAAAAAAGAAGAAAAGGTCCTCATTATCCTTGATGATATGTGGAATGAGGTTCAGTTGAATGAGATAGGCCTTCCACCAAATGAAAATGGGAATGGATGTAAAATCATTTTGACAACACGCCGCATGACGGTATGCGAATCTATGGAGTGTCAAGTAATTGTTCCGGTTGATGTTTTGGATAATGATGAAGCATGGACACTATTCAGAATGAAAGCTTACCTTGATGAAAGAGTTTCAAGGGATATTATTGAGACAGCCAAGGAAGTTGCAAAAGAATGCAAGGGTTTACCTGTAGCGATTGTAACGCTAGCAAAGGCTTTAAAAGGTACCAAGACTGTTAAAGGATGGGAAGTAGCTCGCAAAAAGCTTGAAAGAAGTAGATTAATGGAAGTCGGTAACATTGAAGAAGAAGAAGAAAAAAATGCCTACTTGTGTGTCAAGATGAGTTACGAATACTTGAAGAAGGAGACGACCAAGAGATGCTTCTTATTGTGTGCTTTATATCCAGAGGATCACTCAATTGACGTGAAACATTTAGTGAGATATGCTTGGGGTTTGGAGTTATTTGGCAAGGCTGACTCAATTGAAGAGGTGAGGATTCAAGTTTTGGAAGCCATTGATTACCTCAAAGATTCTTGCTTGCTGTTAAAAGATGAAGATGTTGAAAGGTATGATCCTTAAACTCTAGGGCAAAGCCGTGCATGTGGTCTGGGATGATGTTTTTCGTATTTTAAGAAGTAGAATTGTATAGTTATCTAGCCAAGTCCATAAGCTTAGCGAAATATCATTTTCAGACTCTCCCTTAGTATTTAAAATTTGAGTTTAAATTGTTAGATTGAGTTTTTGCTTGGTTAGCATCGATATTGATGTTAGTATAGGAAAACATGAGTTAAAACGTATTAAAGAGTGTTTATCCTCTTATTCAAAAATTGAAAAAGAATTTTAAGACCTATTAGTAGTACTAGACTTTAGACAAAAAAAATAATTTATTAGGCACTTAATAATAACATTACATACCATATTTCTTTTAGAATGTGAATAATATAATACATCAAAAAAAAATATTAAAATAACTCTTATTATTCTTTTTTAGCTCTTAAATTAATAAAATTAAATTTTTTATATGAAATTTTAAATCCCTTAACTTTTAAATCTCTTTAAACCCTTAAATCATAATTGAACTATTTCCCCTAAATTCATAAATATTATTAAAATTCTAAAATCTAACCCACCATTCCGTAAATTATAAATGTAGTTGTTGTGTTACTATTATTATCTAATTTTTAATGTTAATTTTATTCAATTAATCAAATTAGGGTTAAATATTATTAAAGATATATGATATTAATTAGAATTAAAAAAATTGATACATTTTATTGGATACTTAAAAAGTGTCATTTTAATATCATCATAATATAATTTAAACTTTTGAGATTTTAATTTTAAAATATTTTCAAAATTTTTGAAATAATAGAATATTTTAACATTTTAATAAATCAAACATAAACCCAGGTCTAATTAAGTTTAGACTTAGTTAAATAATCTTATTCATAGACATTTATTCTGAAAAGTGGCCTTTGTATCATTTAGTTCCCTACGCATCCCAGGATTTAATAAATTTGAACTTCATATATGTATACATGGACACCTACATACAGAAATAGAGAGAGAGTTAAGAAATCAACATTTATAAACGAAACACTAGTTCTTCTTGTTAGGCACTAGCCCCCTACAATCCATTGTTAAGAGAAAATTTTGTGCATCCTTTCAATAAATTATATATAATGTAAAATATATTTAAAATATACACTTGTCGGGTCTCGAAATAAAGTGTGTTAGATGTCGAACATTTGTGAGATAATGTCTCACGACTAATTATACATTGTAAATTTTAAATCATACTAGCATGCTTAACCCAATTTTCACAAAACAAGATTGCATAAATAACATATAACATTTGAAATTTGTTTCAGGAGTTAAACACCAAAAAAAGGCCAAGACATTTATTTGGTCTACTGAATCGATACTTGCATAATGATTTTTACAAATATCCTAATAGCAAAAATTTAATAATAAAATTTAAAAATCAAAATTCAATCAATTAATTAAAAGCTTGCAAAGGTATGTATTGTAATCATAAGACATCTTTGTTGTGCAGCTATCCCCTAATAAACTAATAAAAAGTTGTACAATTTAATAAAATGATATAAAAGCAAGTAAATCAAATTTAATAAAACACATACATATTATAATAAAATTAAACAAATTAGTAAAAATCAGTTTTGTATGGTTTCTAGCCAAATAATATGTATTTTAAAAAAATTAAAATTCTGAAATTTTAAACTTTATGATCATTTTGCTTACTTGAAGTCATTCAAACTCAAAATTTATAAAATTTACTTGGTAATTTGGTAATGTAAAAAAATGAATTTAAAGAATAAATATAATACTAAAACTTAGAAACTTGATTCGTCAAGATCAGTTACTAAAAACTTCATACTATGAAAAACACCTAAATTTTGAAATAAATGAACACCTAAATATGGATTTCTAGTGTGTCAAAATCAGTTACTTGAAACTATTACAACCATGGTAGTCGCTACTGTACCGGTACTAGTCATACCAGCCGGTATGTACTGTTCGGTCCTAAACCATACCAAATAGTCTATGTCTTGTTCCTGTTAAAATTTTGATGTGTTTCAACCATTTCTGTATGTTTCGGCCCATTTTGATCAATATCGGTGCGTACCAGTCCATGCCTTGTTGGTACAAAAATTTGATATTTTAAACTAATTTTTTAATTTTTTTATCTTAACCATTTTAATTTTTCTATAATTATATTTAAAATTAAAAGCTATTAAATCAAATTATTGAACCTAATTAATAATTTTAAAACTTATATTTACATAGAAATATATTTATATGATGTAATTAAGATATATTTGCAACTATATATAATATATAAAATTTATTTTTATCAAAATAACATGTAATTTATTAAGAAACAAAAAAAAAGTAGATTATAAATATATATGAAAAATATTTAAATGTATATGTAATTTATCAAGAAACTAAAATGAGACTATATATGTGTGTATGAAAATATTTAAAAACATCAATGAACCTGAAACAGTACTTTGAAACATGTTGGTATCAGTACATACCATTACAAAGAAAAAAATGATATGTCCACCAATATAATAATGACTACATTGATTAAAACCCATATATCAGAAAGTTCAAAAAATATTTTTTCCTAAATTACTCTATTGAAATAGATGCCATACATTCCATTTAAAAGATCTTGAAGAGAACTTTTATTTGGTACTAACAATGTAACCAAAATTTCACTAGAAATTCATCCAAATTTTGATTCTATTAACTAACCTAAATATACAAGTTTTATAAAAAAAAGTTTAAAACACAAATAAATCAAGAAATCTAAACCAAAAGTCACCTTAATCGCTAAAATTTAACATTGATTTGCACTTCCTTTACCTCGGGTTAGCTTTTCCCAAATTATCAAAATTACCGTCCAAAAGAAAATGTCGTCAGTGATTCTTTGTTTTTTTATGAAATTATAACTATTTATTATGTGAAATGATTTGGCATAATCAAGTTTTGTTACTTAGTGTTACATTGCATATTTGTGAGATTTCTCACAGATGTGTGGTGTAGTTATGCCTTGGTACGGGCATGACAATACTATAAGTAAATTTGATATTTTTCTTATTTTTTCTTCTTGTTTTATTAAATCCTTTTTCTTTATATTGCTTCTTTTATAATTTATTATTTAATCTTTTAAAAATTACATAATATATCAAAATATTGTTCGACGTATATATTCACTTTTATTTTGGCATGATCAGGTATGTTAAGTTACATGACATAGTTCGTGATGTTGCTCTGTGGATTGCATCCAAAGAAGAAAGTGACTTTTTAATAAAATCTAGATTAGAATTACTAAATGAAAGCTTTGAACCCTGTAAGGCAATCTCATTGTTGAATAGGGAACATAAAGTATTTCCTGAGAAATTGGTGCATCCAAATGTTGAGATCCTGTTGCTTAATGACTGTGATATACAAGGTACATGTTTTCAAGGGATGAAAGAATTGAAAGTTTTAAGTCTTACGTCCTTTTCTTCGTGTGTTATTTCCTTGTATGCTCTTACGTCCCTACGAAAACTTCGTGTTCTACATTTGGCCTTTTTTGAGGACTTATCATTCCTTGGAAAGCTAACGACACTTGAGTGTCTTAGTTTGCGTGGTACAGAATTGAAGGTTTGGCAGATGAATTAGTGAGGTTGGTAAATCTAAAGATATTGGATCTAACCGGATGTAGATTTTCCTCAAGATTTCCCCCTAATGTCATTCGAAGGTTATCTAAACTAGAGGAGTTGTACTTAAAAGGTTCAAGCATCGGAGAGGAAAGTGACGATATCCTTCTAGAGATAAAATTCCTGACTAGATTGACAGCATTATCCTTGTCGATATCTTCTTCCCATTTTATAGAAGATTTCGAGTTTCCAAGATTAGAAGAATATAATATATTCTTACGTGGTACACAGGATAAACTTGGGTGTCCACATCCAGAACAGTGGGGAAAATTCCTCATAGGAGAAGCACAAAAAATCAGTTATGAGATTCAAGGTCTAGATTCCGTTGTTAATCTCACAAAAAGATCTTTGAAAATTGAGGGAGTGTTTCCTTACAATGTGGTTTCCCAATTACTTGGGAATTTAGAGTCTCTTCAAGTGTTTGATATCAAGGATGAGTATATAGAAGGCTTGACTGATCAAACACAACAGATTGTGTCGGTTTCAGTGATCTTACAAAACCTAAAACAAGTGAGAATTGAAAATTGCATGAATTTGGAAGTGGTATTTCAAACGGAGAAGGTAGAAGGAAATGAAGCACCACCACTGCTCTCAAATTTAAAGTCTTTACGTCTTAAAAGGTTGATTGATTTGAGCTGTATTTGGGAATTGCCAACCGAACATGTAAGACTTGAAAGTTTAGTTGATTTGAGGATAGAAGATTGCCCAAGTCTAAAATCACTCTTCTCAGTTTCTCTTGCTCAAGGTCTGGTACTCTTGGAAAAACTTAAGATAATCGGTTGTGGCGAACTGAAGCAAATAGTCACAGAATTGGAAGGTGATGAGGAAGAAATATCCCGGAGTATTGATTCTCATAATTCTTTGTGCTTCCCAAAGTTAAGAGAAGTCCACATAGAAAATTGTGATGGTTTGGAGTATATTTTTCCAACGAAGATGGCTGCACAAGGGCCTCGGGTGTTGACTCTTTCCATAAAGAATTGCTGTCGATTAAAACAAGTGATCAGAGTTGCCAAAGACATGGTGGAAAATGACATTGTGTTCCAACAACTACAGTTTTTGAGATATTTATCTTCCTTTTCAGTGTCAGGTTGCCCTCAATTAACTGATTCGGGTGTTCATTTAGATGCTGAGGAGGCTTATCTACAGGTACTTTCTTTTTATCCCTTTTTAGTATTCCAGTGTTTGCTAACAGATGCATCAACATTACACTTAAGCCAACCAGCCCTCGACTTTCCCATTTCGAAACAACAAACATCATGAGAATTGGAGTGATGTTGCACCCGTTGGAACACTGCCTTCGATTTTCTCCAATCCACTAGTAATTTATCAGTAAAATCAACAATATGTGATGAAGGAACATCTTGTTTCTTCCATACAAAAAGGTTCCTATAAATCCATGAGACCACCAATATACAATCCTGTAGCATGAGCTCTAAAATTTTAACAATTTTTCGATCAACTGTTTCATGAAAAGGTATCATTAGTTATTCCAAATATCCAACACTTTTAACTATTCCTATTAAAATAATGGCATGTATATTTTCTCAAATCCCCCTTTTAATTACATCATAACTTAATCACCTTCAAATTAATCATACTAATATCTTTTTTTTTTTTGCTGGAATGAGCACTTTTAAGGAAAAATCCACTTCAACATTTAACTAAAATTATTGACCCTATTAACTATTTAGACTAATTAATTATTTTATAAATGTAGATAAATAAATTATGTCAAATTAAATTATAGGAATACATCTCAAATCTAGTATAATAAAAAATCAAAACCACAATTTTTCATTGTCTTTCTTTCTTTCTCTTCCCTTTTTTTTTTTTTTTCTCATTCTCTCTCCCAATGACCCCACCCCCACCTAAATAAATAAATAAAAGGTAAACTACCTACTTGGTTACTGAACTTTTAAGGCACTTTCATTTTAACCACCTAAAATGAAATGCTTGCAATAAAATAAAATGCTTGTGATTTGGTCATCCAACTTTTAAGCGCTTTTATTTTAGTCACCTAAGCATTAAATCTACAACGGTGGTTAACTGTACACTCAACAACATATTTACACTTTTATTAAAGTGTAAAAGTGATAGAAACTAAAATAATACTCAAAAATTGTTAAATTGTACTTATTTATCCATTGTCGAAAATTTTAAATTTTTTTTAATATTGAAATTTTAAATTTTAAAATATCAAAGTAAATTGAATAAATTGTTGGAATTTTTTTATCCATCAATAATAATGTTCATATGTTGTATGTATTTTCTTTTCTTTTTGTTCTTTTGCAATAATCCACTATAAATCAAATTCAGGGGGTTCGATTATCAGCTTTCAAGGAATCGTTTAGCAGTTCAAAGCATCTTCAACTAAGTGAAATTGAGGATCAAAATCTAGTTCCAGAAGCAAACAGAGAGGGACTAAATGGATTAACTTCACTTGAACTTAGACAATGCAAGGATCTTGATTGCTTGGTTGATACCACAACAATGAATGAGCTAACTTCTGCGTTCACTCATTTGGAGAGATTAAGTATAAATTATATGGATGGTTTGGAAAGCTTATGCAAGGGTCACCCTCCACAAGGTTTCCTCAAAAACTTGAAAGAATTGCTTATTAGAGACTGTAATAAGTTGCAAGTGGTGTTGTCAATGGATGAACTCCTTTATAACAGGGACCACTTTCAAAGTTACAATCCTTGGAGCTTGAAAATTTAGCAGAATTGAGATTGTTATTCAAAGGCTCTCCTCATTCTTTCATCTTCCAAAGTCTTAAGGTAGTAAACATAAGTGGATGCGGGGTATTGAAATCCCTCTTTTCACCTTCCCTTATTCAAAGCCTAGTGCTTTTAGAAAAACTCCAGATAAGAAGCTGCCACGAATTGAAAACTCTTTTGGCAGAGCCGGAAAGTGATGATGAAATGGAATCAAAGAGTTCTTCCCTTCCTCTGTGTTTGCCGAAACTGAAAACTCTTGACATCCATCATTGTTCAAAACTCGAATATGTTGTGCCAATCACTTTGGCTCAAGGTCTTCCTTCTCTTGAATCGGTTTCAATTTCTCAATGTTATGAATTAAAGCAAGTATTCGGCATGGCGAAAGGACAGGATGGAGTTCAACACGACGGTCTCCTGCTCCTTGCTAGTCTACAACATCTAAATCTTGAGTGGTTACTAAAGTTGACTAGCTTTGTCCCGCAAAACCATATTGTCAAAGCGCCAGCTTTGAAAAGATTTTATGTTTATGATTGTCCTCAATTGACGAACTCTCCCATTCAACATGTCCACAAGAAGCTCGAGTTGAGGTTAGAGGTAGGCTTCGTTTACTCTTTATTCGATTCCCATTCTGTTGATTGCATATCTCTTAACTCATGATTAATAAAAAAATTCTTCTAGGAAATGGTATATTGGTATTGTTTAGTTGAATGGATGACTCAATTGTTATGCTGAATTGCTATCTAATTCAAAATCTAATTGGTTCTTTCATTATTTTTGCCCTGTACTAATTAATGATTTGTTTTCACTTCAGGGTGTTGGATTATCCGCATTCAAGGAATTGTTTGACAATACGAAAAATCTTCTTGTCCATAGAATTTGGGATGACAAAATTCTCATTCCAGATCTTGTAAATTTAGAGCTTCATTCACAAGCAATGATGGGTTTTAAATACAACGGTGAACCTTCCGAAGGTTGCTTTCCAAATCTAAAAAGTTTGAGGGTCAAAAATTGTGTAAACTTGTTGAAAGTATTTGAAATCGCTGAGGGCCTTTATAACCAAGAAGAAAATCAGGCACCACAGATCCTCTCAAAATTGGAGTATTTGGAGCTATACTATTTACTAGACTTAAGACAGATAGTAAAAGGTCCCACCCGTTATGTCAATCTCCAAAGTCTAAAGGTTTTAGACATAATAAGGTGCAGCGAACTGAAATCTCTCTTCCCACTCTCAGTCACTCAAACCCTAAGGTCGTTGGAAGAACTCAATATACATGAATGTGGTGAACTAGTACATGTTTTCATGGAGTTGGTAGAAGAAGAAGAAGAAGAAGAAGATGATGATGATGATGATGATGATGACGACGACGATGACGACGACGATGACGATGACGACGATGATGGAGGAATAGAATCGGACGCACTTTGCTTGCCAAACTTGAAAACTGTGGAGATAACACAATGCCCACGTTTAAAATATGTCTTCCCACTTGCTTTGGCTCGAGGTTTCCCTCGTCTACAAAAGCTACAACTTGTTGGTTTAAGAAGCTTGAGGGCTTTTGTTGCAAGAAACAATTTTTTGGAAGCACCAGCTTTGGAAAATTTATGTATCCATGGCTGTTCAGCATTATCGAATTTCACCTTTCAAAAAGAAGCAAACAACTGTTTTCCATCAAAGGTAACTTTTCTTTTTACCCTTTTTTCTTAATTCTTTTTACTCATATTTAAGATACTAGTTTGCTTAACCAAATGATAATTCCACTGCAATTTCAATTCCATTTCTATTAGTTATGTCTAATGGAAAGGATAAATCATATAGTATTATTTTTTTTTTTTGAAGTTTTGGCAATATAATTAGTAGTAAAAATTTTAGGAAATATAGTTAATTGATGGACACAAATTCACAATATGGATCTTTTTTCTTTGTAATCATGCTTATATTATGCTTTTTATTTTGGACAAATGTTTCAGCTTCAAGGGGGAGATTTCATCCCAAATCCAAAGAAAATGGAGCTTTTTAATTTGATTTGGCTGCGAGATAATCTTAGAGAACTAATAGTTCACTACAACAATAATTTGACATTCATCTTTCCAGTGATGCTCATTCAACATTTATCACAATTAAGCATTGTAGAGATAAAGTCATGTGAGAAATTGAAGGGAATAATTAGCAATGATGACATTTTGGCATCATCATCACAAGGTCCTCGGTTGGAGATGAAAATGGTATTTCCTCAGTTAAAGCAAATAGTACTTGAAGATTTGCCAAAGCTTGAGAGCTTTAGCCCTGTGGGTTATCATCTGGAATTCCCATGTTTGGATTTGCTTAACTTTAAGCAATGTTCCAAGATTATCACAAGTTTCACTGCAGATTATTTAACATTGACTGTGCATGCTAAAACTGATCAGGTATCTATCCTCCCAACACTCTTTTACTATTGTTTCTAATATATATGAAATTGAGTTACTTTTCTTCTCTTTTTACATTATTCTCAACAAAGTTTAATTTGTTATGAAATGAAGGCATCCCAACTATATGATGCTAGTCCCTCACAAGAAGTTATTTTTTGGAAAAGGCGTAGACCTACTTTACTACCTCAATATATAGAAGAAACTGGAGAAATTTCACCATTAAAGTGAAAAATGTTGCAGAAAGCATACGTGAACTTAAATCTCACATCTATAGCATGTGCGACGAGGCTACACTAGTTAATTAACAGGTAAATATGTCATGATCATCTACTTTTCTTCTCACCTTTGTTTTTTGTTTTTGTCTTTTTAGTTATAATTATGACTTATTTATTAACGAACATCAGAATGAATGATGGCGAGAATTCGGTTTCAATAGAGTTGCAGGAATCCGCTGAACCAGTTCCACAATCTTAGGTACTATGTAAAATGTGTATGAACAGAAAGATAAACTATAGTGTAATCCTTTAATCAATATTTCCTTATCCTTGAATGAACATATTGATGAAGTTTATATACTCATATGATAATAACTGCTCCTAACCAACTATTTAATAGATTGGTTAACAGACTAACAACCTTTACAATCTTTATACTATTGTTTAACACACAGCTCCTCAAACTTATATCATCCAACAAAGTAGCTTGCTTTGATTGCATCATAGTGAGTTACCTCTTTTGGTATATGGAATCTCTGTGCCTAGGATGATCTATGTTGGAACTTAGAAAACAGAATAGGAAATTTCAACTGAAACTTAAGCTTTAAGCTTTGATGTCTTGCTAAACAAACAAAGGAAACAGGCTTAAGTTATAAGAACAGAATTCTTTGAATAAAAACCAAAACAAAAGAAGAATTTACTGAAAGATTCATCCATCTATTTGAAACAAAAAACATTACATATATCAAGTAACCAGCTTGTCAAAAAGATAAAAATGTCACCTAAACATACTTAACTCCACTAACAAATTCTTGAAACTTAAAAAACTTTCTCTTGCACACTTGGTTAAGCTGATTTATCAAATCTATCAGCACCAAATTACATCAAGTATGCCACTAACTTAGTTCTAATATAACTAAACAACAAAACTAAAAAGTAACAAAATAGCAACATATGCTTCAGCTGCAACTTGCATGGCTCTAAAGTCATCTTCTAACAGTCCTCATTGGCTTACATGCTGCAAACTACTAATTTGGCTCTCAAATTCTTGAACCTTGACACGTAAAAAGGCTTTGTCAAGATATCAGCAAACTAATCTTCAAAACTGCAATGAACTAGTCTAATTTCTTGAGATTGTTCCATTTCCCGAACAAAATGAAACTTGATCTTAAAATACTTTATTTTCCCATAAAACTCTGGATTCTTTGCAATTGCAACAGTAGACTGGTTATCACATCTGATCTCTGTTGTTTCTCTTTGGTGTAAATTCATATCTGCCATGATTTTCCTTAACCAAATTGCTTGGTTAACAGCTCTTGCAGCTGCTACATATTCTGCCTTAGCTATTGATTGAGCAACAATAGTTTGCTTCTTTGAACTCTAGAAAAAATAGCTAAACCAAGGGTAAACAGATACCCTGAGGTGCTTTTCATGTCATCCATTGATCTTGCCCAGTCACTGTTAGCAAAACCAAAGAGCTTCATACTGTCAACCTTGGTAAACATCATCTCAAAGCTCAGAGTCCCTTTAATGTACCTGAGGACTCTCTTTACAGCATGGTTCACATTGCAGCAATGCATGAACATTGATAGGAGGCTGATTGCAAAAATTATATCTGGTTTTGTGGCTGTTAAGTAGAACAAACATCCAACGAGGCTCCTGTAGGTTGATTCACTCACTTTCTCGAAATCACCCTGGCTTGTCAACTTTTCTCCAATAGCAATAGGAGTGCTAGTTGCTTTACAATTCTCTATTAAGAATCTGTTGAGAATTTTCAAGCCAAATGCTTTTTGGCTTAAGAAAATTCCTTGCTGAGTCTGAAATACTTCCATGCCAAGGAAATATGACATTTCACCCAAATCTAACATTTCAAGCATGCTCTTCATTTTGCCTTTGAAATTTGTTAGCACAACATTATTTTCACCTATCACTAATAAGTCATCCACATATAAGAAGGCTATGAGCAAAGTTTCATCATTTTTCTTTTTCACATACAGTGTTGGTTCACTGATGCTTCTCTCGAACCCCAAGCTTGCTAAGTAGGAGTCGATTCTGTCATACCAGGCCCTTAGTGCCGGTTTTAAGCCATACAAGGCTTTTCTTAACTTCTACACTTTGTCTTCTTCACCAGTAACTTTAAAATCTTCTGGATGTTCAACAAATATCTCCTCATCAAGAGAGCCATTGAGGAAAACAAATTTTACATCAATTTGATGTATTTTCCACTACTTTTGAACAGCCAATGCAACCAATAGTCTGATTGTATCAAGCCTAGCCACTGGTGCAAATGTCTCAAAGTAGTTAACCCCATACTTCTAACTGAATTAACCCCATACTTCTAACTGAATCTTTTTACTACCAATCTTGTCTTTATCTTGTTCAAAGTCCCATCAGCATTCTATTTAGCTCGAAATACCCATTTTACACCTATGACTTTTTTATGGATTGGTCTTGCAACTAGATCCCAAGTCTGGTTTTATGTATCATGCTCATTTCATCAAGCATGACTTGTTTTCTAGCCTTCTTGTGCTTAAGCCTCTTCAAAACTGGTAGGTTCAAACAATTGCTATATCAACCCTCTCATACACTTCACTAAGTGGTCTAGTTCCCTTTACTGGCTCATGATCAATTTCTATCTCAGCATCATTCTGATCAACATCAGTTTGCATATCACTAGGTCTTCAGTAATACATTATGGTTCAGTCTTATCCCAATTCCAGGTTGACCTCTTATCAAATACAACATCTCTATTCACAAAAACTTTAAGAGTTGTAGGATCCAAAATTCTATAGCCTTTCTTGACACTGCTATAGCCCATTAAAATGTTAGGCTGAGCTTTTTTTTTTTTCCAATTTGTCCCTCTTGACAGCAAGTATGTGTACATAACATATGCATCCAAAGACCTTTAGGTGAGAAACTGATGGTTTGAACCCAAACCAGGCCTCAAATGGTGTTTTTTCAAGCAGTGTTTTAGTTGGTAGCCTGTTTTGAAGATAACTATAATGTTTACTACCTCAGCCTAAAAACACCTAGGCAGGTTCTTCTCAAACATCAAACTTCTGGCCATATCCATCAAGGTGCAATTCTTCCTCTTACTAACACCATTTTGCTGAGGTGTGTAGGTGTTTGTGAGCTAGTGTTAGATCTCTGATTCTTCACAAAAGCTTTAAAACATTGTTGAAGTGTACTATGTGCCATTATTTGACATTAATGTCTTGAGCTTGCAAATTGATTGAGTTTTTACTGCAGCTTTGAACTTTCAAAACACTGAGGTTACCTTTGACTTGTGCTTTAGGAAGTAAACCCAGCAAAACCTTGAATAGTCATCAATGAAAAGAAAAAATACCTACTACCATTCAAGGATTGTGTCTTCATAGGGCCACATACATCAGTATGGACTAACTGCAAATTTTCAGAGGCTCTCCAGGCCTTGTTTACTAGAAATGGTAGCCTAGCTTGTTCTTCTAGCTGACATACTTCACAAACATCTTGTTTTCTTAACTGTTTTATGAAATTTTCAACTAAGTCTTCTTTTGATAATTAAAGTAGAGACTTATAGTTGACATGGCCTAATCTTTTATGCCACAGTTTGGACTCATCCACGGCAGTTGTGTAGGTACTAACTAAAGTTTTGTTCCAATCCACAATGAAGCTTCTGTCAGTCATGGTGGCTGACATGAGTTTGGATCCACTTGGATCATTAATCAGGCATTATTTGCCTTTGAATACACAGAGTATCATTTTTCAACTAGTTGAGCAATACTTAGCAGATTTCTATCTATTTCTGGTACTAACAAAACATTGGAAATGAGTTTGGTTCCTGAATGGGTTTCAATCAGCACATCTCCCTTGCCTTCTGCTTTAATGTATTGTCCCTTACCCACTTTCACTTTTGTGTTGAAACTTTTGTCAATGCTTTCAAAAATAGCAGCATCAGGTGTCATGTGGTTGGTGCAACCACTGTCAATCAGCCACCCTTTTTTAGTTTTTTCTGGAAGTTGAGCAGGAGACAACAAATACTTGTTCTTCTTAATCACAACTTTCTTCTTCTGCACTTAAGCTTCTGTTCTAGGCTGTTGAGGCTAGTTTTACTTTTACTAGCATTTGTTTCTGCAAACCTTCTCAACATGGCCCATATGTTTACAAACATTGCACTGCACCTCAGGTCTGTACCAATAGTTTGCTTCAGGATAGCTAACTCTTTTGCAATGTGAGCAAGGTGGATACTTTCCTCTTGCTCTATCTCTCTTTGATTTATCTGACCAAGCTTTCTTTCCTTTGTAGCTAGAAGAGCTCGAGGTTAGCCTTCTCTTGGCTTGAAAGACACCTTCTTGATTCTCCTCCTATATGCTAGCTCTTCTTTGTTCCTGAGCATAGAGAGCATTGATCAGCTCAATCAAAGAGATGCTTGACAGATCTCTTGAATCTTCTAAGGAAGAGATTTTGACTTCATATCTCTCAGTTAAGGTTGAAATAATCTTCTCTACTATTCTGGCTTCACTGAATTGGTCTCCAAGCAATCTAATGCTATTCACAACAGCTACAATCTTATTTAAATATTGACTAACTGTTTTTGATTCCTTCATCTTCAAGTTTTCAAAGTCTCTTCTCAAATTCAAGAGTTGTTCCTGTCTTGTTTTTTCAGTTCCTTAAAACTTCTCTTTTTTTGAGCCTGTCCAAGCCTATTTTGGAGTCTCACAGGCAACAATCCTTGTGAAAATCAAGTCTGACACACTGTTTTGAATGCAAGACATTGCCTTATATCTCTTGGCTCTGTCATCAGAGTGCTGCCTGATCTGAGCTACCGTGGGGTTAGTTATCAAGGGTTGTGGTTCAACATCAGCATTGATAACCTCCCACAAGTCAAATGCTTGCAGGTAGGTCTTCATTTTCACTACCCAAATGTGGTAGTTTTCACTATTTAATACTAGTGGTGGTGCTGGAGAGAAACCTAATGAAGACATTATTTTTGAGATTGAAAAAGAGTAAGGTCCTTTAAGAAATCAGCTTTAAATACCAATTGTTGGAACTTAGAAAATAGGATAGGAACTTTCAGTTGATGTCTTGCTAAACAAACAAAGGAAATAGGCTTAAGTTATAAGAATAGAATACTTTGAATAAAAACCAAAACAAGAAGAAGAATTTGCTAAAAGATTCATCCATCGATTTGAAACAAAAAACATTACATATATCAAGCAATCAGCTTGTCAAAAAAGATAAAAATGTCACCTAAATATACCTAACTCCACTAACAAATTTTTGAAACTTAAAAAACTTTTCTTGCATACTGGGTTAAGTTGATTTATCAAATCTATTAGCACCAAATTACATCAAGTATGTCACTGATAACACTCTAGAATAATATATTTTTATATATTAATTATGTATTTATTCTGAGTATGATTCTACTAATTTGAGCTATTTATGATCTTTTATCTCATAAGGACTAAATTTGAGGCAAAAGTAAAATTAAGGGCCAAAAGCGTGAATTTAGAGATAAAATGGGCCAATGTGCGACACAAGGAAACGTTGGTACCAAAAGTGCAAGCATGGAGGACACAAGGGTTGAAATGCAAAAAGAAGAGATTTTATTCTATTAAACTCTATTTTAATTATATTAGGATAATTAATATTGAGATAATTATTAAGGATTATTTTTAGGATTTTATTTTATTTATCTTTATTTATCTTCAATTAAATATATTTATCTTTTAGGAATTTAAGTAGGATTAGACTATTTCCCCTAGCACTATAAATAGGAGTGAAGTGACTCAAAAGAAATCCATCTTTTATTTTTTCCTGTAAAAACTCTCTCCCCAAAAGTCTAGGCTTTTGTTCTTCTCATATTTCTTTTCAATAAAATCTTTATTTTTATTTTATTTATTTCTTTTCTACCACAACCATGAGCCACTAAACTCATCTACCCGAAGGTTGTCAAAAATCCCCAAAAGGGTTCATGAGGCTTAGAATCCGAACTTAACCTCCTCGCTGAGTATTCATCGTTTCTCTGCACTACGGAGCTGACGCTTCCGTCCATGTCCCTTAAGAAGTAAGCATTTCAACGTATGCAAGGGCGGCCGCTTTGTATGTTTTGGGAAGGTTGCATAGTCAGTTCGTTAGCTTACTGCGTCAGAGGTTGGCGAGCCCAAGAGACAAAATGGCGTGGGATTCGCCATTGAGAAGCATTGATCTAGCATAAGACGTTCCCACAGAAGCGATTGTTGGCTAGAGTCAGGTTCCACTAAATCGTAAGTCTAAATCGTTAGAGCTGGTGGTCGTAGGCGTCCTCTTCCACTATAACTGGCTTATTCGGTTTGGGAAAGATCATCTAAAAATTGAGGATTGAACCTGTAACACCCCCTAACCCCCAAACCGTCGCCAGAACAGGGTTACGAGGCATTACCGGACATATCAGATAATTTACAATAATCTTTAAATAATTAACGAGCATATTAAAGTAAATCATAAATTCATATAAATTTTAATAATTGACTTCATTTAATTTTTAGAAAAATTTCGGCAGCATTTCTGCTTATTTTTACGTAAAACCCCCTGCAATTTAAAACCATACCAATTGCAATATAATCAAATCAACCAATTCATGTCACATTCTCATTTTCTATTCTAAATACTTCTAATCAAACTCAATCTATATGATATCAATTTAAAATTTAACAATGTACTAATTAGATAAAATAGATAAAGTTCTTTCATTAAAATTCATAAACTTTTAATGCTAACATTTTAACCATTTATATTAAAACATAATAACCTTTATACACAACCTATGTACATGCCACCTTTACCAAAGGAAAAATACATCACCAAGTTTTGCTGAAGCCAGGATTAATCTGGATGCTGAACCGAGACCTTTGACTTCTATCGACCTGCGCACGGAAACAACCGTACGCTGAGTAATTCATACTCAGTGGTATTACCATAATTCAAATTATAATTATAATGTATATGTAATGCATAAATCGTATATACAATTTAAATTTAAATTCCACATTTCAATAATAACAAATCATCAACTAATATCACACATCCACAGTTTAAATTTGAACATTTCATGAACCTTAGGTTCATTTCTCAATCTCATTTCACATTTCAATTCACAATTCAACTTTTTCATTTCATTTCAGTAGCTCGTTCGATCAACTCGTTCGGTTTATCATTTCATTAATTACCCTATTAACAAAACTCGGACTTTGGCGGATACACGGATCCAACCAAACACACCAGTATGGCACCCAGTGCCTCATCGGATAGTTCGAAGCAATAATTGACACCCAGTGTCTCATCGGCCAAGCCGAAGTAAGTTGGTACCCAGTACCTCATCGAATCTATCCGAAGTAATATAGTGACACCCAGTGTCTCATCGACTCGAGGTCGAAGTATACCTGAACTCTTCTAATCCTATGGCACGCCAACTATATCCGACTCAGCCCGACTAGTTAATAGGGTACTTAAATCACATATAATCTCAATTCAATCACAATTTCTCACATTTTCAATTCAATCATTTTTCCACCTTTCAATCAATAATTAATCCACAATTCACACATTTCACAACTCAATACATTTCAATACAATTTAATACTATTCACAATTTGATTCAAATTCATTTCCCAATTTCAATCAACAAACAATTCAAATATTAATTCACATCAACTATCCAATTTAATTCCCACTCATATAATAATAATAATAATAATAATAATAATAATAATAATAATACTTACCTCACATTTCATTTACCAAACACATAAATTAAATTTTAACATTTAATAATAAATAACTTGAATTATAGTAATACAAACCGTGATTTTCTCGAGTTTACTCCTCGATAATCTTCTCCTTTCCCTTTGATGCTGATGCCTCGGGTTCTTTGTTAGCTATGAAAATAATAATAATTAAACTATTAATTACAGCACTAATTATAATAAATAATTGAATTTCTATTCAATTTCTTCCTAATTCTCAATTTAATCCTAACTAAATTCACTTACTTTCCTAATTCAATTCACACTCTATTTCTATTCAAATTTCATCCAAACTAAAATTTAACTATCAAAATTTCAGCATATTTTGCTAATTTCGAATTTCTCTAAATTTAGTCCCTAAAATATAAAACTTAAGGTTTAGTTTACAATTCAATCCTTTATTCAATTCCAATTAAAATTTCTATCAAATAAACCCTCAATTCCATCATTTATTCAACATAAACCCTACTCAAAAATCTATTAACTTTCAAATTTTCAACTTAAATCCAAGAGTATTTCACTCTAGGATTCCAAAACCATCAAATTTATGAGAAAAGGACTTGATTTAACTTACCAATTAACTTCAAGCTTCAAATCCCTAGTTTTCCCTTTTATTTTTCTTTCCGTTTTCTTTCTCCCCTGTTTCGAATGCTCTCTGTTTCTATTCTGTTATTCTTTTGTTCTTTTCCTTTTTATTTTAACTTACCTTACTTTTTTTTCCTTATTTTATTTCTTTATGTTTAATTAATTATTATTTATAAAATATCTATTTTAAATAACAAATATAATTAATACATTTGTACCATATCACAACCTTACATTTGTCTTAATCTAACTACTTCATAAAAAAAATCTTTAATATAATAATTTATTAATAATAAATATCTTTTACTTAAATTTTAAGTAAATAAATATATGTAACACACTTGTATTTTATTTTTACCACACACTTGGCAAAATCATAATTTATTATTACCCAAAAATCTTATACTAATTATTTAATTATTAAATATCTTTTAATTTAATAATAACTAATAACTAATAATAATAATAAATATCTTATACTTAATTAATAAGCAAATTAAATCTACAAACTACAAATATATATACATACTTTAATTACACCTGTATTATTTATCATCATACATTTGGCATATTTGATTTATTTAATAATATAATATCATTATAATTTAATTATCATAAATTCATATAATATAAATTTATTTAAATATCATTACTTATAAAATTAAACAAATAAAATCTTAAATTTTATTCCTTTATGCCGCCCCCATCATTTTTTTAATGGCTTAATTGCCATATTAGCCCTTTTTACTTTCTTTTGATTTATAATTAGACTTTTACCCTTTATTCATTTTAATCCTTTTCCTAATTACTCTTAATTGAGCTAAATTCACCTATCTAAAACCTAATTAAACACACAACTAGTCTCGTAAATATTTCTAATAATTATTTTCGAACTCAAATTACTAAGACGGAGGCCCGATATTATACTTTTCCGATGCCCGTGAATTTTGGGTCATTACATTTCTCCCCCCTTAATAAATTTCGTCCTCGAAATTTACCTGAGAAGAGATGAGGATATTGTGCTCTCATTGTCTCTTCCGGCTCCCAAGTCGCTTCTTCCACACTATGACTTCTCCATAAAACTTTTACTAAAGGAACCCGTTTATTTCTTAATTCTTTCACTTCTCGTGCTAATATCTGAACCGGCTCTTCTTCATAAGTTAAATCAGATCGAATTTCAACGTCTTCAGTGGAATGATATGAGAAGGATCCGATCTATATCTACGAAGCATTGAAACATGAAAAACATCATGAATTTTCTGTAATTCTGGAGGTAAGGCTAATCGATAAGCAACAGGCCCAATTCTTTCCACAATCTCATATGGTCCAATAAAACGTGGACTCAATTTTCCCTTCCGACCAAATCTCAGAATTTTCTTCCACGGCGACACTTTGAGAAATACTTTATCACCAACGGAATACTCAATGTCTCGTCGTTTCAAATCTGCATAAGATTTTTGTCTGTCGAAAGCGGCTTTCAGTCTATCTTTAATCTTTTTAACTATTTCTTCTGTCTCTTGAATCAATTCCGGCCCAATCACTTTTCTTTCTTTTAATTTTGTCCAACATATTGGTGATCGACACCTTCGGCCATAAAGTGCTTCATACGGAGCCATTTGAATACTAGATTGGAAACTATTATTATAAACAAATTCTGCTAATGGTAGATATCGTTCCCAACCTGATTCAAAATCAATGACACAAGCTCGAAGCATATCTTCTAAAATTTGAATTACCCGTTCAGATTGTCCATCAGTTTAAGGATGAAAAGCTGTACTGAAATTAAGTCGAGTACCCAATGATTCATGCAGCTGCTTCCAAAATCTTGACGTGAATCGAGGATCTCGGTCTGAAATTATTGATGCCGGAATACCATGTAATCTAACAATTTCCCGAATATAAACCTTGGCAAGCTTCTGTAATGACCAGTCAGTTCTAATTGCTATAAAATGAGCTGACTTTGTGAGTCGATCAACAATTACCCAAATGACATTCTTTTTACTCACTGACAATGGCAACCCCGTAACAAAATCCATGGTAATGCAATCCCATTTCCACTCAGGAATAGTAATAGGCTGTAACAGACCCGTTGGTACCTGATGTTCTGCTTTTACCCGCTGACAAGTCAGACATTTACCAACATACTCGACTATATCTTTCTTCATTCCTGGCCACCAATACAGTTCTCGTAGATCACGATACATCTTCGTTCCACCTGGGTGCAAAGCAAAATACTATTATGTGCTTCTCGAAGAATCAACTTTTTAATCTCAGAAGTAGCCGGAATACAATCCGATTCTGAAATCTCAAACAATCACGCTCATCAATACTAAAATTTCCACCATACCATGCTGTACCATTTCTCTTTTCTTCATCAACTTTTCATCCTCTAACTGTGCTGCTCTGATTTGATCAAACATTACTGGCTTAGCCCTTAACTCAGCTAACAAACTTCCATCATCATTAATACTAAGTCGACCAAACATTGCCTGTAATTCAACTGCTGCTTTTCTGCTCAATGCATCTGCTACCATATTTGCCTTTCCTGGATGATAATCTATAACGCAATCATAATCTTTCAAAGTTCTATCCATCGTATCTGTCTCAGATTCAACTCTTTTTGTGACAGAAGATATTTGAGACTTTTATAATCAGTGTAAATATAACATTTCTCACCATACAAGTAATGTCTCCAAATCTTCAATGCAAAAATTACAGCTGCTAGCTCCAAATCGTGTGTCGGATAGTTGCGTTCATGTGGCTTCAACTGTCGAGATGCATAAGCTATTACCTTTCCATCCTGCATTAGTACACAACCCAGACCATTCAATGAAGCATCACTGTACACTATGAAATCTTTCCCCGACTCTGGTAATGTTAGAACTGGTGCCTCTGTCAACATTTGTTTCAATGTCTCAAAACTTCTCTGACACAGATCATCCCAGATAAAAGGAACATTCTTCTGTAGTAACTTGGTCATTGGCAAAGCTATCTTCGAAAATCCATTTACAAATCTTCTGTAATGCCCAGCCAAACCAAGAAAACTGCGTACTTCAGATACATTCTTCGGTGCCTTCCATTGAACAATCGCTTCAATCTTCTTCGGATCAACTCTAATTCCATCTGCCGATACTACATGTCCCAAAATACCACCTCTGATAACCAGAATTCACATTTGCTGAGCTTCCCATACAACTGTTTTTCCCGCAGAATCTGTAATACGGTTCTAAGATGCCGATCATGTTCTCTCTCAGTCTTTGAATAAACCAATATATCATCAATAAAAACCACCACAAACTGGTCTAAATACGGCTGAAAAATACGATTCATCAAATCCATAAAAGCAGTTGGAGCATTAGTCAACCCAAAAGGCATCACCAAAAATTCATAATGACCATACTGAGTACAAAATGCAGTCTTCAGAACATCACTTTCTTTTACTTTAAGCTGATAATACCCAGATCTCAAGTCAATCTTCGAAAATACCGAAGCTCCTTTTAGCTGATCAAATAAATCATCTATACGGGGCAACGGATACCGGTTCTTGATCGTCACTTTGTTTAACTGCCGGTAATCAATACAAAGCCGCATCAATCCATCTTTCTTTTTAACAAACAATACTGGAGCTCCCCAAGGTGAAATGCTCGGTCTAATAAATCCATGATCTAGTAAGTCCTGTAGCTGCACTTTCAACTCTTTTAATTCAGTGGGCGACATTCGGTACGGAGGTATAGAAATTGGTGCTGTACCCGGATACACTTCTATAGCAAATTCAACCTCTCTGTCAGGTGGTAAACCTGGTAGTTCTTCAGGGAATACATCTGGAAACTCACATACGGTTCTGATCTTACTGCACTGACTGCCAACCGAATCAGAATTAATAACATAGGCTAAATATGCTGTACAACCCTGCTGAAGTAATTTATTAGCCTTTATTGCTGAAATAATACGTGCCGGCCCATTAGTACGGATACCATTCACCTCAATTCTGTCCCTGTCTTCTGTCTGAATACTAAACTTCTTTTTATAACAATCCAATACCACTCCGTGTTCAGACAACCAATCCATTCCCAGTATTATATCAAAATCCCCAAATGGCATAATCAACAGGTCAATAGGAAAAGTTTTATTTTGTATAATTAACGGGCATCTCGGACAGACCTGATTCACTAATACTGTTTGCCCCAACGGACTCGACACTTCTACAGTCACTCTAGATATTTCAGAATTAAATTTTCCCAATTCAACTAATTTTGAATTTATATAAGAATGTGAAGATCCGGGATCAATTAAAGCATAAACAGGCTCAGAATATAGTAAGAATATACCTGTTACTACATCGTGGGCATCGCCTTCTTCCCGTGTTCTGACCACATAAGCTCTGGCAGGTACTTTAGCTTCTGACTGCTGGGTAGCAATATCACTGCTCCTCCTAATACTTCCTCCCCTTGAAATCGAACCACCTCTTCCTAACCCTCTGCCTCTAGCAGTAGATACCGATCTCTGTGATGTCACGGGGGCAGTACTATCAGTTTTCGGACAATCTCTGATAAAATGGTCTGTAGAACCACATCGGAAACAGCCTCTAGTTAATCTCCAGCATTCTCCTCTGTGTTTCTTTCCGCAGTGTTGACAGTCTGGAATTCCTATTTCTCGAGAAGGACCTCTCACACTGCCAGTAGATACCGTCGTCTGCTTTCCCCTGCTTCTACCACCTCTGTCTGATCTGAAACTGGATCTCCAACCACCTTGAGATTCCTTTGGCCTTTTCGGCTGAGGATTCGAACTAATAGTTCCTGTACGCTTCCCGGTTGGTCGAACAATTTCAGTCTTTTTGTCGAGGCCCAGAACTTGTTCCACCATTTTTGCTCGTTCAATCAAATCTACTAACTCAGTGATCCGATGAGATACTAGCTGTACCTTGATCTCGTCTCGTAAACCCCGTAAAAATCTTTTACAACTATCAGCTTCTGTCGGAATAAACTCTGAGGCATATCTGCTGAGTCTCGAAAATTCCCTCTCATAATCTATTACTGACATATCACCCTGTTGTAGCATTAAAAACTCTTGTTTCTTGTCTTCAATATACATCTCTCCGATATATTTCTTTTGAAATTCCTTCTGAAATAGATCCCACGTTATCTGACTCTCTGGTAGATGTCGAACCACTGATTCCCACCATAGGTAAGCCTCCCCTTGTAACAACGATACAGCACAGATTAAACACTCACAGGGGGTACAGTCTAATTGCTGCAAAATTCTTTTAGTTGACTCCATCCAATTTTCAGCTGTGGATGGATCAACTCCTTTTAGACCCATAAATTCAGTGGCACCATATTTCCTCAGTTCCTTTATCGGGGCCCGTCTAGCAGTAGGTATTGAAGTCGTAGCAGGAGTAGTTCCCGCTACTCTTTGTAATGCATCAGCTATAATTCTCAGTAATTGAGATTCATCTCTATCTCTGACATTTTCCCGTTCTTCATTAGAAGGTTGGTTGCCTAACGGATTCACACTCGGTGCAACAGATTCTGTTTCATCTAATTCTCTATCTTCAGTAAACATTCTTTCATCAGTATCATTTATTCTTTCTTCAGACATCTTTAATCTATAAAACAAAGCAAACAAATAGGTCAGCATCCAAAAATCCCGACTCAGTTTGACTCGACAGTGGCATGTACATCTAGACTCAATTCTAAGCTCAATTTAGACCGAGAATCGGCTAAACCTGATAGCTCTGATACCAACAACTGTAACACCCCCTAACCCCCAAACCGTCGTCGGACAGGGTTATGAGGCATTACCGGACATATCAGATAATTTACAATAATCTTTAAATAATTAACGAGCATATTAAAGTAAATCATAAATTCATCTATATTTTAATAATTGACTTCATTTAATTTTTAGAAAAATTTCGGCAGCATTTCTGCTTATTTTTACGTAAAACCCCCTGCAATTAAAACCATACCAATTGCAAATATAATCAAATCAACCAATTCATGTCACATTCTCATTTTCTATTCTAAATACTTCTAATCAAACTTAATCTATATGATATCAATTTAAAATTTAACAATGTACTAATTAGATAAAATAGATAAAGTTCTTTCATTAAAATTCATAAACTTTTAATGCTAACATTTTTAACCATTTATATTAAAACATAATAACCTTTATACACAACCTATGTACATGCCACCTTTACCAAAGGAAAAATACATCACCAAGTTTTGCTGAAGCCGGGATTAATATGGATGCTGAACCGGGACCTTTGACTTCTATCGACCTGCGCACGGAAACAACCGTACACTGAGTAATTCATACTCAGTGGTATTACCATAATTCAAATTATAATTATAATGTACATGTAATGCATAAATCGTATATACAATTAAATTTAAATTCCACATTTCAATAATAACAAATCATCAACTAATATCACACATCCACAGTTTAAATTTGAACATTTCATGAACCTTAGGTTCATTTCTCAATCTCATTTCACATTTCAATTCACAATTCAACTTTTTCATTTCATTTCAGTAGCTCGTTCGATCAACTCGTTCGGTTTATCATTTCATTAATTACCCTATTAACAAAACTCGGACTTTGGCAGATACACGGATCCAACCAAACACACCAGTATGGCACCCAGTGCCTCATCGGTAGTTCGAAGCAATAATTGACACCCAGTGTCTCATCGGCCAAGCCGAAGTAAGTTGGTACCCAGTACCTCATCAAATCTATCCGAAGTAATATAGTGACACCCAGTGTCTCATCGACTCGAGGTCGAAGTATCCCTGAACTCTTCCAATCCTATGGCATGCCAACTATATCCGACTCAGCCCGACTAGTTAATAGGGTACTTAAATCACATATAATCTCAATTCAATCACAATTTCTCACATTTTCAATTCAATCATTTTTCCACCTTTCAATCAATAATTAATCCACAATTCACACATTTTCACAACTCAATACATTTCAATACAATTTAATACTATTCACAATTTGATTCAAATTCATTTCCCAATTCAATCAACAAACATTCAAATATTAATTCACATCAACTATCCAATTTAATTCCCACTCATAATATAATAATAATAATAATAATATAATAATAATAATACTTACCTCACATTTCATTTACCAAACACATAAATTAAATTTTAACATTTAATAATAAATAACTTGAATTATAGTAATACAAACCGTGATTTTCTCGAGTTTACTCCTCGATAATCTTCTCCTTTCCCTTTGATGCTGATGCCTCGGGTTCTTTGTTAGCTACGAAAATAATAATAATTTAAACTATTAATTACAGCACTAATTATAATAAATAATTGAATTTCTATTCAATTTCTTCCTAATTCTCAATTTAATCCTAACTAAATTCACTTACTTTCCTAATTCAATTCACACTCTATTTCTATTCAAATTTCATCCAAACTAAAATTTAACTATCAAAATTTCAGCATATTTTGCTAATTTCGAATTTCTCTAAATTTAGTCCCTAAAATATAAACTTAAGGTTTAGTTTACAATTCAATCCTTTATTCAATTCCAATTAAAATTTCTATCAAATAAACCCTCAATTCCATCATTTATTCAACATAAACCCTACTCAAAAATCTATTAACTTTCAAATTTTCAACTTAAATCCAAGAGTATTTCACTCTAGGATTCCAAAACCATCAAATTTATGAGAAAAGGACTTGATTTAACTTACCAATTAAACTTCAAGCTTCAAATCCCTAGTTTTCCCTTTTATTTTTCTTTCCTTTTCTTTCTCCCTGTTTCGAATGCTCTCTGTTTCTATTCTGTTATTCTTTTGTTCTTTTCCTTTTTATTTTAACTTACCTTACTTTATTTCCTTTATTTTATTTCTTTTATGTTTAATTAATTATTATTTATAAAATATCTATTTTAATAACAAATATAATTAATACATTTGTACCATATCACAACCTTACATTTGTCTTAATCTAACTACTTCATAAAAAAAATCTTTTAATATAATATTTAATTAATAAATATCTTTTACTTAAATTTTAAGTAAATAAATAAATGTAACACACTTGTATTTTATTTTTACCACACACTTGGCAAAATCATAATTTATTATTACCCAAAAATCTTATACTAATTATTAATTATTAAATATCTTTTAATTTAATAATAACTAATAACTAATATAAAATAATAATATCTTATCTTAATTAATAAGCAAATTAAATCTATAAACTACAAATATATATACATACTTTAATTACACCTGTATTATTTATCATCATACATTTGGCATATTTTGATTTATTTAATAATATAATATCATTATAATTTAATTATCATAAATTCATATAATATAATTATATTTAAATATCATTACTTATAAAATTAAACAAATAAAATCTTAAATTTTATTCCTTTATGCCGCCCCAATCATTTTTTTAATGGCTTAATTGCCATTTTAGCCCTTTTTACTTTCTTTTGATTTATAATTAGACTTTTCCCCTTTATTCATTTTAATCCTTTTTCCTAATTACTCTTAATTGAGCTAAATTCACCTATCTAAAACCTAATTAAACACACAACTAGTCTCGTAAATATTTCTAATAATTATTTTCGAACTCAAATTACTAAGACGGAGGCCCGATATTATACTTTTCCGATGCCCGTGAATTTTGGGTCATTACAGAACCCAAGGCGGAACGAGACAACTGGAGGCTGGAATCTCCCATAAGAATTTTCTTTCTCTCAACTCTATTTTTAATTTCTCAAATTTTTGATTCAATATTCTTAATTCTGTTTTTATTTTATTTTTCGTTTCTAGATCCAAACCTTTAATTCTGTTATTTTCTTATTTTTTTTTCAGGAACGCAGGTTTCTTGTGCAAGATTCTGCCTGGGATTTCATGGAACAAGATATTGTGCAAATCCAGTCCCTGATGATTTGACCCTACTTCTCTTTTACTATTCTTTTTCATTATTTATTAGGGATAGGATATTTTTGGTGCTTTCAACGACCGCATCAGTCACTAACTTAGTTCTAATATAACTAAGCAATAAAACATCAACTAAAATGTAACAAACAGCAACATATACTTCAACTTAGACCTGTCCATGGGCCGGGTGGCCCGGCCCGGCCTGACGGCCCGCCCGAAATATGGGAGGGTTTCGGGTAAAAATATAGGCCCGAAAATGGGCTTGGGCAAAAAAACAAGGCCCGTTTAAAAAAAGGGTCGGGCCTCGTGCACCACTTTTTTGGCCCGGGCCCAGCCCAGCCCGGCCCAAATATAATAAATATATATTTTTTTATTTTTATTTTACTTATAAATACTTTTAAAAGATTTTTATTTTTTATTTTTAAAATAATTTTTTAATGTTTATTAAAATGGGTCGGGCCGGGCCGGGCTCGGGATTATGATATTTTTCCCAGGCTGGGCCTGGGCAAAATTTCAGGCCTATATTTCGGGCCGGGTCGGGCCCGGGCCTAGGGGGCAGGCCAAAAATTTTTTTCGGGCTGGGCCGGGTTTGGACAGGTCTACTTCAACTGCAACTTGCATGGCTCGAACTACTTTGGTCTGCATGTAAGCCATCTTCTAACAATCTATCTATCTATCTTGATGTATTGCAAGGTTTGATTTGTCTTCGTTTTACGCTTTCTTTTTAGGTCACTTTTTATTTTTATTTGTTAAGCTAGAATACTATATTATAAAATAAATCGATTACAAAATTAGGGGATATAAGTCCCCAACCACTCTGTCGAAACCATTTTTTGAAAAACAAAATTTTTTAGGGTGTCGACTTTAAAAAATGAAAATTGGGAGTCGCCACCAATCTTTTATTAAGGTGATTGGGTCACCTAAAAATGACTTTGGTCTACGAATTTTAGAAAAACGGGTCCGGGAGTCGGTTACGTATGAGGAAGGATTAGCACCCTCATTACGCCCAAAAATTGGTACCTAGTTAATTAATTAATGTCTTAAGGGCGAAAATTTTAAAAATATAATCTTTAAAAACTTAAAACGTTGCATATTAAGACCCTTTTCAATTCAGAGAAGCAAAAATGCCACACCCAATACGTTAGGGCACAACATTCTAATTTCCTCCAAAATGAATTAGGTCAGAATACTTATACAATAAAACTTTAAAAGAACATCCACTCATCCAAGATTTAAGAAATCACACCCAATACGTTAGGGCACGATCCCTTTAGAATCCCAAACTCGGAATATTTCCTTTACTTTAAAAGAACATCCACTTATCCAAGATTTAAGAAATCACACCCCAATACGTTAGGGCACAATTCCTTTAGAATCTCAAACTCGGAATATTTCCTTCATGATTTTTTTAAAAATCTTCATTTCGAGAAATCAATGCGTCACATCCAATACGTTAGGACACAACGTGTTGAATTCCCAATAATGAGTTTTTAGTTGGTTTAAAGAGCAATCCTCGATTGTTAGATTTTCAAAAAAATCAGAACCCAATACGTTAGGGCTCAATTTCCTTGAGCAATCCTAAATACGAGTATTATCTCAATTTTGAAAATTATATTTTTAAATTTGAGTTTTTTTTAAAATAAAATAAAATGATAACATTATTTTATATGTGCAAATGTCAGAATAACAATGATCACAAGTACAATAATAGCATAGAAATAATACAAACAAATGAATATAAATAATGACATGCAAAAGATATTAAATAAATGAGCAGAAAATATGCAAACATAAATTAATAAGCGAATAATTAAAATAAATAACAAGAAATGCATACAAGTACACATAAAAATACATAGATTTGAAATAAATAATATCAAAGATAATTAAATAAATAAATCAAGTATATATATATAAGTACGCGAAAAATGCTAATTTTAAAAAATGGCATAACTACATGTTTTTTAAAAAAAAACATATATCAATATAATAATAATTACATATAAGAATTATAAGATAAGATAAAAAACAATTGCATTATAAAAAAATATTGATTTTTAAAGAAAATAAAAAAAAGGACTAAATTGGATTACAAATAAAAAATATGGGGTAATTTCGCAAATAAATAAAGTCTGGAGGGCCAATTGAACGCGCGAATTACATAGACAGGCTGGAAGGGCAATTTTTCCTTCTCCTCTAAAACGGTATCGTTCAAGAAGGGTTAAATTGAAATTAAAATAAATTAAAGAACGAATTTAAAAAATAAAAAAAACCTAATTATAAAGACATTTAAAGGCGGAGGGGCTAAAAGTGCAATTTGCCCCTCCGCATAAAAACACGTGGATCCTGGGTCCGGGTCGGGTCGACGCGCGGATCCTCCCCTCAAAACGGCGCCGTTTTCAATTGGCTATTTAAGCCAAAACTAAAGCCAAATTTCATTTCAAAACCTTTTTAAAGAAAAAAAAACTAAGTCTTTCAAAAAAACTCTCTCAGCCCTTTCGTCCTCCGACCATCGGTCGGTCATCGAACGGTCACTGGCCACCGCGCCGGCCGTCGTTCTCCGGTGCCGGCACCACCGTCTGCGGTGGCTGAAAATATTAAAATCTCTCTTTCGGCCCTTTTAACCTTTCCAAACGCAAATCGGGGCTCAAAACTTCCAAAATCTGACGGAATATACGAGGAAATCACGAAAACCTTTCGGTTTCCGGCCACCGATCCTCGGCGTGGCTCCCTCAACGCTTCGACATCGCTTCAAAGTTAGAGAAAGGTGATTTCTTTCCTTTTATATTATTTCTAGATATGTAAACGATAAAAATAAATGCGTATAAAAAAAATAACCACCTTTGATTCAGTTTTGCTCTCTATATTGCGATAATAGTATTTTATTTCTGCTTTCGAAATCCGATCCCTTTACAATATTGTCTATGGCTTTATATAGCCATATGAAAAAAACAACAAATAGAAACAAGAAATCTGCTTGATTTGATTTGGTTTGATTTGATTTTCTTTCCTTTCTTTGCTGATTATTTCTTTCCTTGTCGTTTTGTTTCCTTGCAGGTGAAGATCATGGAGATCCTGAGGCATGGTTGCGGCGCAAATTTTTTTTCAGAAACCTAGGGTTTTCTACAACTGATTTGGGCCTCTGAGCTCTGGGCTTTCATTTCATTTTGGTTTGGGCCCTTATGGGCTTGTTTGTACTTTGGGCCTTTTACCCGGGCCAAATCGGGTATTACAGCTGCCCCTCTTTGCTTATTGTCGTGTAACGAGAATGGAGCAAAGACTTTAAAATGCCCGATTTTGCCCAGACATGCTGAACCTTGGTATTTTCCTTCTTCAAAAGCTTCGTCCCTTCCTACTACACTTTCAGAGGTATAGGGGCTAATGCTTCAATCTATTCCACTGCAACTGCAGGGAGATAAGACTTACAATCTTCAATCTATTCCACTGTTACCCAGGGAAGTAGAATTACTGGCTTCAGTATACTCCACTATAACCACAGGGAGGTAAAATCTGCCATCTTCGATCTGCTCCACTACTGCTTAGGGAGATAATATCTGAAATCTTCAACCTACTCCGCTGCTGCTCAGGGAGACAAGGCTTGGTGACTTAAATCTGCTTCCCACTATCTTGGAAAGATAAGATTTATCGTCTTCGATCTGCTCCACTACTGCTTAGGGAGATAAGATCTACAATCTTCAACCTTCTCCGCTGCTGCTCAGGGAGACAAGGCTTGGTGGTTTAAATCTGCTTCCCACTATCTTGGAAAGATAAGATTTGTCATCTTTGATCTGCTCTACTACTGCTTAGGGAGATAAGATCTACAATCTTCAACCTACTCCGCTGCTGCTCAGGGAGACAAGGCTTGGTGGCTTAAATCTACTTCCACTATCTTGGAAAGATAAGATTTGCCATCTTCGATCTACTCCACTACTGCTTAGGGAGATAAGATCTATAATTTTCAACCTTCTCCGCTGCTGCTCAGGGAGACAAGGCTTGGTGGTTTAAATCTGCTTCCCACTATCTTGAAAAGATAAGATTCGCCGTCTTCGATCTGCTCTACTACTGCTTAGGGAGATCAGATCTACAATCTTCAACTACTACTCGCTGCTGCTCAGGGAGACAAGGCTGGAGTCTTTGATCTGCTTCGCTGTCGGTGCATGAAGGCAAGATCTGCTATTTTCACTGATCTGCTCTCTGGGGAACATGACCTGTATAATGAACCTATATTATGCCTAAGATTAAGATGACATGATCAAATGCATCAAATGCTCCTAACTAGACATGTATGAATGGTGTTTGTATGAATATAGAATTCTTTTTTTTCTTTTTCTTTTTTTTTGAGAATGATCCTTCTTAGGTTGTCATTGCTCGAAGTTTATTAAGGCTTTAACATTGATATGCTACAACGCCTTCTTGCTTGGCTGGCTTTTTGAAGAAACATTCAGTCAGGTTGCCCCCACTGTAACCTTCAAAGTTAATCCACTAGGATGTAAAATTTGTACCATCATTCTCCCACTACAACCCGAGGGTAGAAATATATGGCTTTTCCTTAATCCTCTCTTATCACTATTCAAGGATACAGGATCTAAATCTCTCTGGTCTCTTACACCATTCTCTGAGTGTCGTACCAAAGGCTCATGCACAAATAAATGATTCTTTTCTCCAAGGAAACCCCTTCTTATTGCTTGGTGATTTAAACTTTGTCACCCATCTGACATCTTGTCATTTTGTTCGATCAATGTTTTTGACAACAAAATCTAAAGAGATAGTCTTCATTTAGACTCTTCCTTCTCAGATTTCTAACCTTTTAAAACTTAGTGCGTTCTAAACAATAGTCCTGTTTCAGGTTCTCGTATTATTCAGAAACTTCTAGAGTAATATGCAAAACTTCCCTTGTGAAAGTTTTATTAGTCCATTAATCATTATTCCAATGCAACATGCTTGCAAAAAGGGTATAACAATGGATGAGAAAACAATTGGTTCTGAGCATAGCTCGAAATGAATAGATTATCAAAAATAGTAAATAAGGATAGCAAATAAATTGATTGGGAATGTGTATCTTGGAAAAGAATGAAGTATTCCAAGAATAACAAATTCAGTATGAATATTGGGTGCCCCAGATATCGCAGCTTGAACTTCTCTGTATAAACTTTTTAAAGATCCTTCTGAGTTTGACATGTGTTTAGGAGATCCATAGTACTCTGCCAATGCCCCAAGATGTTGCCTACCTTTTCCTGATAATTCAGGTATAACAAGATCACCACATGCCCCAATCTGGTTAAACTTTGAGTTACTCTAATCACCTCGTGCCCCATTCTGATCAATATTTGAGCCGCCCTTTTCGGGTTTTCAACTCAAATCCCCATTGGTCTCAAAGTGCCCTTTGCTGGTTTTCACTTTGGCCTCTCCATTTTCTTTCTATTTCTTTCACTTTCATTTTTTGTTTTTTTTTTTTTTTTATTTTTTTTGAATCTGAACTCATAAGATTGGACAAGTCCTCATTATCCCTTTCGATCAGAACCAATGTAAGATCTTCTTTGTGATCAGATTTTTTTCATAGAGCCTTTTGGGGTAAAATTTAACTATGACGAAAACTTTGGATCTTCCTCTTCAATTAGGATGAAATCCAACAATGGAGAAATGGCAACTTGACTTCGACAGGCTAAACCATGATGAGCCAAAGGAGAAGGCATTGCCCTGGCAAAGAATTCTAAATGCATCGTTCATGATGTTAATCTTGAACATACTGTAAATTCTTGATATCGTATTGTTGTTCCGATTACGATGTCAGTGCTTACTCAAGCATATCCTGATATGACCATATGAAGACATCTTTGAACTCTTTGAAGTAACTCAACAAGGTCATGCTTCATTTCTTTGGTTATGCACGCTATATTAAGGTCACAATCTCTATTGTCTCCTCATGAAGTAAGATTTCATTCCTGTTCTACCATCCTCAACAAGTCTGAAAATAGGCTGCAATCTATGTCATCTTTAAAGTCATGAGATCCCTCTAAACACAGATCTCACTCAAAAGAAACTTCTGAGTCCGTATCAGCATCACTCATTTCGTTGATATCTGGGGACCCATAGTAGGTACCAAAGAATATACAAAAGAATGTATGAATAATCATTTGTACAATTATGAATGAATAGAATAATATGGAAGAAGATACGAAAGAATGAAAGTATAATTATTCGAAAAGAATGAAAGAATATTGGCTTAAAAAATGAATGCAAAGATGTATTTTATTAGAATAACGACGTTCAGACATGAGCCTATTTCATAAAAGAATTCTTATTGCCTCTAGGCTGAAGGCAATAAGTGTGTTTTGAACATTACTCTGAGTAATCTCCAAATACTACAGGGGCTTCTTTTGCAGTCTAATTATTTAAAACACTCCCAAGTCTATAAGGGCAAAAATCTGACAAGGTCTCTTCTTCAGTTGTTTCATCGTGAACACTTCTCGACACCTCTTCGTATTCAATCATGACTGGGTACTAGATGAACCATTTATCTTGACAATACCCATGTTGATGAATTTTTCAACTAACTTTTTAAAGGTAATGCAACTTTCTATAGAATGCCCCGTAATTCCTGCATGATAATCACATTGTGCACTTGCATCATACCATTTGGGACACGGGGGCTGTGGAGGCTTCACATGTAAAGGAGCAACAACATGCGCATTGAATAAGCTTTGATACAGCTCATTGTACGACATTGGAATTGGCGTGAACTGGAGCTTTTTCGTACCCGGCTTCACACCTAATTCTTGTCTTGATGAACCCTGTTGATTAGCAATCGATTTGCCGTACGTATTCACGTTGTTCACCTCATTTCCCTTTTCTTTTGAGGCTTGCCTTCTGTTATTTCCTCCAGCATCAATCTTTCCGCTCCTTATGGCACTTTCAATCATTTCACCATTCATGATTATGTCAGAAAAGCTTTTTGTTGCACTCTCTAACATATGTGTGATGAATGGGGCTTTCAATGTATTAACGAAAAGCATCGTCATCTCTCTTTCTAGAAGAGATGGCTGAACTTGTATGGCAATCTCCCTCCATCTTTGCGCATATTGCCTAAAGCTTTCGCCTGGTTTCTTTTCCATATTCTGTAGAGTGATCCTATCAGGTACCATGTCAGTCACATGGCTGTATTGCCTTATGAACGCCTGTGCCAGATCTCTCCATGAATTAATCTGGGTGCGGTTCAATCGATTGTACCACTTGGATGCTGCCCCTGCGAGGCTATCCTGGAAGCAATGAATCAAGAGTTGGTCATAACTGGTCATTCGTCTGCAGAACAAGGTAATATGAGCTTCAGGGCTACTGGTTCCATTATATTTTTCAAACTCTGGCATTTTGAATTTGTAAGGGAGCACTAAATCCGGAACCAGACGCAATTCTTTAGCATCAAGTCCAAGGTAGTCCTCAGTACTTTCCATCACTCTAAGTTTTTCCTCCAGCCATTTGTACTTTTCCTCTAGCTGTTTTGGCAATTCATCATTCATTTTCTCTTTTCCAGCCGTCTCATCGAAATCAGGGATAGCAGGATTAACAAAGTTGGCTCCGGGGTTAGAGCCTGATCCCGCCTGGAAATTCATTTGCGTTGCAGCGTCACCCGGAGGATTAATGGTAACAGAGGACCTACGCGGGTATATCTCAACTTGTTGGGGTGTAAAGTCCAGAGGATAGACAAGTCCCTTATTGTCTCCTTCTTCAATATTGAGCATAGAACCCTTTCCTTTATCAGTTCCTTTGTTGAACCACTGAGTTAGCTGAGCCATCATACTCCTTTGAGACTCCATCATTTTGTCTATCATCTTTTGCTGCTCATTCATTTGCTTTTGAAGCAGCTTCTGCATTTCCTTTTAGGTTTGTTCTAATCTTTCCATTCTTTGATCCATATCCCTGGTTTTTAATCGAGTACCGTAATGGTGCTTAGTAGGTTGGTTGGTTTCCAGATTAGCTGAGGAGTGATTTAGATTAATTAGAATCCCTTAATGTTTTTAAATGCATATGAAGTAATGCAATGCATGAATGCAAAAAGACGTCAATTTTGATTCAATTACATATAAGAAAACCTTACTAGAAAGAAAATTTCTTTACATAAAGCGAATTACAAATAAAACTTTGCCCTAGTACCCAGAACTCTGATCTTCCTAAGTAACAAAACTAATTCTTGCCCCCGATCCGATTCTAATTCGTACTTCATACTCAGCATGTCAGCCTGTACTGCTAAAATCTGTACGTAATCAGCTACTTCTCGAATCTGGACCACAGCTTCCTCCATAAGATGATCTCTGCTCCTAACTTGACTCTGAAAGTGGTTGAGCTGTTCATTATTACTACTTTCATTTGATTTCAAGTGCTTGATCTGGATCTCACAATTTCGCAACACCGTTTCTAGCTCTTCCAAGGAATGCACTTGTTGCCCCCCTTTTGCTTAACTCGTGCAGCGACCCACTGCTCACTCATCCCTGTTATACCTATCAGCTTCTTTGAAAAGGTTGGCACATTTTCCGCTCTCGAGTAAACTCTATCCACTTGAAACTTTGAACATCAGAGTAAAGCCACATATTCTTCTATCGTAGGTACCAAATCGACATTCCCAAACGTGAAGCAACTGTAAGCAGGATTCCAAAACTGGGCGAGGGCTCGAAACAAATGTTTGTCTACCTTCACATCAGGCAAATAAGGCAAGTCCCCATAATTGTCGTAAAATAACTGTCTAGCCTCATTATTCCATTGATTTCAAATTTCTTTCAACTCCTGCAAATTGTTTTGAGCTACACTGATGTGAGTAAATCTCATAATTCTGATACATACCCATCAGCCAGGCTATCACCCTTTTCTTGCTACGTTGTTTCAGACCTAGTTCGGACAGCCGCATTATCCTCCACTTTATCAAGAAACCCTTTTTCAATGTCAAGCTTTCTATCTAGCAACCGAATCTGAACTGACGCCTTTTATGATGAAATGAAATGCCATGTCATGCAAACAAAATAAAAATACAAGTGTCAGTATCCAATACAAGCATATAATCAAGGCAGAGTAAAACGTCTATTAGGACATCTAATAGGGTTTAGTGTAGTTCTACCTAAGGCAAGCTCCTAAGGCTCATTATATGCGGTTTGGCTCTAAAGTAAAGGTACCCGAACCAGCAGATTCCTCAATCCTCACCCATTATAGGCTCATATGGACCGAGTTCAGTTCAGGGGAATACATTTCCCTATGGCTGCACGGAGATGAAATCTCACGAAGACATAGGTACGGATGTATCCCGGAAGCGGTCCACTACCCTACACGGAGGTGAAAACCTCACGAAGGACTAGTTTCTCGCTCCCACTTAAAAGGGTAAAATTTTCAACTCATGAAATGTATAATGCAAATAATTTAAAGTACTTAAATCAATTAAGCATGAATGCAAGAGGATTTTTAAAACAAATTTTATTTTTCGATTATAAGACAAAAATTAATCAACTTTGTGGCTCGACTCTCTAATTTTTTTTTTAAAAAAAGTCCCCAGTGGAGTCGCCAAGCTGTCGAAACCATTTTTGAAAAACAAAATTTTTTAGGGTGTCGACTTTAAAAAATGAAAATTAGGAGTCGCCACCAATCTTTTATTAAGGTGTGATTGGGTCACCTAAAAACGACTTTGGTCTATGAATTTTAGAAAAACGGGTCCGGGAGTCGGTTACGTATGAGGAAGGATTAGCACCCTCATTACGCCCAAAAATTGGTACCTAGTTAATTAATTAATGTCTTAAGGTCAAAAATTTTAAAAATATAATCTTTAAAAACTTAAAACGTTGCATATTAAGACCCTTTTCAATTCAGAGAAGCAAAAATGCCACACCCAATACGTTAGGGCACAACATTCTAATTTCCTCCAAAATGAATTAGGTCAGAATACTTATACAATAAAACTTTAAAAGAACATCCACTCATCCAAGATTTAAGAAATCACACCCAATACGTTAGGGCACGATCCCTTTAGAATCCCAAACTCGGAATATTTCCTTTACTTTAAAAGAACATCCACTTATCCAAGATTTAAGAAATCACACCCAATACGTTAGGGCACAATTCCTTTAGAATCTCAAACTCGGAATATTTCCTTCATGATTTTTTTTTAAAAATCTTCATTTCGAGAAATCAATGCGTCACATCCAATACGTTAGGACACAACGTGTTGAATTCCCAATAATGAGTTTTTAGTTGGTTTAAAGAGCAATCCTCGATTGTTAGATTTTCAAAAAAAATCAGAACCCAATACGTTAGGGCTCAATTTCCTGAGCAATCCTAAATACGAGTATTATCTCAATTTTGAAAATTATATTTTTAAATTTGAGTTTTTTTTAAAATAAAATAAAATGATGTAACATTATTTTATATGTGCAAATGTCATAATAAC